>OZ008346.1:12244259-12844259 GCA_963931975.1 Cataclysta lemnata | reverse complement strand
CGATATCTGATTCAATTGAAATGTAAATGAACCTTGGTCACGACGTGCGTGTGGTTCGATTTTTATTAACTAATTACATAAAGAAAATTAAAAAATCGTTGTACCTTGTATAATGAGAGAGGGCGAGATTAATGTCAAGCTAAAAATTAAAGAAAATTAAAGGCTGTATTTCTAATAAAAACTTGCTTGCGATGCTGTTGTAAATGTCCAAAATTATAAAACGATAGAACTTATTTTGTTTCCAGTTTATTTGGAAATAGAGCAGGAAGAAGAAGAAAAATTATAAATCGTTAGAAAAGTTATTATTATAAGTAAAAATAAAAATGTTATGTCTGGATGGTCACTTAAGAATCGCAAAGACCCCAGACACCCATGCAAAATTATACTTAAGTAAATATAAATTAATATGAGAAATATCACCATGAAATATATGTATTGCCGCGTGGTGACGGCAGAGTAGAATACAATTGTCACCACCCCAAATCTCTCCCGTGGGTGTCGTACAAGGCGACTAAGGATAAATCAATGATGAGGAATGGGCAGCAGCGTTCCTCTCATACCACCTACCAATAGTAATGCACTGCGACTTTTGTGCCCGATAAATGGCAATAGGCTCGCCCCCTATTACATGGGACGTAACATAATTGGCGAAACGTGGGTGCTAGTTCACCTCTGCCTACCCCTTCGGGGATATAGGCGTGATTTATGTATGTATGTATGTATGTAAATATATGTATTTTCTTTACGATACAATAACAACAGGCAGCCACACGGAAAGCCCTCTCCAATTAGTCTCAATTTAGCAAATTTGTTCATTACAAATATCCATTTGTCAATATAATTTCAACTGTATCAAAATCCGGGGAGACAATTTATTTCGTAATGTTACAATTAAAATTTATAACCAGTTATAAATTCCGTCTCGTACATTTTAATCGTAATGAGCTCAATAAGATAGGCCTTTGTTTCCGAGACAGTAATTGTATAGGACAAATTGTTTTCTCAACCCACAAATAATTTCCAAGATTTATGGAGCTCCCTTTCGATATTGTCGTGAGATTTGGTACCGAGACTTTTTTATTTTAACTCTCCCTCTTTGGGAAAGGCAAAGGGATCTAGCTACTACAGCCAAGTTCTTAATTTTTTTTTCTTGAATTATACATTAAAACATAGAGGTCACGTGTCTGATATATCTAGGGAGGGCTTGGCTCGAATTTAATGGTAACAGGCTTCACGACTGATGAGATGGTGATAACCACTATAAAATTCTCAACGTTAAACTCTCATCATAACACTAATTTTAACGATTCCGCATAATTGAACATCAATACGGATATATTGTTTTAAGTTTACGTGGTCACTTTCATCTTACACACGGCACAGTTACATGCCATGTGACCATGGCGCATGTAACTGTGCCGAAATATCGGAATCATAACAAAATCCAGGTACGTAGTATAAATCCCGTTTATTCACAATTTAAAGATCAATACGGATGCTTGAAAATAACACCACTTTCACTGCACAAATCCACTCTGAAACAATTTTTGAATAATTGAAAATAAAATCTTGAAACTGACACTATTGAAAGCGCGCCAACACGCCACACGTTTCACAATCTTTGCGATCAATCTAAACCTCAGCTAAGTAAGAGAGAAAATTTATTTAAGCAAACCGCCCAAATACTTCACAACCTAAAAATAACATTTTCATTACAAGTTTGTGGAATATATTATAATAAGTGAATAAATTATACTGGTTCAATTAACGGCAAAATAATTTTTCTGTGGAGTTCTTTGACGTAAAATAAAAAAAAATACATACAGAGCAGATTACAATTGTCACCACCCCCAATCCTTGTGGGGTTATGGCTCGTTCTACCTATATTCGTGCAAAGAATAAGTAAGTAGTTAATGAAAGCCTGTGCCCCAACAGTGGGGATATCAAAGGACCGATGATGATGATTTGGGGAACCGGCTTCCCCTCTAGTCTCTGGATAAAAAATATGGTGAGGGCATTCTATCAATGACCGCACTTTAATTTTAGTCACATCAATAAGCAACTATAATAAGTATAAACAAGTTTCCCACTAGAGACACGTGGAAGTTTTCAAGCAGTTTAAAGCTGAAAGTTTAAAGTTTAAAAGCAACTTTCGAGTTGCGGAATACACAACGGAAGAAAGACGGCGGCGACAGTTGCAGTCCGCTGCATACTAAACATTCCCCCCAACGGGACGCACTTGGCAAGAAGAGGAGAATCGGCAATTATGAGCCATTTCATATTTCAAGAGTCTCACACATGAATATGCTCGTTTTGTGCACGAGATACAGGTTATTCAGATTCAAACCAGCCAGCGGCAGCGTTGGCATTTTGACACAGCTATTTAGTTCGTTACCTACTACAGACATTAAATGCGGAAAATTTACTAAAACACTTTTGGTGAATATTGAAGACAAAACTGGACTTAATGGTTACTATTTGGGTAATAAGGCGCATAGTGGGTGGATATGGCGCATGAAACGGGCACATTCGTGTATAAAATAATTTGACGACTTAATATTCCCGTCATTCTAATTAGCTGTGTATCTCAAAATATTTAGAAAATATATTGGGCTACATTCTCCTAAACCTTATTGCATTATAAATCATTCTTAGTTCTTATTAAGAATTTGGTACGTCCTTTACATAGCACGTCAGGTTAGTTGTATACAATAATGTAAAAAAAATCTAATAACTTTGTGCTTCATGTCAAACAAGATAAGATACACAAACGCTGCTGCCTATTCCTTATCACTGTTATAACCCTTGTTTTATTGTGAATATTTGCAAAATTTTAAACACTCAAAAAATTCCGAAGCCAGATCTGCAATCAACCTATGTGGTGACCTTACGATGTCTTTCCTTGTTCACAGGGCTGGTGTGTCTGCGGAATGTGCGATTGGTGGTGCCGGACGCGGTGGAGCGCGGTGCGAAAGTGGAAATGAAGTGTTTGTACGACTTAGAACAGGAGGTGTTGTACTCGGTGAAGTGGTATCGGGGCGACCGCGAGTTCAGCCGGTACTCGCCCAGGGATGTGCCACCGCTGAAAATATTCCGGATACCCGGCATAGAGGTCGATGTGAGTAACAAAAAAAATCACAATTTCGAATTATTTTATTTATTTATTCAAAAGAAACAGACGGTCACATTCATAAATTGGTTAACAATTTTTGACACTTATACCTATTATTTCCTATATTACTACGAAATAGGAGAGGAGACGTGGAGCATCGACCTTCACCAATCTGACAACTCGATAAGACACACCTTCTATCAAATATAATTTACAAATAAATATGCCCACGATAACTCGCCAAACGAAAAGTGGTCGTAGCCAACCCTCACCACCCTCACTCTTGTCACAACCGAACTAGTCCTATCCTAATAGACAGTTCCCAACACACATGATATGCCCAGGCAGGCCCGCTCACCTATCCCTGTCCTTAATAATTATAGTTAGAAACATTTTTAAAACACTTTTATACTTTTTGAGGAAACTAAATCACAGTGCTTTAATTTATTCAATTAAAGTTCCAACACTTCTAATAATAAATATTACCACTTACAGGATATTGCTGCAATTAGCATATTGTATATTTGACCACTCCTGTGCATACAAACAATTAAATTTGATTGTATTCACAGCATCCAGTCGCCATTGTGAGTTAAAAGCAGCTAAATCGATATATGGCATTATGTAGGTATTCACTGTCAGTGTTAATTCAAAGGCATAACGGTGTTCGCTGCCTGGGCAAGCGATAGTATCGTATGCTATGTGAATTCCTCTGTTATTTTATCTATGTACTCTCCTCCGCGAGCTTACAATGGAGGTCGTCGGATATTTTGCGGTTATGCATTGAAGGTTTGCCGCGAATTCTGTGGCTGTACCGGAATATATGGAATTTTAAGATCAAAACAAAAGAAATGTGGGAACAAAGCTCCATTCGTACTGGTGTCGTCTGTTCCAAACTGCTCTAGTAAAATTCGCAATCAATAGTTCGGTAATATTTTTTTAATGATAATCAGGGAGCTTGCCCTGCATTTCACCTGATGGTAAGTGACGATAAAGGCCGAAGATGGAATCGAGCTTCGCCTGAAACCCTCAACCACAAAGGGACTGGCTATCTTATCACATTGTCGGAAACAGATTTTGATAATATGGTGGTAGCTAGCCAGGTGGACTTTAAAGAAATCCTACCGCACCAACCAAACCGAGTACAAATTTGTACCCCCTGGGGATCAAACCCAGGACCACTGGATCTTAATTTCGGTGGGTGAACAACTGGACTACGGAGGTGGTTATGTAGTAGTATAGTAGATAGTATTGATCGCTCTGTCCGTACATTTTTTCCATAAACTATCGATTGTGCATTGACTCTAGTACTATCGGCCTGCATCTTTTTCTTGGTATTCCTAGTGACGCAGTGAAATTACTTTTTAAACAGTTTGTTGACTACACTTCGAAAGTATGAAAGCCTTCTTACGTATTCACAGGTTAGACATATCAGACACGTCCACAGTTTACCATACGTTGAAAATAGGCACCGAAGAATATTTTTCTTTTGTTTTACGCTGATATGACAATCGGGTTCGTGAGTTGATATACCTACCTACAATTTATATATAAAAAACGAGCCAAATCCAAAGGAATGTGTTGAACTCGCGCCTAGAATACAGGGAATATTATAAAACATAAATCAATCTTCCATGCTGAAAAATATGCTAGCACATTCTTCGTAATAGCCGACTAAGGGAGATTACCCGGTGTAAACCAATATGCACCTTGGAATACCCAAATAAATCACCAAAACAACAGTGTTACGGTCATCATCATCATTATCATTTTCAGCCCTTTAATGTCCCCACTGCTGGGGCACGGGCCTTCCCTATGGATGGAAGAATATAGGGAGATTGGGCCTAACCCACCACGCTGGCCCAGTGCGGGTTGGTGGGTATTAACGACTGCAGATGCAGCTGGGACCAACGGCTTAACGTGCCTTCGGAAGTATGGAGGAGCTAGTGATAATAAATTTTTGGTCACCCATCCAATGACCGGCCTTAGCGAAATTGCTTAGTTTACGCAATCGGAGGCCAAGCGCTGTGCCACTGCGTAGCGAGCTCCTGTGTTACGGTGGCTGTCTGTAAATCCTAAGTCAAAAGCCTGAGCAGTATGGATTGGAATGTTGTCATCTCGAACACTTACTCCGTTCATCGGTCTCTCGAATCCTTTTCCATCACTTTTACATATATTCCTACATCACTAGCGCCTTTTCGGTGTAATGGATGATATAAATCAAAGGGGAGTTTATGGCTGGATGACGTGTGACCCATATGAATATAGGAGGTTTTCGATTCTCTTCTGTCACTCGTCTTCTCCTCATTCACATCCACCACCTTCATATAACATCTCACACAATCCTTTCACATCTTTTAGTGGTCTTCCTCTATTTCGGCATCGATGTTAATAAAATTTCCATTATAAAATTCCCACGTCATTTTAATGTGTTCATAACACAAGCGCTTATGCTACTTACTTAGGCGGATTGCTGTAAATGTGATATTTATTTATTTATTATTTTCAAGTAACACGAGTTGATTGTAACTGATTCTTCAGAAGCACTTAAGTCCACGCTCTATTGTTCCGCTACTTACGCACGTAATATCCACATTATCAGTGCGTGTTAACCTATAGAGTAGGTACTTAGGACTTTCTGAATTAATGTACGTAGTGAGTTTGACTTCGTGGCTTGATAATAGCACTTATTACAAGCGGATAAGGTGCCACAAAACTTCTTATCGGGGGATTTGCACGAAAAGAAACTATCCCGCAAGTATAAGGAGCACAGAATTAGTTTTCGTTGTATTGAGTCATCATATTATGCAGCTTACGGAAGTTAGAACCCATTTTCTTAACTATGTCAAAGGCGAAGAACATTTGTACCTCTGTTAATTAGAAGGGGTCAATTCAAACAGAAATAAGTTAAATATAAGGATTTGTTATTTTTGGTACTTACATACATAAATCACGATAGTATTTCCTCAACTAGGCAGGCAGAAGTATAATTCCCATTTTAAGTCCTATGTAATAGGGAGCGAGACTATCGCAATAATAATATACTGGGCCCCTAAATCGCAGTATATACCTAGGTGTCTTTTAATATTGGTAGGATACAATTTCTGTGGTTTGGAACAGAACTATGGAACGAAATTAAACTAGATTATCTGACTTCCACCCTATGGATGTCGTAGAAGTCGACTAAGTGAGATTGCCCGATTTATACCAATAGTACCTTGTGGTACCCGAATGGATGAGGCGTCAGACGGCCCCTTGTACAAACCAATAAAGCCAACAATTGAACAATTACATCTCTCAACATAGGTAGTCCTTTCCCATCACTTTTCATGCTCTTCACGTGT
Source organism: Cataclysta lemnata (assembly GCA_963931975.1). Taxonomy (NCBI): domain Eukaryota; kingdom Metazoa; phylum Arthropoda; class Insecta; order Lepidoptera; family Crambidae; genus Cataclysta; species Cataclysta lemnata. The sequence goes on along the minus strand of OZ008346.1, from coordinate 12,837,803 downwards.
GATGAATGATATGAAATAGGAGTGAGTGGCTCGATAACGTCAAGCTTATATGAATGGAAGAAGAAACAAACTGACTGAGTGAGTGTCGTACAAGGCGACTAAGGGTAAAGACAGCAATGAGTAATGGGCAGCAGCATTCCTCTTGTACGATCTAGCAATATACTGCGATTGATGTGCCCGATAGATGGCAATAGGCTCGCCACCTATTACATGGGACCTAGCTAAATTGGCGATAAGTGGGTGTTAATTCACTTCTGCCTACCCCTTAGGGATATAGGCGTGATTTATGTATGCATGTTATGATTTTGATAAAGGTAAACCTAAGAAAGTCAGACTGATAATTTGTGTGCATGGTTAAGAAAAAAATAGATGCGATTGCATAAAATGGACGAGAATGAGAAAAAGGAAACATTTTAATTATTTATAGCGAACCCAATTACGTGTTAAGGATAAAAAGAGAGAGATAAATATAGGATAAATCAGCGATGAGGAATGGGCAGCAGCGTTCCTCTTATATCACCTAGCAATAGTACTGCGACTTTTGTGCCCGATAAATGGCAATAGGCTCGCCACCTATTACATGGGACCTAACATAATTGGCGAAACGTGGGTGCTAGTTCACCTCTGCCTACCCCTTCGGGGATATAGGCGTGATTTATGTATGTATGTATGTATAAATGTAGGACAATTATGACGATGTGGTGATAAAGTATAATGTTTCTGATATGTCAATATTTTTGTAACTGTTTTGATTTTTATTTTACCATTACATAAATGTTTTAACCCTATATTATTATAAATGTTAAAAAATATATCACAAAGAAATTTGTGATTAAACAAAATATCTTGGTTGGCCGAGTGGTACACGTATCTTTAATATTTCGATCGCATTAAGACTATAATATTTCGATCATTTCCATACCACAAATTTCTTTGTGATAATCTTTTTGTTGACAACCAAACCAGAGATAAGAACACCACATACTAAGCAGCATGTAGGCAATGGATATATCCAGTTTCTTAACCGGCAGTGTAGGAGAACACTGATCATGCTATTTCGTATTCCCGGCACAGAAGTGTGCCGGCTTGAGAAATTAAGGCGCTCTGCCGAGTTATTTATGTTTTTGAATAAATTGAATTACCCCACAGAGAATTGTTTCTGTTCGAGCGTCTCCAGAAATTTGGGAGGGCCGCTTTCGTCGTTTCTGTGTCATCTGAAGAATTATTACCGTCCAAGTTTTGAAAGAGTCAACGGCATAAATGTTTTGAAAGTGGAAATTAAATTTGTCCAATTAAATTGGAATTAATGTCATTGGGATGATAACATTCCAACCTTACAACCTTACGCAGTCTGTTTTGCAGCCGGCCGCTTGCGACGCTAATCCTGTTTGGTTATGACGTTGTTGGTGGTTAACCGCCAACTTTCGGGTGCTAAAATTTCGGTCGAATACCAATAAGCATCCTTAGTAGACTTTTACGACACCCGTTAAGTGAATACGGGCTGGCTTAGTCTACTCTTCGCTCTGTCTCGTAGTCTTTTTCGCTTCCAAGTCAACATTGTAAGGACTTTGTAAGTTCTCTTAATGTGTAGTAGCAATCAATTTGCAATCGGCGCATAGTATGTTGTCCCTTCCGTTCATATCATTAAGCTATTCTTTTGATTGATATCATCCATTACACAGGAAACCCATCACTTTGATTGTATATTTACTACACACACATTACAATACCTAACATAATTGGCGAATCGTGGGTGCTAGTTCACCTCTGCCTACCCCTTCGGGGATATAGGCGTGATTTATGTATGTATGTATGTATATTTACTGATACATGTTGAATCTCAAATCAAGGAACATTTTTATTACTAAAAAAGAAATAGTTATTTCAATTACTACCCAAAGCAGCTTTGGAAGTGGCACAAGTCGCAAGGGATCAAGCAAATTTGTTTGAAACCCAAAGCAAGTTGTTAAATCTTAATATAGTACTGGTTCGTTCAATCGAGTGAGCTGGAAATTCGGGAGATATAAGCCTTAACCCCGGGGAGTTCTGGCGCGCTATCAATCGGCCCTGCTCATGAAATGATTAGTCTGTGTTCTGACGCTTCAGTATTCATTTGTTTAAGCTTGTCAGGTCTCAGGGATTTTGGAAACCCTTAACTTACGCCACAAACCGATTTCATTTTTTTACTTGAGGAACTGCAAGAGATGGATGGATTGTTTTAAGGATTATATGATAGCGAGAGGAGTGAATGAGAAATTGGTGAAGGATAGAAAGGAATGGGAGAAGAAGACTCGTTGCGTAGACCCCGCGTATTATAGAGCGAAGACTTGAGGAACTGTTAAATTAAACATGAGAATTTGCTCTTGATTTGAAATGCTGAAGTGACCATAACTGTGCAGACATGGTAGCTCAAACGTTTGCGTTTTGATAAAAAACAAAAAAAAAACCATCGACTATATTCATATATAGGTACGTTTTTTCCTTCCCTAGTTCTGTAACTCGTCATATCACTATCCAATCCCCTTTTCTACTTCTCACACAATCGTTCGATTCTTTCTGTGGAGTTTCGTCGCGATATCTATCAACATTCAAATATTATGGTCACTTACATTTACATTAGCCGTGTGGTGACAGAGTAGAATACAATTATCACCTCCCCAAATCTCTCCCGTGGGTGTCGTACAAGGCGACTAAGGATAAATCAGCGATGAGGAATGGGCAGCAGCGTTCCTCTTATACCACCTAGCATGTACTGCGACTTTTGTGCCCGATAAATGGCAATAGGCTCGCCACCTATTACATGGGACCTAACATAATTGGCGAAACATGGGTGCTAGTTCACCTCTGCCTACCCCTTCGGGGATTTAGGCGTGATTTATGTATGTATGTATGTACATTTTCACCATTCATCAATGTAACGCTACTGATTTGATATAAATTAAAGTAATATTACTGTATTTACTTTCATCATTACCAACCCTTTAATGTCCCCACTGCTGGGGCACATGTAAGGATATAATGTAAGGATAATGGGCCATAAAACACCACGCTGCCCCAGTGCAGTGGGTATATTCAGTCAGTGCGCGGTGGGTATAGTAAACGATGTGTCAAAAAAAAAAAACAATAAAGTGTGTTTAAATTTTTATACGGTATGTCAGTAACTATTCAGTCGCAAATTTATTTCACATTTCCGCAATAGCTCACATATATTACCTACTTAATATTTCAGCGAGAGTAAGAACATTAAATTGTAGTAGGTAATATATAAATGGTGTAAGTAGGTGCGTAAGCGCAATATCCCCCGCACATTACAGAGATCTCCCGCAATATAGGGGGATTTACGATAATTGATTCTGAATGCTTATCTAATGCTTTTTTTAATGGTTCCGAAGGAAATATACGAATCCGGCCTTGTTTTTGTATGGCGGCACCTTATGCGATGGCCTTAAATGCCATTTTGCGACAGCACTTTACCGAGCTCTGATTAAGTGTACTTTTACGTTAATTATGGCAAGGAACAATTTGCTTTAGTATTATGTAATGTAAGGACAGTAGTTAGATGTTTGCGAAATGGCATTGTTTGCGTTTAGAAACTTTGGAACGTAAAACACCCTAACAGACAGCTCGAGGAGCTAGGTGGCCCGGTTGTTAGCGCGCTTGGCGTCCGATCGCGAAAACTAAGCAATGTTCACAAAGGCCGTCCTTGGATGGGTGGCCAAAAATATATAACCCCTAGTTCGTCCGTAATTTGGAAGGCACGCTAATATTTCCCACGTCATATATCATAAATATTTCTCGTCTGAATTGACTGACGAAATAAAACTAGGCATTAACATAATATATTTTTCCCGTATATTTATGGGATCATTATTTTTCTAGTTCATGAAGATTATAATATACAAAGAAAAGGAGAGAGCGTTATTGTGTGGATATTCACAAAGCCTTCGTCTTTTAATAGGAAAGGCGTGCGTGTGTGGGTGAAATTTACCAAAATGTGTTCGCTATTTTAAGCGCGATTCCTATTATAAGTGTAAAACAACCACGTTACTTACTAAACTGCGTAAAATATGTGTGCTGGTTAAAATATATGTGATAGTTACATTTAAAATTAGTAAAGTCGTAAAAATTTGTATTTTTCTATTAACTGTCCCGGCAGAGCAGAACACAATTGTCACATTCTCTCCCGCGGGTGTCGCATTCCTCTTGTGGTACCTAGACAGCGATGAATGTACCCGATAAATGACAATACGCTCGCTCCCTATTACATGGAATCTAAAATAATTGGCGAAACAATACAAACAAAGGTACTGACGGCTAGAGGAACATTACCTTATTTGAATATTCCTCCCATTCACTAGCACCTATCATTATCTAGCTTAAAGTAAGTATAAAAGCAGGAACTTTTCTGCAGACGAATTCTTGGAAGATTCTTTAGTGCCCTTAGACAGCAAAATACCTAGCCAGTATTTGTTCGACTATTTAAAGTTCGAAACGTTCAAGGAACGTTTACAACGGGTTTCTTTGCTAGTTTCAATTTAACTGGCGCCAATGTTTGAATTCAAACTCAGAAAAAATACAACAGACACAGACACACACACACAGTTATACGGAACTGGAGCCTCCGGTTTGTCTGACAAATATATTGCATAGAAAGTAAGCTATTCGATTTTAATTTCAACATTATATAAATGTTAGAAAAATTAGTACAAAGATTATGGTGGTTAGAAGTTCGAAAAATAATATAGTCTTGATGTGGGAATCGAACCCGCGTCCACCGCAATCCGGGCAGGTGCCTAACCGCTCGGCCAACCAAGACCTAAGTTGGCCTTGGGTGACTTTGGTTGGCTTGGTTGTCTTGGTTTGCAGTGAGGCACCTGCCCGGATTGCAATGGACGCGGGTTCGATTCCCGTATCAAGACCATAATTTTTCGAACTTTTTCTAACCATCAAAATCTTTGTAGGTATATAAAGTAAGGCCAACGAAACGAGACAAATAATTGAATTAATATCAATCACAAATTCTAAGAGAGTGTCTTATAAAAACATACGGTACGAATTGAGTAACCTCCTCCGGTTTTTCGCCGGTTAAAAATCATATTGTATGTACGTAGAATTCCTGTTCTAGAACTCAAATTCTAATTTCAAACTTCGAAACAAAAGGTCGAATCGGTCAAGTTATGATGTTCTTTGCGAGAGCAAAAAATGAAAGACGAAATTTCCTAAGACGATATTTAAAATAAATACATACAAAAAAACTTCGCGTTTTCCCCTAAGGCGTGGGCAGAGGTATAATACTCACATTTTGCCAGCTTATGTCAGATCCCAAGTAATGGGGGGTGAGCCTGTTGCTATTATAATGACAATTTGCTAGATAGTACCTACACCATCACCGCTGCCCATTCATCGTTATATTTTAACTGTTGGTCGCCTTGTACGATTTCCGCAAGGTAGGCCTGGTGACGATAGTATTCTGCTATGCAGGCACCACAAAAAAACTTTTCGCATTATAATTGGTCCTGATTGTTAAAATAAGGGACAGTGTAATTTAAAATAGTTTGCAACACATATCACGCTGATTTATCCCCTAAGGGAAGGGCAGAGGTGTAGTAACACCCATGTTTCGCAATTTATTTTATGTCCCAGGTAGTAGGTGGCGAGCCTATTACCATCTATCGGGCATGTAAACAGTATATTGCTAGGTGGTATAACAGGACCGCTGCTGCCCACTATTCATCGCTGTCTTAACCCTTATTCGCCTTGTAGGACGCCTGCGGGACAGATTGAAGGTATTAAACCACTAGAACATTGAATTAAAAGAAACAATTTAGACAATAGTTTTAATGTATGTGACACATAATAATATAACATAAAGCAACAAGACGTTGCCACGTAACGGCTCTATGAGGATATGTAATCCTGTTTACAGAAGGTGGTGACAATAACTGCATTCTGCTCTGCAGTCATCATCATCACTAACCCTTTAATGTCCCCACTGCTGGGGCACGGGCCTTCCCTATGGATGGAAGAATGAATATAGGGAGATTGGGCCATAACCCACCACGCTGGCCCAGTGCAGGTTGGTGGGTGTACTAACAACTGCAGATGTAGCCGGGACCAACGGCTTAACGTGCCTTTCGAAGCACGGAGGAACTCGAGATAATAAATTTTCGGTCACCCATCCAATGACCGACCTTAGCAAAATTGCTTAGTTTACGCAATCACAGGCCAAGCGCGCTGTGCCACTGCGCTAGCGATCTTCTCTGCAGTCACCACCTTGCATATTTTGCAACAGGTTATTAGTAATTAAGCCCCAGAAACAATGCGCTCTAACAAGACTTTTAATTCCTCGTCGGCTAAATCGATTAATCGCCAACTTTTTTAATTACAACGGCTCCTGTAACTTACCGGTGCTGCGATGAGGTAAAACTTTGCATAGTTTAGCCTCTATGCGATTTTCCTATTACTCTGAGTCGTAAAGAAAATTCTTGGCGAATAAAGTTCAAGCTTGCTTTTATTTAAATTCGTGATAAAATCGCTTCTTGCATGCAAGAGAGATAGACCTCAAAATTGAATTCCTGCAACAATAAGCCTTGCTGTTATACATTTAGAACACACAACGTTTTTATGTGTTTATGAGTTGCGTTTCTCTGGAATTAAATGGGCGAAATAATATTATTCGATTCCTTTTATTTCATAATTAATTTTTCATAATTTTGATTTCTTTTTAAACATTATAACATCATCATTATCATTCTCCCGACCGGAGGTTATCTGCTTATATTATTTTATACTTATTCATTACAGAATGTTGCCTTAAAATTTGTAAATATGCAAATTAGACCAACTGACTGTTATATAAACAGAGCAATAAACACACTAAAAATTATAAAGAACGTTATACTAAATTATAATTAGAGCAAAAGAAGATTATTTGAAGTATAACATTAGATGAGATAAAATCAGGTTATTAGTTTTAATAGCATAAGTAAATTATATCACGGAAACGTTATTTAAAGTGATTTCCGAAATCCGGGCAGGTGTAATAAAGCCAGCCTGTGTAATAACAATAATTGCTTACCAAATAATATTAGCTGCAATCTACAAACAATCATTCTGATTTATCACCCTGTAACATATAACAGTTTGTCCAATTTGACACAAGGAGCTATGTAATTTCCACTGACTAAACTTTTTAAATTTCTTTAGTCTGCCGCGTAGTGACGGCAGAGTTGAATACAATTGTCACCATCCCAAATCTTTTCCGTGGGTGTCGTACAAGACGACTAAGGATAAATCTGAATATGATTAGGAATGGACAGCAGCGTTCCTCTTATACCACCTAGGCTAGCAATGTACTGCGACTTTTGTGCCCGATAAATGGCAATAGGCTCGCCACCTATTACATGGGACTTGACATATTTGGCGAAACGTGGGTGCTAGTTCACCTCTGCCTACCCCTTCGGGGATATAGGCGTGATTTATGTATGTATGTTTAGTTTAAACCACTTTACTAAATTCCTTTAGTTTTAGTTTAGTTTAACATACATAAATCATTCCTCCCCTCAGGGTAGGCAGAGGTGTTTTAACACCCCCGTTTCGCCAACTTATTCCAGGTTCCATGTAATCATAAATTCTTTAGCTTAAAACTCATTACGCTTCAAAATATATTATTGTCATGCCACAGAGTAGTTTAAACATTCATAAAATCAGGCGTTTCGTTAAAAAGGTCCCTTGTCTTTTTTACAAGTGACTTTTGTTTCAGTAATTGCAAGTATGGGCCACAGAAATTGTATGTCAGCACGATATAATTTTTTTACAAAGGTTCTGTTTAACATTTAGAACACGCAATTCTAAAATGCGGGCAGTTTAGAATTTGGAAGTTCAAAGTTAAGTTAGTACAAAAATAAAATGGCGCGCTTGTGTGTGAATCAGTGAGAAAAATAAAAAGTATTTCCAATATTCCAATACACAACAGTATCTAATACATTATGTCGGGGTACCAAATAAGAACCTTATTTACAAAATTTTAAGAAAAATTACACCATACCAAAAATAACTCTTATCTATCGCATTTTGCGCAATTTCATGACTGGTGGCGCGCTACTTACAGTTCATTTAATAATTCTTACATTCCCACCCCCAGCCCAAGTTTTTTTTTATGCTTAGCAGGGAAGCTCTTGCCCTTCATCTCACCTGATGGGACGATAAGGGCTGAAGATGGAATCGAGCTTCACCTGGAACCCTCAACCACAGAGGGGCCTATCTTATCACACATTGTCGGAACACAATAATGCTGTAAACATTATTATTATGGCGACAGATTTTGATAAGATGGTGGTAGCTGGCCAGGCGTACTTGAAAGAACTCCTACCACCAACCAAACCGAGTAGGTCCAAATTTTGTACCCCCCTAGGGATCGAACCCGGGACCTCTGGATCTTAATTCCGGTGGGCGAGCCATTAGACCACGGAGGCGGTTAAAACAGACAGAAGTAAGCAGTAAATGCACTTGTGTTTTTTTATACCAGATTACGGGATTTAAAAATACTGAAAATAATACTTCCTACATAAATTGACTCACGGAAAATTTTGTATTCATCACACACATTACTTTACATTTCACTCTACCAGTTATGAACCCGCGACCTTTGGGCAGATAGTCAGCGCTTTTACAAATCGACTAAGCCGGCAGTCAAATGAACGTTACATTTATTAGTCAAATCAGAACATTAATTATAATTCTAGAGATACAGAATCGGATTCAGATTATTGGAATTTGTTTAAATAGTCGTTCCTCAAAACTTAAGTGTTCCAGATGCCTCATATTGGAAATGAAGCCTAGCAAATGCGGACTCGTTTTAAGCACTATTGATAGCAATGACTTTGTACATCGACCTGTATACATCGCGATATCATTAAGGCGTTCTTGCCTTAAAGCGCGGGTAATTACCGTCACGTGTTATAAACAACCGAAATGTCGTACCCGCGAGTTAATTATTTTTTACTACCCTCTCGTTTTATACCGGAGCAGGCCACTTAAATTTTATAGTCGCTCTACAGTACGGTTTTAATTCCCGAATACTGGTGATGTCAGTATCGTAAAATGCTAAGGTGCAAAAAGAGCGAGTGACCCTTATAAAAAATTGACCACCGCATGAACAAGGGGATCTATTCGCTTAACTAAGTAACCTTTAATAACGGGCAACTCTGCATTCGAGAAAAAGTCACCTGTGTTATACAAAAGTAATAAATAAATAATAATAAATAAATATGTTTACACTCACACCTATCATCTAGCCCAAAGTAAGTACCCTAAGCACTTGTGTTATGGATACTAGATGACGGACATATTTTTAATATAATTATGTATGTAAATGTTGAAAATATACTACATTAACATATACACAACCATGACTCGGGAACAAGCATTTGTGGTCATCACAAAGTTTGCCCCTACCAGGAATCGAACCCGGGACCTCTGGGCCAATACCCAGCAATCTGAGCATTCGACCAAGGCGGCCGTCAATAATGAACGTCAGTAATGAACCCGGAGAAGCTTTTGTCGACATATAATTAGGTAGTCTGTGGTAATGTTGAAATATAAAGCTAGATGTGGTCATTGTAGGTTAGGTATAATTTTATATCATGTTTTGAGATTCCAAAAGGTATGTCTTGGAAATATTGCTAGGTGGTATGATAGGAATGCTGCTGCCCGTTACTCATCGCTGTCTTTACCGATACCCACGTGAGAGATGGAGGTGGTGACAGTTATTATTGTATTCTGTTCTGCCGTCACCACACGGCAAATTTTATTCCGCTCGAGAAAAAATATTTTTTGATTTTTTTCCGACTTTATTTTCTTTGTGATGATGGTGATAATAATATATCTCTACACTGAGGCAAAGTAAGCCATGAAATAGTCTTAAAAGTTGGGCAACTATACCTAGTGATCTCAATTGGCTTATTTTATGGAGGCGTAACTGGATTAGAGTTAGGGCCTCGTATATTTTGATGGTATGGTTTCAATTACAGTTTTACACGCGAAGATAAACATAAAGGGCTTTCTCGTAAAATATTTGCATTCATCATTGTTTAACCTGTTTACGTCAAGGTCAAATGAGTTTGGGAATTCTACTGTAATGCGTGTTATTTTATGTCTTTCCAACTATGTCGTAGCTGTTATAAGGGTAACCTCCAAGAGATATCAAAATAAATAAAAATGCCATGTTTATTCATTCTATACGCCGTCCAATCCTTTATGCTCTATTTGACAGATCTTATAGTGATGGGACCAAAAATGGACTAGTACATATGATATCGATAATACATATTTCCTTTTCACGGCGAACAAAATTCAAGATCTATTAATAAATGTATTTGCCGAAGTAACTGCCGAAAACAGAGATTGTATTGATATAAGAAAAAAAAATACTATAATTTCAGATTGGAAAATTCATGTGGCCTTAGATAATTTAGAAGTACAAGAATTTATAATAAATTTCGATGAGAGTCCGAATGACACTGACGATTCATCATACCTATATTGATTCAAAACATTATTACGTATCATTATAGTTATACATAATTATTTAATTGTTACTCCATGTCGATCTTTATATACTAAACTATTTTACTTTCATTACATTAAAATGCTACATTATATCTGAGTAACTAACTGCCGCACTCAGATACGTCAAATGAGTGCTTAATGTCAAAAAATGACAATTCAAAACTAGTCGCTATTCTTGCCGGGTCTAAGGTCTAGATTTAAATGAATTATTTTGATATTAAGTACTCATTAAAATTTATTGACGTCTCTGAGTGCGGCAGTAAGCTACTTTTTATCCCACAAAAAAATTAACGCGAACAAAGTCGCGGGAACACATGTAGTTCCAAATAAATACCGATACAATAATGATATGTCAATCATAACATCACTGTTTTGATTGACGTACTGCCGCACTCAGAGACGTCAAATAACGATAATGAGTACTTAATGTCAAAAAATGACAATTCAAAACTAGTCGCTATTCTTGCCGGGTCTATGGTCTAGATTTAATTGAAATTTTTTGACATTAGGTACTCATTAAAGTTATTTGACGTCTCTGAGTGCGGCAGGTAGACTGTAACTTTTTTACTATCGAACGTTTTTCATTTGATATATATCGTATTTTTTACAAACTACTGCACATATGGACTCAATTTGTCTTAGATTAATATTATATGGGAATAAGGAACAAAATTAGCCAGTTGTCATATTTTTTGAAACCTCCCATTTAAAAGTATTTATTTTCCGAAACATCACGCTATGCTACATTCTAATGGAGCTGTCAAATAGAGCATAAAGGATTGGCCGGAGTTATAGTGGTCACCCAGTGGCCAAAATTTGACATAACCAAAAAGTCATTGTAATAAAGTCACTGTTAAAAGGATGGGTAGTGTGTGTAATGTATTATAATTATGGATATAATGTGATTTTATGCATAATTTTTATAAAAATTCCCATTCTGCACTCCTTATCTATAATAATCTATAATTATTGTGCAAAATTCCATACTCCTCTGTCCGTGCAATTTCCGTAAGAAGGGGTAAAAGTGTTTGCTTCACGTATTAATACTAAGTCACAATGGCATCCACGTATGGATCGTAAAAAAATACGATAAACATTGAAAACTTTATGCCACGCTAAGCCACTGCGCTATCGAACTCCTCATTAAAACACTCTTCAAAAAAAAACCTCGGATCTGTCTCTTTTTGTCACAGCGTAAAAACGGATTGACAGAGAGCCAAAAAGTATTTAAGTTAAATGGTAATTAAAGATTGTTTTAGATTTCATGGATAAAGAGACGAATGTTTAATTTTATTTACCGACTCCAGAAAATTCAAGAATATCATTATGCTTCTCAGAAATTGAATTATGCTACTCCTGAAAAATGAATGTTACAATAATAGGAATACCATTATTATTTGCTTCAAACATGTTTGTTCAGGTGGCAATACAATTTGGTATGTAGCGTCATGTAACGTAACTAGAGATATTGTATATAAAGTATGGATGCGGGTGGACCTAGAATGAGAGAAAGACAGAAACAGTGATGGATGAATTGTGTCAGATATGAGATGAAATAAGATGAAAGAAGGCAGTTTAGCTGAGCTGATCTCACGTCTTCTCTTCTCTTCTTGGACCCCGCTTAGATCGGAATAAGGGCAGGCAGAAGAAAATACACTCCCTCACTCTAAGCAAATACCGCTTTGATAATTTGACCCAGAACACCAACGCGCATTTGGGTAATCCACTTTTCAATAAAAGTTATGTTCAAAAGGCAAATTTATTCTACAGCCCACCCGGTCTATTTGAGTTTGATGATTTTAGGGCGTTCGGCTGGACGCGCGATCAGGAAAACCGGGCACGTATGATCGATTTTTCGCCTGGCTATTTTATTTCACTGAAAGAAAAGAAAATAGTAGAAAAAAATTGAATCAAGCACCCGACGCTGCCCAAATGGCTTTACGTCGAAGTAATAAAAACAATTTCGTCTTGTTTAGCCTATTTATCGTTATAACATAATAATAACAAGACCTATTCATGACGTTAGTAGACTTAGGAGAGTGTAGCGTTTGAGAGGCGATGTGTTCGGGACAAAGAATCGTGACGGCGGGGAAAAATTATTGTTTATTTATTACGCTTTATATACTGTTTCTGTGTTGCCTTAAAGAGTTTCGGTACTTTTGTCTAGTTTTTGACGTTGGTAGAACTGCAAAACTAATAACTTTCGATCTAGACTGACTGGATACATTTTGGTCAGGTGAATTATGGTGGTACACACACAGTCAACGAGCACACATAATGTGAAATTTTCTTAATTGAATTTGTACCTAGAAGAACATAAACACGAGAGAGATGGTGGAGAATAGTGGGAGGCAAAATGACCCCATGCTTAATTAAGGGTTGTCGATACCAGATCACCAAGTTGTACAGATTCAATTGCTTTCCATTTATACAATGTTTAAAACAGTTTCGTATTATTGTCGTATACAAAGTATGCGGGAACTATCATAAATAATATTATTTATTGCATACAATAATAAAAACTACATTTATATTAAAATAAAAGATCAAAAGGATAAGAGTAGCGTAAGTCTAAAGACTAGGCTTACTTATTTATTGCTAAAGACATAATCTCTTCCGGGCAACCGAGGATAATGGGGAATGAAATATACGGAAAAGGTGGTGTAAGAAAAACAGTAAACGAAAAAGATCATTCCCAAAAAACCCTTTTTTTATTTTTTCCTAAACTTAAACAATATTATGATATTTAAACTTGACACAAGAATAAAAACTGGCTATCGCTTTTTATTTGACCAGAAATAAATAGCACGCAGCAATTGAGATTAGAAAAATAAAACGTGTGAACCGTAAAATGAGCCAGTACAGTACACATTATAGAAAGGTACCATGTGCCGCTTTAATACGTAATAAATTCCATGGGAATGAAAACCTCAGGGCCCACAATGGCGGGCCGAACACAAAATTATTCAGGCGCAATTCTTTTAATGGAAAAACGGTTGGTGTGACGCGACCCTACCTACAGCCAGCTTAGCGGGGTATCCATTTTCTGCTTTGCTGGCGCTTTTTGACAGAAATTGTGTCCAATTTGCGAGATCCCATGCATCAGCGTACTATTTTCAGGGCGATGCGGACTTCCACGCACTAATGATCGCACCTTTGGAGCCGGTGTGAAAACGTTACTTTTTCCGAAAGAGTTTTGCTTTTGCTGCCGTTTTCAACCTGCGCCGTAGTCGTGGAGCAAATTTTTGAAGCAAAATTTTTGAAGGGCGCTACGTTGGGTTAATGGAAATTGTTTCTTTTCACTCTTTCTTGGTCATCACGTCATGTCACGACGAAAATGCTGTTCCTCGTTTACAAGTACAATAGTCCCTCATCATCCCCACTGCTGCAGCACAGGCCTTCCTTATGGATGAAAGAATATAGGCAGGATGACCAATAACTCAATCACGCTGGGATAGTGGGGATTGGTGGGTAGTGACGAAAGCAGATTCAGCCGTGGCGTGATTTATGCCTATATGTATTTTCTAAATATACATATAGGCCCTATTAATAAGCACGGTTTAAGTATAGACTAGTTACTATGTGTTTTGTCTCTTTTCCTCGGATTTAAAATCATGATTGTGAGACGAAGACAAAACGCGGAATAGCCATACCATGCTTACTACCAGTTCATTAATAAGACGGGTAGAGTCTATCACAAAAGTGCCTTACTCCAACCCAGCGCAGACACGCACCGAAACCGTCAAAACAGAAGGAATCCATTCAGTCCGCCAATAAACTTACCTCAAAAGATAAAACGTACCAAATTTATTTACACTGTCAGCCCGGAGCAGCCTGTAACAAGAGAACATTAATCAGATTGTAGCATTCTGGATATTACGCAGTTGTAGCTCCTCTTGGAGAGGTGAAGTCGTAGGCACGTTCCCTGAGGCGGGGACATGGGAAATTTACCTTAGTCATTTCCCAAAGTCACTCCCTGTATGGGCTACGTTATCTTGATCAGCGAAACTTGAATGAGCAACAGGGAACTGTGTGTTAAACTTTGAGCATCGGCGTGTAATAGAATATGAGTAACTTCGAGCACATCGACTTATCGAATGTTGCCATCGCAATGGCATTTTGGCCTCGGAAAGTTTGGGTGTCGGAATGCAGCAAGTTATTAATTTTCGTTCGTTCTTCAATTAACATTCGAGTGACGGTGTTAAATATTTTAATGTTAAGCTGGAGTTCTCGGTGACTTTAAAACAGTGATGAGGTATGCTCAGCAGCGTTTATGTTATGCCATCTATCTAGTAATATACTGCTGACGTGTGGTGACGGTATAGCAGAATACAATTGTAACCCCCCCTCACTGGTGTCGTAAAAATTGTCTAGGGCAAAGACAGCTGTGAGTAAAGGGCAGTAGCGTTAAAGTGGGCGTCTGTTCACCTCTGCCTACCCCCTTCGGGGAAAAATAGCCGTGTTTTATGTATGTATGTATGTCATAATTAATTTCTCACAAAAAAACTCCCTAAAGTTATTTTAATATCCCCAGTAGGTAATGTAAATAAATCAAAGTAAGTACAAACAAAATTAAAATAAAAAACTCGAACCAAATGGGCACTAAATACCAGAACCTTTTTATTGTCCGTTACTGTTTTTGCTTTTCATGTTGGACGAATGAAAAATAAATCACTTTGCCAAAAAAAATGGTCGTCAATCGGCATTGATCGTTAGACAGGAGTTAATTGGCTTAGCGCGCTCGGCCTGGGATTGCGTAAACGTAGATAGGTGACCAAAAATATAATTTCTCAAGTTCCTCCATGCTTCAGAAGGCACGTTAAACTGTTGGTCCCAGCCCCATTTGCAGGTGTTAATGTCAACCTATCAGCACTGCAATTTATGATTTTTTTTATTTTTTTATTCTCCTGTAGGGAAGCAAAGAGGTTAACTTAATCTGCCATAGTCGTGACGCTATTGCACGTTACGTTTATTTGCACTGTAATTGGAAAATATATTTTTTTTCAAAGGCATGATAGGAATATAAGGAATGAATATTTTTGTTTTGGGGGATTAAAATTTCCAAATGTTGTCATTTAGGTTCGGATTATGTAACTCTGTTTCAATGAAAGAAAGTAAGAAATTCGTGAAATGTCAACTGCCAAGCCGATTTTGTATTTACGTTTTGACAGTGTGACAGTCACAGACCATAAATTGTTATTAACTAATCCTGTTGATTGGCCACGTTTTGTAATAACCCACTGAATACGTTATCAGAGCTCGTGATTGCAGTCTAATCAACCGTATCTGAGTGGAGTTGTGTTTTGAATACCAAACACCATCAAGCCACCGCTGTTGACATCTATTTCGTCATAGAGTGAAACGGGCTATTGGCTAAAACATTATCCTATTCTTGGGGACTGAAATAGAATCGGTTTAATGCTGCACCGCAATGCGGCACGTTGAAGAATGTATTGCTGACATATGCCAGTGCTATTATGCGTTGGGAATGAACCAGCACGAGGCTATGTGAACGTAACTACAGGCTTGACTGCGTGGATTAAATGTTTCGAATGGACAATAGAGCTTTTTTTCCTTTTATTATTCAGTGATTTTTTTAATGAGGATTATGGCAGACCCATCATATTTCAAATAATTTACGTATACTTAAATATTAATCTCTATAATTATATATTTGAAGAGAATCGACGCCTTATAATTTAATCAGATATTAATTAACCCAAAGTGATTCTTAAACACTAGGTATTAAAGACAGTTTGAAAAGGTTTCTTCTTATCGCTTGTCCTTTATCTTCCCCAAATTATTTGCAACATCATTATTTACCAACATCACAAGGGAAATCTATTGTTAGTGGTGTGTTCGCCAACGTACAAGCAACCCTAGGCTCCCTTAGCCACTTCTTACGACATCTATGGGACGTAAATGTCACACCTAGTTTGATACTGAATGACAAAAATAATAATAATGTTATTTAACATTTAGGGCCGATTTTACCGTCTCTCATAGAAACTGAGTTTAATAAAACTTGGTTTTGATTAATGCAAACTATATAGCGGAACTCAGTTTAGAGCATAAACCGAGTTCAACTTCAACTGATCGCGTTTAATTCTGCGGTGAAATCGGCCCTTAGTATCTAACGGATTCAGCGGGTCCTAACTTAAGCTACTATTGTTGTAACTGAAGTTAGGATCCTCTAATTCAGTTGTATGTTGTGTTTCGATTTTTTTAATCCAACATTATTTTAATTTCTTTACATTGTAGACAGTCTATCTACTTTACACAGTAGATTCGGTTGAGCTAGGTTCGGTTCTTCGGTTGATCACTTAACTTGAAACTCAATTTGTCCAAGTACTCTCTCGTATTTGTGTTCGAAAATTATTAAATTATACTCCCCTTAAACTCGACGGCCGCGTAATACTTATTAGACAAAGGAACTTTAATATCTTCCATAATCGAATCATAATTACATTATGTAATTTTTACAAATTGAAAGCTATACCTATTGACCAAAGAAAAATAATTCAGGAAATTTCGTTTAGTGATGGACTGGTATTAGGACTCGAACCTTCGTGTTTCGCAGTCCGGATGGCTACCTAACCCATGCAGTCAATCAGGACGTATACAGTGTGGAAAGAAAGAGTGGGCCCTGGAGGGACCTTAAATCTTTAAAATAGCTCAATTTATTGAAAGGAAACATTCCTTTATTTTTAAAAAGAAACATAACTGCATTCACAGTATTCTCAAAAAGCTTACCCGAACCGGGAATCGAACCAAGTAAAAAATAAAAAATAAATTATACTCGCCATTTTATTTTACTAATCGATGCAGTCGATGTTAACGATAATTTTTTCAAAATTTTTTGAAACATAGGGTTTCAGAAATAAAATAAATACATGAAAACTAACTTTTATTTTAATTTTACTCTCGAATTCTCTCAAAGACGCATAATCTAATATGGAAGAAAAATATCACCTAGCAAGTAGGCTATTAATTTAACTAATAAATTCCATATCAAAAAAGTGCAGATTACGATGTTCTTATGACTTTCGTAATAAATATTTTTTTTAAACATCCGACAAAAAACTTACGGGTAAACCAAGTTTTTTATCATTCGTGCTAAAACTTTTCTCGTCGACATAAATTTGTGTCAGTGGTATGGTGGATTCGGATACCTTTCACCATACTACTGAAGATCTAAATTGTAGGCGTTGTAGTTTAAAATGTATGCTTTTATTAAACTGTATTGCACAAATGACCATGATGTTCGTTAGAATTTCAAAATTGTCAATCAACCAAATTTTGATTTGATTCGAGAGTAAAATAAATATTAGATTTCATAGTTTTTTTTTTGCAAGACCCTGTTTCTGAGAGAAAACTCGTTATCGTTTACATCAACTGCATCGATTAGTTTGATAAAATGGCGAGTATTATTTTTTTTATTATTTACTTGGTTCGATTCGCGGTTCGGGTAAGCTTTTTGAGAATTCTGTGAATGCAGTTATGTTCCTTTTTTAAAAAACAAAGAATGTTTCCTTTCAGTAAATTGAGCTATTTTAAAAATTTAAGGTACTTTCCCTCCAGGGCCCACTCTTTCTTTCCACACTGTATAATATGTCCTTACTGGTTAAGTGAAAGACAAAACTATTGTGATATTTTTCTTATATATTTTTTTTGCGTTAGTGTAGGTAGTGTTCAAATAACCCAAACCTACAATTCGGTCACAAGTCCCAAGCGCTGCCGCTGACTTCTCCCTCTGCCACACTATGACCCGGCATCCGCTCGGTATGAATCCATAGAATGCTAGAGTTTTCGCGACTAGGTATTGTTTTTTTAAATAAAATAAAAAAAGAAATAGTAATAATTATTTTTACACTCACATCTATCATCTAGCCCAAAGCAAGTAGCCTAAGCACTTGTGTTATGGATACTAGATGACGGAGGACATATTTTTAATACAATTAGGTATGTATATAGATGTTGAAAATATACTACATAAACATATACACAACCATGACTCGGGAACAAACATTTGTAGTCATCACAAAGTTTGCCCCTGTCCGGATTCGAATCCGGGACCTCGTGGCCAATACCATGCGATCTGAGCATTCGACCAAGACGGCCGTCAAATTGTGAGTAAATAAGAAACAATTATTGTAGATCTATTATTATATTATACATTCTAAATTGAATAGCTGGATATTTATCTAGCAGAATTTTAATATCCATATTCAAACTCATAGAATACAAATGTCATTTTTTGACAGCTTCTCTTACATTTGACACGACGGTCGTCAAATTGTTTTCTCTGTAATACTATTGTCAGTTTCATACATTTCGTTGCTTAAATATAAAAACGGCACATTTAAATAAAAACTCTGTAACATTTTGAATTCCAACTAAAGGCTCTAACTGCCGCACTCAGAGACGTCAAATAACGTTAATGTGTACTTAATTTGAAAAAAATGACAATTCAAATCTAGTCGCCATTTTTGCCGACTCTATGGTCTAGATTTAAATGAGATTTTTTTACATTAAGTACTCATTAAATTTATTTGACGTCTCTGAGTGCGGCAGTAAGACTTATTTTTGCAATAAAGTAGTTTTTAAATTGTGTAAATTTTCTATTGAAGAAGCGATTTGTATTCTATGCGTTCGAATAGATTCGCCACTTGGCTAGGCTAGGCCGATGAAGAAATAAAAAAATATTTATGTAATCATATTGTAATCTAAGTTTTCCCCACACAACCCAATTATAACCAACGTGCCTACCTGAAATCCTTAATGTAAGAATAATGATATGGTTAAGACAAAATTTGAGGCACACTCAGCTAATTAACCACCATTTTAGTTCCATAATACATTACTGAATTGGCCTTCTAGCCGTGGCGACACGTTGGAACAATTTAATTGGGGCTGACGGATTGATTAATGATGATGAAATTTTCTATTTACGAAGGTAATTGTGACTGCTTCCATAAATCATATTAGATATTATAATGCTGTAAAACTTTATAAATACATTAGAAGTTACCTTATTATATAAGGTAACTTCTAATGTATTTATCATAACAATGTCTGTTAGTGTTTAATCTAATATTAAAAATATTAATATGATACAATATCCTGGGTTTAAATATTTTGAAAGTGACGTATTGGCCGTGTGGTTTATATCGGCTGCTGTCCGGAGGAAGCAAATTAATCATCAAGAAATCATCAGAACACATCAGTTTTTCGAAATTTTTCTGACTTCTTTTGATTAATTGATTTTCTTTGATGGCTCCCACAGTATGATTAGCCAATCTCTGGATATAAGGATGAAACTGACTTCTTTTTCATTATTGCAAATCTTAAAGCTTCCATGTTGCCTTTTGTGTGTTGTAGTCAAACCTCGTCAACAAGTTCCCGAACGCCGGAAATTTCAATTACCCACCTCTTATTGATTCAGCAAAATCGCTTGATTACCGTTTTCATTAAGTTCGGTGACTAGGTGTTTTTCTTTCTGGGTAGCCTTAAACTAAAGTCTAACTTGCACGTACGACATAGCTTTTGGTGGAACTTTTCTGGCTATCGATTACCAGAAGAGTAAGTAACACTTCACAGAAAACAGTAGTATTTTTTTATAAAAACATGGGTGAAACGTGAAGTGAAAAGGTTAGAAGAATTTCGGCAAGTTAATTAGTGACTTGAGTGGCCGAGCGGTCAGGCACCTGCCCGGATAGCAGCGGACGCGGGTTCGATTCCCGCCTCAAGATCATAATTTTTCTAACCACTAAAATCTTTGTAACATAATATAGGTTAACTTTTACTAAGATAAGGTTGGCATCGCAGTATATTGATAGGTGGTAGGTATAAGAAGAACGCAGCTGCCCATTACTCATCGCTGTCTTAAGCCTTAGTCACCATGTACGACACCCGTGGGAAAGATTGAGGCTGGTGACAACTGTACACTGCTCGGCCGTCACAATGTAGGTGCATCAATGTGGCGAGAATACACTGTTAGGTTTGTATTCGAATATTGCATCCTGCAAAATATTTACTAAATTCTTGAATTTTATCACAAACGCAGTATGAAAATTAGTTTGAGGTTGAGGATTATTATTGACACGGCACACAGTGAAATGATTCGCTTCGAGCTTCTTTACTCATCGATGACAAAGGTATTGTCATCACCACTAGTGGCGTTGTAGGCAATTTTATAGATAATAGAACATTAACCAACGTAAACATAGTATTAATAATGCGTTAGATGCATTCAACAAGCTCCTTGCCAAACTCATCAATTGTGTAACGTTGTTGACGTAAATCTATTCAAATTATTAGAATAAAACTGTACGAAACCGACGATTAACTGAGAAAACCCCATGACGACCGTCGTGACAAATGTATGTAAGAGCAGTTGTCAAAATGTTCCATTCGCTCGATAGACACTTTGTATCGTTTCGCACTTGGCTAGGCACCAGTCTGCAGTGTCAAACGCAGCGTAAATAGAAAAGAACTCTCCACCTAACAGGGTAGCTTGATTTACCAGTTTTAGACAAACGCTACTGTTACGTACGTACACTAACCGAGTGTTTCCGAATACGTATAATGTACACCGAGCGCTGCTTTAGCCTGCGTTCACACGAGTGTGCTTTCTTACTGAGCGAAAACGCGTCCACTCTTCCTAGCGGATTGCAGTCCACGGTTTCTACAAGACGTTTCCTCTTGAACATTTTTGAGAGTCAATTGTTTATTGTACTTATTTCACCACCGTATGGTGGCAGTTACATTTGTCACTATTACAACCGTCCATCTTTCCCTCGCATGTTGTAGAAAGCGACTATGGTTAAAGATGGCGATGAGTAATGGGCGGCAGTGTTCCTCTTAAACTACATACATACATACATAAATCACGCCTATATCCCCGAAGAGGTAGGCAGAGGTAAATTAGCACCCACACTTCTTAGGTCCCATGTAATACCATGTCGTATTACATGGGACCTAACATAATTGTAATACCATGGTGGCGAGCCTATTGCCATTTATCGGGCACAAAAGTCACAGTACATTGCTTGGTGGCTTAAGAGGAATGCTGCTGCCCATTCCTCATCGCTGTTTTACCAATATACTAATACTGACTGCGATTTATGTGTCCGTTGGATGGCAATAGGCTCGCCCCTATTAGATAGGACCTAACCTGGTAAAAACATCTCTGCCTACCCCTTCTGGGATAAATACGTATGAATTACTATTTATTATTTTATAGCATATTTTACGACCAGAGTTACATATTTTAACCGACGAAAAAACGGAGGAGGTTACTTAATTCGTACCCGTATGTTTTTTAGTACTCAAAAGTACTCTGCTCTACGAATTGTGCAATACAATCAGTATAGAAGTCCACATTGGAAAAACCATACTGTACCTGTTGCAGGTATGCAAAGCTAGTCAGAATCGCGCCAGAAAAAATGCCTACATCTAGACGCGGGCTTATACTGTGATGTTGATAGCTTTGTCCGTTCTTTGTTTAAGCTAGGCTTTTAAAGGTACCCTTTTGAAGGCTACACAGGTTGCGCAAGTGTTTTAATTTTTTACGAGCACTAACTTTAACAACTGTTGCAGCCTTAGGTGGTAATTTTTCACGGAATTTGATGATATCATTGCTCGTAGGCCGATTTTAAGAAAAGTCTTATACAATATCAGATTATAAAGAAGAATAGCTGTGAGTGTACATATAGAATTTTAATAAGGCTTCAACTGACATCACCTCCATTGTCTTTCATATCATCTTTCACACATTATCTCTCGGCATCGCATTATCTTTCCATCGGCCGCCTTGGTCGAATGCTCAGATTGCTGGGTATTGGCCAAGAGGTCCCGGGTTCGAATCCTGGTAGGGGAAAACTTTGTGATGAACACAAATGTTTGTTTCCGAGTCATGGTTGTGTATATATATAGTATATTTTCAACATTTATATGTACACATAATTATATTAAAAATATGTCCGTCATCTAGTATCCATAACACAAGTGCTTAGGCTACTTACTTTGGGCTAGATGATAGGTGTGAGGGTAAAAATATTTATTTATTTATCCATTATTTGATGAGTCCAATCCACCCACTAACATCCATTCGCATTACTTTTTTGCTTACATGGTTCTCATCTTTTATCATTACACATGCCTTTACCATAACAGGGGCCTTACTTTTAGATTTAATTTCACAGGTGCTATTTTAATAATTATTTCTACCATTTC
Organism: Cataclysta lemnata; assembly: GCA_963931975.1. Taxonomy (NCBI): domain Eukaryota; kingdom Metazoa; phylum Arthropoda; class Insecta; order Lepidoptera; family Crambidae; genus Cataclysta; species Cataclysta lemnata. Next base: position 12,814,997 of record OZ008346.1, on the reverse strand, counting down.
TGAACCCAGCTTTCCGTTTGACTGGTAGAGAATGCCTTATGGCATTAAGTTTGCCATTTGTAACTTTTGTGTATAATAAAGTTTGAATAATTAAAATAAATAAATAATAACACATATTAAAACATTACGTAAATGTTGGAAATATTATAACTTAATTTGACGAAAATTCCCGGTGGTCTTGAAAATTCACGATGATTTTTGATTATATACCTACGTTTATAATGCTTTCAGAACAAGCCTGTGTTTCTTACTGGAATCTCTTGTGTTAACAACTCCTATAACCCACCCTATTTCAATTTTCTATTCAGATACTTTAACGTGATACGCATATTGATAAACGGAACAAGACAAATTACCTACGTAACGAAATATTCACTTCGGGGAACTTTGATTTGTTTTTCTTTCATGACGAGATTACGAAGTTACTTTCGTATTTCTTATATGTTATTATCTGTTTCTTATTTCATCGTCATATTCTTGCCCTGTTCCCAAGTTATCTGGGGTGGGTGCAATTTGTTTACTCTTCCATTCATATCGGTCAGATCATAGATGTCATCTAGTAAATAATTCCCTTTAACCTCATATTATTATCACCAATCACACAGGGAAGAGAGGATCTCGATAGCGTAGTGGCTTAGCGCACTCGGCTTGTGATTGTCTAAACAATGCTTGCTAAGACCCATCAGTAGATAGATGACCAATAATATACTATCTCGAGTTCTTCCATGCTTCAGAATGCACGTTAAGCAGTTGGCCGCTGCATCTGCAATCGTTAATACCAACCAATACGCACTGGGCCAGCATGGTGGGTTATGGCCCATTCACGTTTATTCATTACTAAAACCTTCAGGTGTGATCAGCCTTTTTAATGCCCCCACTGTTGGACACAGGCCTTCCTTATGGGTGGAAGAATATAGGGACAATGGACACCACGCTAGCCTAGTGCAGATTGGTAGATAAATATGGAACATGGCGAAACATAACTACATACTTGACTTCTGGAACTTATATACTTAGTGTACATTATCAGGAATATTACCAAGAATCTATTACAAAAACATTTCAATGTCACGCACAAACATTTAATTAAACCGTAAGTATTCTAATATAACGGATAGCAGAAATCACTCCAGTAGGTAAACATACGTGTTACGAAATTAATTACTCTACTTAATCAGTTAGAACCCAATTACGAACATGAGTACTGGGTTCCATAATGGGGGCAAATACGTCGTAGAAAATTATCTTTTGAACATTTCTCCGTAGTTCACAGCTTGAATCAATATTTTGTAGTTCAAAGCTTTCATTTAGGCATTGAGTACAATTATTATCAGGTATTGGTTTGCGTAGGTTACAGTGGCGGAGCGTCCATATAACCCGATTCCCAACAGCCGTACCAAACGAGCGAGCATAAAAAAATCATTACCATAATGCAAGTACATTACCATTTTTTAAACAAATAAAAAAAATCCATAAATAAAATCTTATCATAACAGTATTAAACCCGCGCGAAACAATATGCAACACATACAATTCGCTCCCGCTCTCTAGATTCCTTCAACTAACTCGCTAAATAGCGAGTTATGGAGGCCTGCGATACAGTACGCACACAGACAAGCGTAGTCTTGTCAGGCGCACGCAACGAGAAATAGTACCTAAAGATTGCCTACAAGCCGGCATCAAGCCGGCATTTCGGCAGCCTACGCGCTTATGCATCGTTACACTACGACACACGCACACATTGGTAATAAACTCCCACGAAAACAAGTTCCGTCAAAAGTAAATATTTTAGATCTTATTACAATAGCCATAAAAGCGGAATTTCACTGCACTGAACTGCACTCAATATCGTGGTCGGCGCCGCTCCAACAAGCCGCTCCGGACCGGGTTGAATCGTCCTTCCCTTTTTAACACGGCTTTTGTTTGTATAATGATCTCTCTTTCTGGCTGTATAAAACAAAGCACAAAGCACGCAAAAGTGGCGCAACGTAGTTCTCCGCTTCGCCACTAGATGGCGTTGAACAGTTGTAGCCGTGTCCTAGCAGGCGGTGTTAAAAGTTTATGTTTAAACTATAAGACGCTTCATATAATTATATATTAAATAAATGCTTAAAATGAAGTTTCTGCGAGTACCCATTTTTTGTGGGTCCTAAAATTTTTACTGTGGCTTGCCTAACTTTTTTTTTCACGCCACGCCACTGGTAGGTTATATTATCTCTGCAAGTATAAAGATACAAATATCAAATTTGAGTGTTTGTGTTGTTTCATCTTTCACTGTGGATATAACCCATAATCATTTTGCTGGACTACATTATAGTTTCACACAATCAAAGCTTTCTGTTATTTACGACCCCAATCCGAGGCAGCTAAATGCAGAGATTGATGGATTGTGTGATGGAAATTATAATTATGAATGTGAACGGAGTGAATTAAACAGATGAAAAGTCACACAGTTCATTCCAAAGTAAATGGAAAGAAGGAAGATGATGATGATAGGGCAGCACGCACTCGGTATAAAAAACTGAGTTCCTTTTCACCATTATCATTTCAGCCAAGAGAGTCGAAGAGACTGCTATTGTTGAACATAATCGTCCCACAAGAACTTTAACTCGATAGATCTTCCTCATTTGCCGCTGCAAATCCGCTTCTGCTTTACCAGATATTCGATCCACGTTTCCTTCCAACGCTGCATTTCCTGGTACGTGGCTGCAACTCTAGAACCTTTTCGGCCCAACGGCCGTCGGTCCTCCTAGCAATTTGCCTGCTCACTTACACTCAAGGTTAATAATTCTTCGGGCTATGTCGATGACTTTAGTTCTCCTACGGATATTTTCATTTCTGATTCGATCACGTGGAGAAACACCAAAACTTTCCATTGCCCTTTGTGTGTAGGTTAGTAAGTATGTACATTATTTTGCCTCACGTCGGATATAAGGTTTGAGCCAATCACTCCCGAGTTTCACAAGTGTCTTCTGCCAAGTATTTACATCAATGGCTCGATACAAAATGAAAGAAAGAATAGGCGTATTATTCTCACGATTCCGAATAAATTGAAACAAAGAGGATTATGTATTGAGTTACCTTGTTCCTTATTACAGTAGTATTTGGCTATATTTTTGGAATTTTTTTTTCTAAGCACGCGGGGATTTAGCTTGTTCTCAATTTGGTTGGATTATGGATTATCAGCGGATCGAGATACGAATATAGAAAGACGAAAATGGATTAGTTTATATGTATACTCGTGTGTGATATATAAAAGTCATTCAAGACTTAAGGGTGTGGTAAAAGCGATGGGGAATCAATTTGGAAAATATTGAATAATATAACGAGTACATTTATATTCCGCGAAAGGCTTTTAAGATCAGCGTTTCGGTACAGACCTTAGCGGAGTGACATATAATATGTGATGTCCTTCAATAACTCTATAGCGTACCATATAAGGTAAGAGCGCGATGGCCCAGTGGCTAGAGCGCTTGGCTTGGAATAGGACAGGTGACCAAACATAAATTATCGCCATTTCATCTATGCTTCGGAAGACACGTTAAGTACTCGCTCCTCTTGTTCCTCCTCAGTTAAAGCCTAGTTATGTACTCTGCATGACAAAATAAGCGTTATGGTGCTGAATATAAACGACACAATCACACGTCAAGTGTATGAAATGGGGTAATTAACGTCATCACTTAATTTAAAACGCACTCGAATGCAATTAATTGTTATTAGCGTGGCTGTGGAAGAGATAAATGAATTTTATCACTGACCGTTATGCTTGGTGGGCTCAAAATAATATTACATACATACGTACATAAATCATGCCTATATCCCCGAAGCGGTAGGCAGAGGCGAATCAACACCTACGTTTCGCTATAGGTAGATGGCAATAATATTGCTATTTATCGGGTACGGAAATCACAGTACATTGCTAGGTGGCTTAAGAGGAACGCTGCTGCCCATTACTCATTACTGTCGTAACCCTTAGTCGCCTTGTATGACACCCGCCGTGGAGGTGGTACAATTGTATTATGGCAGAAATACATTTTTAAAACACGACACGACCCGATTTAACGCGACGCATGTTGAGTCGAATCAAATGTATTGGTTTTCTATGACCAGAATCACACTATGAACATCTGACGCGACGCCGGATTGTGCGGTGTCTATGTTACAGTCAAAACTCATAACCCGTCAAAACCACTTTTAACTACAAAAATCAGGCAAAAGTGGTTTTGATCGATGCCCTTAGTTAAAAACAATTTTGAGCATCGGTCAAAACCACTTTTATTTACTACCGACTAGGTTTTCACTGGCACTCGCCGGCCGCTGCCGCGTACGCTCGCTTCGCTCGCTCGGCTCGTGCTGTTCGTTGGTTCATATTCATATGATCGACATCGACCGGGCGACGCGAAGGTTTGACTAATCGTTTTTCGAAATATGAATGGTAAACGTTGTAGAAGTGATTATCATCATTTCGATTATAAATTTCCCTACTTGGATGTGAATAAACAAGTAAGCACTTTAGTCATCTGTGATAACAATGACAGCGCATGAGCAGTGGCCTTAATTTTGTATAAATAATTAATACTTTTGTGTTTAACTACTTATCGTGCTGACTGTACCGCATTCTTCTGAACAGTACTTCTTTTTTTTACATTAAAACATACAAACACACTAACTTACAAACTTGCTTATAATACAACGTTCAAGGCCAATATCCCGTGGGTGTCGTACAAGGCGACTAAGGATAAATCAGTGATGAAGAATGGGCAGCAGCGTTCCTCTTACACCACCTAGCAATGTACTTACTGCGACTTTTGTGCCCAATAAATGGCAATAGGCTCTCCACCTATTACATGGAACCTAACATAATTGGCGAAACGCGGGTGCTAGTTCACCTCTGCCTACCCCTTCGGGGATATAGGCGTGATTTATGTATGTAAGTACAACGTCCAAGGTAAACAGAACTAGGTCTTGTATTAATTTGCCTGTATTTGTTATTAAATTTAATGTTGTCTAGGCGGATAAGCTTATACACCTAACTGAGCTTTAGTACGGCGAGGAACGAAGACAAATCCAATATAGGAGTATTTCGTATCTAAAACTGGAGGTTTGTATTAAAAATAGAATTTTTGCTTCTATACAACATGTTTTATTTCAGTTAAACCTAATAATAACATGAGTTACGGCAATGTTTCAGACTTGTCTAGAATTAATATAAACTAAGATAATAAGAATATACACTACAATAGCGAGTAATCCGACAATATTTTTTTTATTTAAGTCATCTTCTTAGGTTTGCTGGAAGTTAATAACTGTAGATACATAGGATATTTACTCTACAGTATCTCATGAAACAATATCAATAGACGATGGAACTAAAGAGAAGACCAATTTGACCACCCATCTAAAGTCAGGCCTTTTTGACCACCTTCATCTCCATCAACTGCTCTTTTATGTCCCGTTGGGGCACTTGACTTATCTCTGAACAGAAGAATACCTATAGGGAAAGTGGGCCATAGTGTAACACGCTGGCCTAGTGCGGATTGGTTGGTATTAATGACTTCAGATGCAGCCACCTGGCTTAACGTGCCTTTCCAAGCAAGCACACAATTTTGGTCACCCATCCAATGACCGACCTTAGAGAACACTACTTAGTTCAGGCAATCGCAGGCCGGGTACGCTAATTCACTCCGCCATCGAACTCCTCGATCATTGTTTATTTATTATATTACGAAACCACAAGCCGCGACTGAACAATTAAGCTTCTCTTTTTGGTTCTTATAATGTTCTGTTATATCGAAACAAAAATGTTTGGTTTGAATTAGTGTAAGAGGAAATTTAATATCCGCTACAACGAAGCGAACGAACAGCAAAAATTACATTGATTGTAATATTTGATCAAAAATTTCTTTGTTGTTCTTATTTTCGTTTAATTACCTACCTATTAGGTACTTGTTGTCTGTGAATTTTTCATTTAGTTTCAATATCGCCATTTTAGACTTATACTAATTTAATTAGCTTATACTTATACATCTTCATGGTCATCTTATTACCCGTTTATTTGTTTTGCGTCGTGTGGCGTCGGCAGAGTAGAATACAATTATTGTCACCCCCTATCGCTCTCGTGGGTGTCGTACAAGGCGACTAAGGATAAATCAGTAATGAGGAATGGGCAGCGCTGCTGCCATATTTATACTGGCAATAGGCTCACCTAACATTATTGGCGAAACGTGGGTGCTAGTTCATCTCTGCCTACCCCTTCGGGGATATAGGCGTGATTTATGTGTGTGTGTGTGTGTGTGTGTGTGTGTGTGTGTGTGTGTGTGTGTTTGTGTATGTGTGTGTGTATTTGTTTTGAACATGAAGAGAAATGTGCAATCTTATACCATCTAGTATTATACTGCTTGGTCTAAAATACATAGTAACTCATTAATGACTGTATGTACCATACAGTTATTAAAACTGCAGTGTTAGGCCTCCTTTCATTCGTCGGCGTGTCGCCGGTTGCGTGCGAACGCGGCCGTTACAATTTGTATGAAGCTTCATAGTAGCTTTCATTTGTTCCGCGTGCGACCGGTTGCATAGCTTCAGTACGTAAATTTACGTAATAGGTGTAATAAAAGAGTAAAAGTACAAATACAATTTCCGTGTCATTAAATTAAGAATAAATGTCTACTGTAAGGCTAGTTATATTTAAGTTAATTTACTTATTCTAAATATTGTAGATCAGTTTAAAGTGCCTATGGCTAGCATTCAGTAATTAAATTGTTTATAATACCTCGATTAATTATAACGTCTAACTCAGCACCTTTTCACCTGAAACACAGGTTTTATCTAGTTCAGGTACTAAAGTGTGTCATGCCTAATTCTTTATATTAATATTTCATAATTAACAAATCGCTATTGTACTAATCTTCCTTATACTGTAATAAATATATTTAAGACCTGTGTAAACTGTTATCTAGATTGTGTATTATTATGAATAAATTATTATTCACAATTACATATTAAGTTATGTAATCGTATTTGTACTTTTGCCACACAGCACAACGCCGCGATCTCCAATTTGTCAACACAATCTGCTGTGTCGGAACACAGGAGCGGCAATAAAAACCGCCAGCCAACAATACTCGGATACAACTCGTTTTTCATTCGCACAAACGGAATTGCGCTTGAAAGATAATTTGTCACAATCCGCCGGCTCTCTTGCCCACCGAGCGCACATAAATAAACAAGTCTGGACTTGTGGCAAGTTCAACTTTGTGGCAGCCCTGGCATTACTCAAACTGCTTGCTGGTGTTTACCAGATCCCGGGGAGAAATAATAATTTTTTTTCGCTCACACCTATCATCTAGCCCAAAGTAAGTAGCATAATCTATTGATGCGGGATGATGGAGATATTTTTAACATCATAATTATTTATGTAAGTATATAAATGTTGAAAATATACTACATAAACATATACACAACCATGACCAGGAACAAATATTTGTGTTCATCACAAAATTTGCCCCTTTCAAGATTCAAACTGGGGACCTCTTGGCCAATACCCAGCGATCTTAGCATTCGACCAGGCCGTCCGTCAAATGTTTTGATAAAAGGCCAGTCATTTTTTTAAACTAACTAACAAGGGGCAAAATTATCTACACAATAATTTTATATTATAATGGTCAAGTCCATGGTTGGAATCCTGGTAGGAGCAAATTTTTTTCGTCGTATGATACCTACTCGTAGTTTATTATTAATAATAAATTTTGTTTTCGTAGTATAGTTTCAACTTAATGACGATAAAATGACTCGAGAATATATTTTTTAATGTATTGACGCTATTGTGTATTGTAATAAATTACCGAGAAATGGGCAGCAATTTTTCTTGTGGTCCCTCAAAAAACTTATCTAAAATCACCTATCTATATCATGAGCTGAAAAAAGCTAGCGAAACGTGGGTGTTAATACCATCTCTGCCTACACTTCAGGGTAAAAGGTGTAAGTTCATATGTATCACTGTGATTACAGTCTGAGCTCAAGTGATTAAGCGGGGGCTACCCTATACATTATAGACGTTACAATTCCAAAGACACCCAGAGTCATGCGGGAGACTATAGCCAAGAAAGAAGATAACTTTCTTTATTAGGTATTATTATCTGACCTTTTCGGATGAGATGAGCCCGGCCCTGTCACAGATAGACGCCGTCCTACGTTCCCAATCCCCTGCTTCAACTTTCGCTAAGTAACTAAGCAGTGTGATGTTTTTATCTACACTACTAGCTGATCCGACATACGTTGTTATGCCATATAAATTATCCCGTAGCTATGGCTATTCGGTAGCCATGGTTGCGTCATATGTTTGACAAGAAAGCAGTTTATATGGGAAAATGAAATTAAAATTTAAAATGATAGTCTTGGGCCTTGCCTGGCCCAAGACTATCATTTTAAAACCAAAATCAACTAAACCGGTCTAGCCGTTCTCAAGTTTTAGCGAGACAAACGCACATCATTTCATTTTTATAATAAATGAGAAGATATACGTATCAGTTTCAAGTAAGAGCGAAGCCACACTGATGCGTTGCGCTGCCCTGCGTTGCGTTACGTCGTCGCAGAGTCAACGCTGCGACGTTTTTCATATATTCTTTATGATAATTATGCATCTTGCGTTGCAAAATCGTGCATTGCCGCAACGCTTGTGTGGCATACAATGCGTTGATCCGTTGAGACGACGCGACGCAACGCAGCGCAACGCGCCAGTGCAGTGTGGCTTTTCTCTAACGCAAACAGAAAAAAATGACTTTTACATTCGGTTCTTGTGGACTGGCGTTTTCAGTACCTTTGTGCATATTCCGAAAGCTTATTGCAGAAGCTATTTGGTCACTTCGATTCTATAAAGATTTTAAGCCAATACTCACACTGTATGTAATCCGCGCCACGCAGCGTAACGCAGGAGTGCATGTGTAATATTGCTTGAAGGTATTTAAATCGCCTAAGCCATGACCGCTATGGCCGATCACAGGATGGGTGGCACTAAAATAAGCCCTCGTATCATCAATCGATTGTCAAAAGTTAGTTACAATCAAATGCAACGCTCGTAGGGTGAGTCTGGACTGGCATATTCTGAGCCAGTTTTTTCGCTCAAGATGGGAATCTATTTACCAGCATTATAATCGCATTAAGTTTTTTTTTTATTTCGCACAAAGGACGCAGCCTTTTTCCTTTGATACCCACTTGCGAGAGAAGGCCGAAACTTTCTATCTAGGTCTAGGAAAAGGCCGGGTACTACATTACACGAGTATTAGATAATATATTACAGCAGGTACACCTTTAGTTCACAAAAACACTTTAGCGTTGTACGGCGCTCATTAATATGATTAAAATAAAGGACCTTACATTACACAGGTACTTATACCTATGGCGCTGTAAGAGGATTTGTTGCCAAGGAGACCTCGTTCTAGGAACATCAGTAGGCACCCGTTGGAATGGTTTTGAAACAACAAAATATGGACCTTCCCCGATCTCATAAATTTTAACGAGCCCCTCAGAACGCTTTTTATATAACCCGCATATCCATAGCGAACGTTTGAAGCCAAAATTGTCTTCTGATATCGCTGTGACGAATGTCTATTGGCTAAGCAGAAATAATACTTACTTTGAGCAAAGCTTCTTGCTCTGTTTTGTTTTCTTTGATGTCAATAATCAGCTTATGTACCATATTATAATAGTCGCAGTCATATTGTTAAGCGTGAAAACATCCAGAACGTATACGCTGGCGTGTATTTTATAATACAACTTATTTTAAATAGCACAAAACTGAATTTTAAACGCAATCAAAATACGTTCTTCTCTCCGATTCGGTCTGTGTGGACGGACCCTTATGTTCTGTCAAGTCGGGCCTGCGCGAGATCTGACAATCATATTATAGGCTTAGCGTGGGAGTTAAACAGGCGTGGTGTATGTATCTAATACAATATAATATAATTATTAATATATAAATTTCCGGAAACTCGGCATTTATTTTGACAGCCATCAAGAGATTATTTTAGTATCTATGCTTTGGTTAACGCCATGCGAATACAGCAACCGACATTTTCTTATTCAACCCACTCAATGACTAATTAAATATATTTATCTATACTTCTTTATTAAAATTATAAAGCTGAAGAGTTAGTTAAACGCGCTAATCTCAGACACTACGGGTTCAAATTAAAAAAATATTTTTGTGTTGGATAGTCTATTTATTGAGAAAGGCTAAACGACCACTAGTATTAAATAAATAGCAAGTGGGTAATTTTCTGTAATAAATAAGCGCTTTAACAAGGCACTAAAACCAGCCTCGGCGATTGCCCGGGCTCCAAACAGAAAAACCGAGCGATAACCATACGTAAAATTAAATTAACAAAATTAAATATTATGTAGATATATATAGAAGAAGTTATTATGGTTGTTTACTTTTTATTCGATATTCAAAGTTCTGAACATCACTATTGAGTTTTTTAGCCTAGTTCTAATCCTAGCACGATCAACGCTATTCAGATCCGATGGTTAGAATGAGATAATTGTATCCATTGTGTATATATTATGTATATTTCATCTTACTCGAGCAATCGAAATTTCGGTTATAGACAGAGCTGTCAGTTTAGTTCAACCACTATATAAAATGTACGCAATCTAGTTTAATGAAGCTTAGTTAGCACTACATAATTAGCTCAAATTATTCATACTGTATTAAGTACTTGAGCGAATGTGCAAACATAATATTATTATGTTTGTGAGAATATTATAATGGTTTTGTACCGTACCGTACTGCGATTTAGGTGCCCGATATTATGGCAATAGGCTCGCCCCTCATTACATGAGACTGAAAATAGTTGGTGAAACGTAGGTTAATACTCTCTGGCTACCGCTTGGGGGACTTATAAGCGTGATTTATGTTTGTATGTATGTTTGCATTATAGCTTTGAGCACTCCGGTCGTCTGATGGTTATTATGATAAGTCGCACGATGAGGTGATTTAGTTCAATAGGCATTCTTCAGTTTCTCAGACTTACTAATACGGCGACATGCGGACAGTTCCAACAAGAGCCTGCTTTTCCGCCAGAACAGTATGAAGTAGCAAATCAGTGTCAGAGGAAAAGTTAACCAATTAGAAATCTTCAATAGAAAAAGGATTGATACTATTGGTTGAGTTTATCATCGCGTTCCGCCCAGCTGATTGGTTCTGAAATTTATTTAGTTTATTGATGGGCATATTTGCAGATCAGAGATTAAAATATCACCACAAACAATAGTGAACGGAAAGTCCAATGGTAATTAGTTCACGTAAATTATTTTTATTATATATTATAATTTTATATTCACATAGCATACACGTCTTCAACTATGTTTTATTCATTTAAAAACAGTTATACTGAAAAGCCATTACCTAGCAGTGGGACCTAATAGGCATAAATGAAAAAAAAAACAAGAAAAAAATTAAAAATTGCCATCTACCGAGCATTCAGCAGCAGGAGGACAATTATTAATAGCAACAACAGGTGCTGATATTAATAATTGTCCTCCCGTCACTACACTTCAACAATGACACATTTGAAGTAAAGCACACATTTTTTTAGTTGTTTGTGCTGTTGATTGTATAAAGGCGAAATGTATTATAACTTTTTTTGTAGTTTACGCGTTTGATTGCATAAAGGCCAATGTTTTTAGAACTTATATTTAGTAGTTTGTGCTGTTGATTGCAAAAAGGCAAGAATTATTCAACCGCCATGGTGACAGCTGTTTTTCGTATTCTATTACAAACTCGCTGGCTGAGAGCCCTTTGAAGTAATCTGGACATTAATTTTATTAGCAAACTTAAATATTAAGCAGGTAATTATTGGCTTACCTCAGCAAAGCGTTTTAATCTTCTTGAGTTAGAAAATTAAGCAACTTTTCAAATGGCGTCTGACTTGCTAAGCCAATGAGTTCAAGGATATTTTAAATTGAGTTTGATATATTTTATGAGGGTGGAAAGTGATTGAGCGAAAACCGCAAATAAGTCAAAGAATTTGAAACTTTAAGTGGCAGTGGAGAGAGCACATTATAGGGAAATCCAGTCTCCGGGACTAAAAGTACCTTCAGTGGTGGCAGCCAACAAAGTAGAACAACTATCTAGTGAAGTCGAGCTGTGCATAGATGGTCTTTTTAAAGGCAGTTTTGGGACCTATTTTTACCTAAGCAAAGGAAAATTAAGCAAAGGTTCCTAAATGGCGACCGTGCACTAGGAGAGGGATCTACTAAGGTGGTGAGAAACCGTTGCATAGTGCCGATCAGTTTTAAGGAGCTCGCTAGCGCAGTGGCATAGCGCGCTTAGCCTGCGATTGCGTAAACTAACTAATGTTCGCTAAGGCCGGTCATTGGATGAGTGACCAAAAATTTATTATCTCGAGTTCCTCCGTGCTTCGAAGGCCCGTTAAGCCGTTGGTCCCGGCTGCATCTGCAGTCGTTAATACCCACCAACCCGAACTGGGCTAGCGTGGTTGGTTATAGCCCATTCTCTATTCTTCTTCTCCCTACCCTGTTCCCAGTCTAGCTGGGGTCGGCGCAGTATGTTTCCTCTTCCATTCATATCGGTTAGACGTCATCAAGCCATGCACTCCCTTTTGATTCATATCATCCATCACACGGTAAAGGTGCTAGTGATGAATGAATGTATAGAAAAGAGACGGAACGGACCATGTCGAGACCGATGAACGGAGAGAGGATTGGAATGACAATATTCCAATCCATACTACTCAAAGTTATGGCTTAGGTTTCACAGCCGGCCGCCTGCCTGGCACTAACCCTATTTGGGTATGGGGTTGTTGGTGGTTTGCCCTCCACCATTCGAGTGCCCCAAGGTGCTTATTAGTTTACATCGGGCAATGTCTCTTAGTCGACTTTTACGACACCCATGGGATGTGTCGGGGCTGGCCTATTCTGCGTTTTTTGTTCGCTCCCAGGCCAGCATAGAAGACTAGCTCATTCATAATAGCCCATTCTCTCTTCATTCTTCCATCCATAGGGATATGCCGCGCCTCAGCAGTGGGGAGATTAAAGGGCTGGTGATAATGATGATGCTCAGTTTGAAAATCTTTAGGGGTGGCCAGTACCAAGCAGTATGCGTCTCTCACTGAAATTATTTGAGAAAGTTCTATGTGTTGCCACTCCGTCAATTTGATAAAAGGCAAAGATCTATCTGAAGGCAGAACGCTTGATTGAACTTGAATCAGAAGACAGTTATTATTACTATCATTAGCCACCCTTTTACTGAATGCAAATAAGGATTAATTGAAGTTAAAGGAAAGATTGTAATGAAAGACTCTGAAAGTTAAGGAGTAGTAAGAATTTGTACTAAACGTACGGTAATCACTGCTTGTTCAAAGAAGTTCTTCAGATTTCCATTTCTTGCCCGAGAATTCATTAGCATTTAGTGCAGAATCCAATGACTGATTACACGTTTAAGATATGCTAGTGCATAATCGGATTAATTAGCCTGACAAAATGAATTATGACGTAATGTTTATGCTAATAAATGACTGATAACGGCTGTGAAAACTAAATATTTTTATATATGTTACCGGAAATGTATGTAGTCTAGGAAATGTATAAAATGAACTATATTAGACACATTTCCTAGGAAATCTATACATTTCCAAAACAGCAATCGGAAATGTAAATCATTTAAGATATCAATGGGTACGCCGGGATAGCGGGGCGAGGAAACTATTCGATTGTAACTTTTGTATAAAAGCACAACTTACTGGCACTCGCCGGCCGCTGCCGCGGCATGCTAGCTTCGCTCTTTCGGCTCGTGCTGTTCGTTGATTCACGTTCTAATTTAACCAACTACACTGTAACCTAACCAACTACTGTATTCCAGCAAGATGTCTGTTCTATAAAAAATTGTGTACATTTTAAGAATATAACAAAAAAAACAACGTGTTTTATTATAGGAAGCATTATTTTTATACATTCATTATTTTTTACAATTCCTAGGAAAGGATATGCATAAATAAAATCATTAATAAAACAATATTTTATACTTTTCCTAATAAGATTCGGAATTTTATACATTTCCTAGGAGTTGTATACAATTCCAGGATATCATACATTTCCGATAACATATACACACCTAGACTCCAGCCCAAAGTAAGTAGCGAACGCACTTCCGATATGTGTACCTACTAGATGACATAATAATTATTATTTTTATTATACCATCCATTTTTATTATACCATTTTTATTATACCATATAGTACCATCGAGGAGCTCGCTAGCGCAGTGGCATAGCGCGCTTGGCCTGCAATTGCGTTATCTAAGCAATGTTCGCTAAGGCCGGTCATTGGATGGGTGACCAAAAATTTATTATCTCGAGTTCCTCCGTTAAGCCATTGGTCCCGGCAGCATCTGTAGGCGTTAATACCCACCAACCCGCACAAGGCCACCGTGGTGAGTTATGGCCCAATCTCCCTATATTCTTCCATCCATAGGGAAGGCCCGTGCCCCAGCAGTGGGGATATTAAAGGACTGGTGATGATGATGATATAGTACCATAAAATAAATCATGCCAATAATAGTTTGGTTTTAATATTTTTTCTTTAGTATACAAGACTAAATGCCCAGTTGATTATGCATGTATATTGTACCTACACTAAGCTATAAGTTACTAAATTATTTATCCACACTTTTTTGAATCTGTATCAGTGTAATAATTACTGGCGGCAAATGAATTAAAAATATCCGTAATAGACGTTAGAAATGCTGTGAATAGCATAAGATCAGAAGTTGTGGAGCGTTTCCTCACAAATATGCTGACTTGGTATAATCTACTTTCTCGCGTCCAGTAAAAACGAGATCTAGTTTCATTCTTATTACTTCATTTCGCAAAGAATCTCAACTCTTAGTGGGAATATAAGGCGGTCTGGTGCAACAGTAAAGGCCAGAAAGAATACCGCCTTGCTTTTTCCTTAATGCTTGTAGTTTAATCAAGAGATCTAATTAAGCGCCTGTGATGCCGTCAAGGCCAACTGCGACCAACTAAAAATTTCATCAGAGCACAAAGTCAAAATTAAACTAGCACTTTTTGCTTGTAAAGGGTATCGTTAAAAGAGTCTTGCTTAGGAACATTTTGTGGAATATTCACGGTTAAGCTTAACTTTTTCGCAGAGGCAATTTTTACAATAGGCAGCTACATGTATATAATGTAGGATCTCCTATCCTATAAATATAAACACTCGATAGTATCACTATTCTAAATTCCTGTCCACTTTTTATTTACCTTTAAATGAATCGGTAGGAAAATACTCAACTATACATCACTTGCAAAGGCCGATTGCGTCTTTTATTGAATCTAACATTTAATTTTGGCCGAAAATTACTGTGCTTTCCAGTTTTAACGATTGCTTATAAAAAATCTTTCCAAAATGGCCAATGGTATGAATATTTTAGCTGGAGAATTGATAAGAAATAAATCCATTTAGATGAAACAAATTTAAAAATTTGAAATAAAATTCAAATAGCACTTGGTGAAGTTTTAGAAATGTATCGACTCAAATATAATAAGGTTTAACATACTTCAGAATTCATGATAATCTGAAAGTCTATTTCGTCTATGCATTAAAAATTGTGGGCTTAGGGAGGTACACACAATAGTGTTTACGTGAACTCAATGTTGGTTCACGTAAAGGCTATTGTTGGTTAAATTTGGAGGGATGAAGGGTTGATGGGTGAAAGCTAGAGGCTATACACCCATTCACCGTACATGCCTGCATCTGAAGGAAAGGAAGCTGGCCATATTTAAATAAATGTTTCTTACTCTCATACCAATGATCTGGCTGTTTAAGCGCTTACGTATTAGAAGCTTGATGATTGGACGGGGGATAATAATATTATAACGTTTATTCCTCACTCACTCACTATAACAGGTGAAATGTGTAATAGAAGTGAAAAAATAATGATTTTAGTGAGGAGCTGGTGTCTGAAATCGGTACTTTAACCTGTATCACCATGTCCCCTACTCCAGTGATGCATTCAATATCGATGATGAATGATTTTAAAATCGATCAATAGTTTATATTGTATTTAGCTAGATTTTTGGTTAATAAACATTCCTATTTCGTTTTTTACAGAAAAAAGAAACAGACGCGGAGCAGTTGACAATCGTTCCGGCGTCTGCGCAGACGGCAGAGGGGCGGTACACTTGCGAGGTGTCTGCCGACGCACCTTCATTCCAGACAGCTCAGGTCCATGCGCACATGTATGTTGTAGGTGAGTAACACACATTGAAAACAGTTATGGTAAAATTAATTTATTACTGTCACCACTCCCAATGTGGTGTGGTGCCGTGTGGTGACGGCAGAGTTGAATACAATTGTCATCTCCCTAAATCTCTACTGTGGATGTCGTACAAGGCGACTAAGCATAAATCAGTGATGAGGAATGGGCAGCAGCATTCCTCTTATACCACCTAGCAATGTACTGCGACTTTTGTGCCCGATATATGGCAATAGGCTCGCCACCTTTTACATGGGACTTGACATAGTTGGCGAAACGTGGGTGCTAGTTTACCTCTGCCTACCCCTTCGGGGATATAGGCGTGATTTATGTATGTATGTACTTGGTCAAAGACTATAAAAGTATTATTATTGGATTATATTATTTGAATCTATTTAAATTCAATAAATCATGCGTTACTTCAATTTATACTTGATTTTATTGAAATCATTTCGAATTATGTAGCAATAAAAATAATTATGGATAAAATTAACAAAAAACTGTTAATCAACCACATTTTCCCCAATAATTCTGCATACGTTCTGGGCGAACAGGAATAAAAAATTTACGTGTTGAATTTCGGCAACTTTCATGAATAGTCCGATAGTATTTTGATTAATAAAATTCAATCCGAATACTGTGAAAATTCTGTTGGAATATGAAATACCGTGCATTGTTATAAATACAGGTTGCTTGCGTTATTGAATCGCTTTACGAGATTTTGGTTTAATTGAAGACCCGTTATAATTATGTTGAAATAAATCAGGGATCTAAAATAATTGAATCAGGTTTCGAATTTGTATTATAACATAAATATTATAGGTAAATATCTTAACATTTCTTAGAAAATTATCTATGTTGTAAACTCTTTTACGGGCAATTCGCAAAACAAATACATAGGAACTTAGTAAATCTCAGTGTATTGCTATGTGGTATAACAAGAACGTTACTGTCCATTCCTCATCACGTAAATCCTCAGTCGTTGTACGACACCCACGCGCGGGGGAAATTCATACTAATATTATAAAGCCGAAAGGTTTGTTTATTTGGTTGAACGCACTAATCTCAGGAACTACTGAATCAAATTGAAAAATTCGTTTTGTGTTGGATAGTCCGTTTAACGTGGAAGGCTATTTAGTAACCAAAATTAACGCGAACGGAGCCGCGGTCGACCTCCAGTAATATAATAATAGGACTTTTAACATTTTTAGTGACCTACACCACAGTTAAAATTATACTAGCGTTCAAGGGTTGACTGGAAGAGATTTCTTTATGACAAAGTTCGCCCTTGCATAGGTACTATTTATTTTGTGTTTGTGCTTAGATGTATTTTTTACATACATACATAAATCACGCCTATATCCCCGAAGGGGTAGGCAGAGGTAGGCAGAGGTGTACTAGCACCCACGTTTCGCCAGTCATGTTAGGTCCCATGTAATAGGTGGCGAGCCTATTGCCATTTATCGGGCACAAAAGTCGCAGTAGGTACATTGCTAGGTGGTGTAAGAGGAACGCTGCTGCCCATTCCTCAACACTGATTTATCCTTAGTCGCTTTGTACGACACCCACGGTAGAGATTTGGGGTGGTGACAATTGTATTCTACTCTGCCGTCACCACACAGCACGTGTATTTTTGTGGGGCAGATGTATTTTTTAATTGCAATAAAGAGTATTAAACATAGTTAATTGAATTATATAGGACTCAAACTTAGTAAGAGGTCAGGTCTTTTGGAGAGTTCTCGATTTTTATTTTATATTTATTTTAAATAAAATGGCTGATTCAACAATCTAACCACAACATACCTATATAATACATACCAAACGAGGAGTAAAACAAAGGCAGGAAGAAAATTATATAATAAGCCGTTAAGGATAATAAGAAAAACGCTTCGCTATATCACAGTCGAAATCTCAGTCGAATATATAAAATGTCCGTGCCCAAAGATGGGTTGCGATATCTATCATTTTAATACTTGGGAATCTAAAGGATGAGTGTGTGCTCATCAATCATTACCAAATTACAGCGAGAACCCCTTTTATGTGCTTGTCTAGCCTCCACAATGATTCACTGCAAGGTTTCTTGGGAAATAATGGAAATATCAAGTAATAGCACCGGAAAAAAATCTCGTGTAGTCTCTTTCGGCGTCATATCTATAATATTCAGGTGGCATATTATTGACAAAACCATCAGCTTGAAATGTGAGTTAGACACCAAATGAAGTGTTACTTCTATAGTATGTTTCTAGACTACCTATTTATACCTAGTCGTCGCGAATAAGTTAACTAAATTAATCTTGAACTTGGACTGAAGTTCATCATCATCATCAACTACTGGGGCTCAAAACTTTCCTATGGATAGATGAATAGGGGTTGAGAGTATTAACGACTACAGACGCAGCAGAGACCAACGGCTTAACGTGCCTTACAAAGCACGCAGGAATTCGAGATAATAAACGTTTGGTCAACCTTCCAATGATGTTTTTTTTATTTATAAAAATCTATACCAATATCAAAAACCTGAAAATTATTTTTGTGATGGATAGTTCATTTATCGAGAAAGGCTGTTGACACAGGCCGGGCACGGCCCGTGTCTGCTGCGTTTAGCGGAATTAATATTTTGTCTGTGCGGTCCATGTATCCGTAGTATTATTGTCCTCTATGGGTCCATGTCTGTTCGTGAATAGAGTATAGAAACACATGTTCGTCAATAGAGTACAGAAACCGTATAGACGTCAGTGTTCGGTGCTGTTGATGTAAATAAACGGTGTTTGTGGTTGTTTGCCACGGCTCGTGTCTGACACGCTCAATGTCTATAGATATAAACGGGCCTTAAAGAGTGTCATAGAAATATCAAAATCTATGGGTAAATTGTATTGTGTTATGTCCTAATCATATCCTATGTTCACAGATTTACCAAAAACTGGCCCTATGATGCACGGTCTCAAGAGAAGATACAGACCAGGAATGAAGTTAAAAGTGGAGTGCATCAGCAGGGAGTCCTTGCCCGCAGCCAACCTGTCGTTTTTTATCAACAACGAAGCGGTAAGTGCATATAATGTAGTACGGTAATAATATGTCTGCCATTATTATTATCTGTGTTTACGCCAGTATTTGATTCTATTTTATCTGTGCATGAACAAAAAGTTTTTAGACTCTGTGCACTAAAAATGTTATTGTATTATCTGTGTCGATTCAAAATAGACCGCGCTACAAACCACTACAATGTAAAGATAATTAATTAAAATTATTCTGTTTTAAATTCAACAAAATAGCATTTACATCATTTTCTTGCCTAAAAAATCTGAGTGTATGGTCCACACTGTTGGACAGACCGTTAGGTGCATTTTAATAAATAGATATGTGTCTGTCATCATCACTTTTGTGTCCTTGCTGCAATATTTTTTTCATCCCACCATCTCGGAAAAAGCGTTTTTGCTCTTCGATATCTGAGTGCAAAAGCCGTTTTTATCCTCTAGAGGTTAAAGTAAATTTGAATTTAGAACATCGTATGCATTGAGTTTGTGAATTCAAAACATCATTATACATATTTATTTCTACCTCCATGGTGCCGAAATTGTCATGCAACCTATTTTAATTTGTTAAAAACTCAGACTCGGAACCTTCTTGGTGTACTTTTAAAGCAAGATTGACGCCAAGCCGACGGTCAATCAGCTTGGCGTCAATCTTGCTTTAAACATTTTGATCGTCTACAACGCTTGCTGGATGCTTAAGTCAAGCATTTAAAAGCTTTTTAGGTCTGTTTGATTTGTTTACGCTAGCAACGGAACAAAAACATACAGAAAATCAACGTGCTTGACTCAAGCTGATTGACCGTCTCGGAACTCCATTAGGGACGGTAATTTTTATTAGGGACTTACAGGTGTGTCTGGATGAATGTTGCGGGTGTGGCTGGGTGGATGGGTGGCTGTTGGAGGTGTGTCTGAGTGAATGGGTGTTTTGGGGGTGTGTCTAGATGAATAGGTGTTTTGTGGGTGTTTCTGGGTGATTGAGTGTTTTTTGGGTGTGATTGAGTGTTTTGTAGGTGTTTCTTGGTGAAAGGGTGTCATGTGGGTGTTTCTGGGTTAATCGGTGTTTTGTGGGTGTTTCTGGGTGAATGGGTGTTTTGTGGGTGTTTCTGGGTGAATGGGTGTTTTGTGGGTGTTTCTAGGTGAATGGGTGTTTTGTGGGTGTTTCTGGGTGAATGGGTGTTTTGTGGGTGTTTCTGGGTGAATGGGTGTTTTGTGGGTGTTTCTGGGTAAATTAGTGTTTTGTGTGTGTTTCTGGGTGAATGGGTGTTTTTTGGGTGTTTCTGGGTAAATGGGTGTTTTGTCGGTGTTTCTGGGTGAATGGGTGTTTTTTGGGTTTTTCTGGGTGAATGGGTGTTTTGTGGGTGTTTCTGGGTGATTGGGTGTTTTTTGGGTGTGTCTGAGTGGATGGGTGTGTATTGCGGGTGTGAATGTTGTGGGTGTTTCTGGGTGAAAACAGAAACTGTTGTGATTGTATTTTTTTTCTATTTTGCAATTTCCTCGTTGGGGGGGATGAAAAGTTACGTGTTGCACTCTAGTGCAAAGATTTATCACCTTGTGCTCTTTTGATTCCCTCGCTACCGCTCAGGATTCTAATTTTTGAATCACTCGCTACGCTCGTGATTCAAGTTTAGAATCCTTCGCTAGCTCGGTCATCAAAATTGAGCACGCGGTTAAAAAACAACTTTGCACTCACGTACAACAAATAACTATTATCATTGAGCAGAAACGTGAGAAAAAATATCTCAACCGTTTTTATATTGCCCTTTATATATTTATAGATTGAAAATCCCTTAGAGAAATTTGACTTCTTGGGGTCTGTGTTCTTATCGCCTGTCGCGAGTAGTCGTTCGGAGTGACCAGAATGTTAGGACTTAAACGTGCTGCATGAAACTATGAAATTTCATGTCCACCAACACCCTTGTCAAACACAACTACCGATCCAATCGCCTGGTAAACACAGAAAAATGATCTTGATAATAATAGGTACTATGTTGTTTAAGTTTTCGTGCGATTTACCAGCACCGGACGGGGCAATATCTGTTTCTGAAAACGCAAAGCTCACGTTCGGGGCACCGATGATTGATTATGGCCTCACTGCTAATGTCTCCGTACTAAATCAAGGAATCGGGAGTGGGTTAGCTGTGTGGGCGGCGCCAGTTCGACTATAAGTCGGATCCATGGCACTACAGCCATTATTTAAGAGGTCACTGACTTGAGTGGGTCATTACAATGGCTACCTCGAGCATAAGCCAAAAGTCTGCTACTTCAGAGCATTATTTATCGTGATAAGTATATTCCTTTATCATTTCTGTTCGATTTATTTGCTAGGAATTGTGAATAATACGGTAACTGTTTCACTTAACATTATATTGGTCACTAATAAAAATACAGGAATAGTATTAGTAAATAATAGCGCGAAAGTATATCATTACACGACCCTGACTGTGATGGAAGTGAGATAAATCGAGACAACTCTTTATTTTTTAAATTGTTTAATTTAGATTTTGAACAATACTAAGCACCTTTTTCACTGGCACTATTTTATTTGAATCAGAATACTACGGCCGTTGGTAAATAAATGTTTAAATATTTATTACCGCCTATCTGAATCATAATAATGAAGTATATGCCAAATGGATTTTTGGGTTGTTCGCTTGGTATCTAATATGTTTTTCCTTCTATTTATTTTAGTGAGAAAATACCCACTCCTTTTTAATTCATATCATTCATCACAGGAGCACCTTTCGGCTCGTGATGAATTAATGTATAGAAATATAAGGGAGAAGAGTGATTGTGAGAATTATTTTGGTTAATGTGGTGGTGTCTATTGTATTATTTTCTGATTTAATTTTAATAAAGATTAATGACTTAGAATTTGTTTGCTTTTAACTGATTTATCGTAACTTATCTGTCTAGAAAGCACCTTAATCCTTATATCGATAAAAATCTAAATGAGGCGACTTATGCATTTTTGTTTTTATTTTATAGAGAGAATAAGCAAAGTCAAGCATTGCAGAGGAATCGTGGGAGACAATATTAAATAACAGTCGAAATGTATTAACGGTCGAAATTAATGTAAATGTAATGAACACAATATTTTGATTTAGAATTTAATCAGATTACTTGTAACGACACATTACCCAATAAGATTATAAGTAGAAGAATATTTAAATAAAATACCAAATAAAATACTAATTCTACTATTACTATTACAATTACCAAAAATAAAATACTTCAAAGCAGACTTACTGCCGCACTCAGAGACGTCAAATAACTATAATGAGTACTTAATGTCAAAAATGCCAATTCAAAACTAGTCGCTATTCTTGCCGGGTCTATGGTCTAGATTAAATTGAAATTTTTTGACATTAAGAAAGAAAGAAAGAAAGAAATACATTTATTGGTACACATTAGGTATTCATTAAAGTTATTTGACGTCGCTGAGTGCTGCAGGAAGCTGTTAAGTTAAACCACAGATAAGCGTAGTTTTCAAATGATTGGCCGTGATTATAATATTCATCGAATGCTAGTAGCTGAAATTATATTTGCTGTAGTTAAACACAATAGCTAACGTTGGTGCGATAGTCCGACGAGTAATTAGTTCATTAATTATGATATTAAGTTAATATTAATTGCCACCAGCTTATAAATATACAATTATATAATTATGAACATGTATGCACATATTAATAGAGACCCTCATAATTATATGGACCTATTCGATTAGCAACAGTACAGTAATATCACCATAAACATTCGCTAAAATGTCGAACAGTATAAAATATAAAAAAAAAAAAATTCTATAAAAATTAATATTTTCATAAATCACTTTAGTAATTTATAGTAATTCCCAATAAGCCACATACTTTATGTGACAAAGTCGTAAGCCTCAATCTTTGTTAGAACTAATAAATGATTGTTATTCTATTTATTTACAATAAACTTTATACTAATGCGTATTAAAAATAAACATAATCACACTTTTTTCGTAAAAGAGGTAGGTAAAGATCACTTATTTCAACTAGCTTTAACCAGGGCACACTTTTTTCACTTCGACTAATTCCATAAATGTACAGAGTTATCTTAATCTATTACTGTATTTACAAGAAACTGGTGCAAAATTTATTGAAATGGGAAGGGAAACTTTGCAATTTATCCGACGCTAACTACCTAGGTAGTGCCATATCACTTTCACCTTGTTGACACAGCAAATTCAGGCAGATTGCAAACGCAGATATTGCTTTTCATACAATACATACGTTCAGAAGGACTGCTTTTATATGTTTAGGATATATTTGATACGTAGGACTAAGGAGCTTTAACTAAGGAGCTTTAAGTATATGGACGTAGAAATATGAAAAATGGACTGCGCTTAATTTTTTCAAAGCAGAGTAGGTCATTTCTGATCTTGCTTGCCTCTAATATGCCACCATCCCTACATTTTATCAAGTGTAGCAGAATTATTCGATTTTAATTTTAACATTATATAAATGTTAGAAAATTTAATACAAAGATTTTACATACATACATACATACATAAATCACGCCCATATCCCCGAAGGGGTAGGCAGAGGTGAATTCTCACCCGCGTTTCGCCAATTATGTCAAGTCCCATGTAATAGGTGGCGAGCCTATTGCCATTTATCGGGCACAAAAGTCGCAGTACATTGTCAGGACGGTAGTATAAGAGGAACGCTGCTGCCCATTCCTCATCACTGATTTACAAAGATTTTAGTGGTTAGAAAAAGAATTTCGAGGCGGGAATCGAACCCGCGTCCGCTGCTATCCGGGCAGGTGCCTGACCGCTCGGCCACCCATGACACTTGTGTCTTTCGATTGGTTCTTGGTTCGATTCCCGCCTGAAGATCAGAATTTTTCGAAATTATTTTTCCAACCACCAAAATCATTGTAGTAGAATTAACTTTCGTTACAGTTGTCAAAACAGTAACAATTTTTTGGAGTTGACCATCTGCGTTTTCCCCTTTCGGGTGGAAGCATGGCGGCTTCGTGTAATTACCTGTGTAGGCACTCTTCGGTACAAAAAGCAAAACAGGCCCGTTGATCTTTTAAACACAAGTTAAATATTTAACCTTAAAAGGATTACCATTCGCTAATGCTTTTTAAAAATTGAATTCATAATTCCATTCCCTAATGATTTGGGAAATATCCCAATTTTTGACATTCAAGGTATGCCATTGAATTTGATAGCATTGAAAAAGTGAAATGTGTAATTGATGGATGAGGGGTTTAACTTGTGCTTTAATGACCACGAGCTTGTTAAATAAAAGTAATACAGATTTATGTTTGTGCACCTTTTTCCCTAACTCGCCACTCGATATTTTTAACTCCATAGTAATATGTGTTCCCATATTGAAGCTTTATGTGTAAGATTGTAACTAGCTTTAAGTAGATCTTTATAAATATTGTGAAGAAGATAAAAAGGCTTTCCAAATAAAATAACATATACGCAAGACATGACCACGGTAGGAGGAGTAGTAAGTACTTAAAGCCTTTTTAAGTACGATGACGACGATTGTGGAAAAGTAAATCGCGGTTAGATAAAGTTCGACAGCCGTGTGGTGACGGCAGAGTTGAATACAATTGTCACCACCCCAAATCTCTCCCGTGGGTGTCGTACAAGGCGACTAAGGATAAATCGGTGATGAGGAATGGGCAGCAGCGTTCCTCTTATACCACCTAGCAATGTACTGCGACTTTTGTGCATGATAAATGGCAATAGGCTCGCCACCTATTACATGGGACCTAACATAATTGGCGAAACGTGGGTGCTAGTTCACCTCTGCCTATCCCTTCGGGGATATAGGCGTGATTTATGTATGTATGTATAAAGTTCGAAAAATTATAGTCTTCCCGCATCAAGACTTTTCGAACTTTTTTCAACCACAATATTATTTGTTCTAACTTTTCTAATATTTATATTACAATATTAAAATTAAAATAGTGACGATATTGAAGTCATCCACCATACCAAACCATGGCGAAAACTGTGTTAGACCCATGCTAGCTATCCAGCACAAAGCATACATAAAACTCTTTGTTTGGCGAAGTGTTGGCAATTTGTTATTTATAATTTGAGTCCGTTCAACGTGCAGCCAACAAATCAGCAAAGGTTTCAAATATTTGCCTTTGAAACAGCCCATTTGGTTCTAGCTAGTATTGCCATTAAGCTAACATGCAACAGAGCCTCGCATGCAAACTCCTTGGATGGAACGAGCCTCAATGTCCAGCAGTTAAAGCTTTCATCGTATCCGACACGGTAACAAGGAAAAATTACTATAATCACAGCCACTGCAGAAGGAAAATCATTTATACGACCGTCGGACGTTAAGGCAACACAATAAAAGTTTATGTTAATGGATGTGGTTCTACTACACTCCCGGGAACTTTACGGCTAGGCAGTATATAATGAATACCCTAAATTGAAATAATTCGCAAGGGATTTGACGTATGTACTAATTTAAAAGCCATTCAAATCGAACGTATGTCATTTTGATAGCTGTCACGACAATTGAAGTTAATTCTACTCCACCCCTGTTAAAAATGCATAATTTTGTCTTCAAATGGTCCTTGCAGCCGAATAATATGACAATATAATGAATATTCGAAAAATAATAAACGTTATTGCCGTTTTTGGTTGCCGTGGGGTGACGGCAGAGTAGATTACAATTATTGTCACTACCCCAAATCTCTCCCGTGGGTGTCGTACAAGGCGACTAAGGATAAATCAGTAATGGGGAATGGGCAGCAGCGTTCCTCTTATAACACCTAGCAATGAACGTACTGCGACTTCTGTGCCCGATAAATGGCAATAGGCTCGCCATCTATTACATGGGACCTAACATAATTGGCGAAACGCGGGTGCTAGTTCATCTCTGTCTACCACTTCGGGGATATGCGTGATTTATGTATGTATGTGTGCAATAAACGTTTTTAAAAAAACATAATAATTTACATAACACGGTCTGCATTTTCTATGACTGTCGGATTGGTCAAATGGCTATAGGCTAATGGCTATAGTCCCAGCTTCCAATCTTGGCCGGGACTGTTCTTTGATTATCTGGGATCGGTACATTAAACTTCCATTACCATTATGTAAGATCTTCTTTTCCTTTAAATTCCTATCATCCTTCTCATCGGAAAGGTTTTAGTGATGATTAATATAAAATACTGAATAGAAAGGATACACACATCGAGAGACCTATGAACCGAGAGAGTGCTCAGTCATCTCCATGACAACATATTATTATCAATGCATGCTGCGCAAGATTTTACTATTAACCTTCTTTGGATATAAGTTCGGCGGTATGCCCTCCATCATTCGGGTACCCCAAGGTGCGTATGGTCTACACCGGGCAAACTCCCTCAGTCGACTTTAAGGATACCCCCGGGGTGAGTTTGGCATATTCTACGTTATTTGTTCGCTCCCAGGCCAACACGTAACACACGGAGCACGTAATACCGTTAGGTATGAAGATGTTTATGTGCCTTGTACATTACTAATATTTATACATTCGGTATTATTAATGTTTGCTTAAGTTGCTTAATTTGGAATATAAAATAAAGATAGCTAACCTATCCAAATGATTCAAAGAAATATAAAGGTAAATTACGTAATATCGAAGATAGGTCATATAATTTGTTTGCCATGTTTAGATTATTATATATTTTGGTTATTAGATTTTAATTTTAACATTATATAAATGTTAGAAAAATTAGTACAAAGATTTTGGTGGTTAGAAAAAGAATTTCGAAAAATTATGGTCTTGAGGCGGGAATCGAACCCGCGTCCGCTGCTATCCGGGCAGGTGCCTGACCGCTCGGCCACCCAAGACACCAATTAACTTGCCGAAATTCTTCTAACCTTTACACTTCACGTTGTAAGCCAACGGGTACCCTCGCAATGTAGAAATAAATTTCAAACATTCCAAAGCAGATATTTTTACAAATACCGTGCGTTCGGTTAAGCTTGGGTTTGCTTTATAAACTATTCGATTTTAATTTTAACATTATATAAATGTTAGAAAATTTAGTACAAAGATTTTGGTGGTTAGAAAAGATGTACTAATTTTTCTTAACCGAACGCACGGTAAGCAAACCCGAGCTTAACCGAACGCACGGTATTTGTAAAAATATCTGCTTTGGAATGTTTGAAATTTCGGGACGGGGCGCTCTGCATGTTGGCGGGGTTGGGTGATGCGGGGAAGAGCAAGTTTCCCCTCCTACCCGCATCGCCCGCCCCCCCACTGGCATCTGGAGTGCTCCGTCCCCGCCACTGTCTCTCATACCGCAGGAAGGTCGCGCACGAAGTTGTCCGACTATTGTGTCGTTTGATTGTTAGTGAAATGCTTTTCTAATTACGAAATCGGCCTAGTTAGCCAACGCACTACAAAACAGAAGTTTTCACAGATTAAAGTCAGAAAAGCAATAATAATTTACTTGCTTTTTATGATGGCAACAGGCTCGCAACATAAGACCTCACAATAATAGCAATACACTTCTGCCTAACATGGACATGATTTATGGATGTATGTTAAGCCGCAAAAGCAGATATTGTTTTCATAATATCACGCTCTTCTAGCATACGCGAGTTCAGATATCGCCTTTTCTATTTGCCAAGATCTTTCGCTTCCAATCACTTCACATAAACGGTTTCAGGTACTCTCGACATGGCCCCTGACTTAATTATCAAATGAATGTTAGAATTATTATTATTTTACGTAACCGTCAGTTGTAAGAGGAATATTCTGTCATGAGTATGTTCCTTTACGTTGCGAAATTTCCATTGTATTCTGAACAGTGAAAGCTTGTGGGAAAGCCTTTCGCAGGCAATACAATGGGTGTGCTACTTAATATTTCCAAGTACCAAACAGCTTCGCGAAATCCTTAGAGAAATGGGTTCCTTGCTCGTTGTCCTATTACACTTAGTTGAACTCATGAAATAATTATTTCCTTTAATTATCATCTTTTCAACGGCCGGTCGTCTGACGGTTAGATCGAATCCTGATAGTGGCAAAATGTTTCTGTTATGTACTCAGAAATTTGTCATCAATAATTAGTCTATAATTTTGTTTATGTGGACTTATTTCAATATTTATATAATTCCTTAACGTCATCTAGTTTCCTTGACAACTATTTCACCGTCTCTGATAGAAACTGAGTTTAATAAAACTTGGTTCTAATTAATCGAGTTCAGAAGTTAGTTGTGATCGCGGTTTACGTCGTACGGGTTTCACCGGCTTCGACTTGATCTCGTTTAACAAAATTCATCCTCATCAAATTTTCGTCAAAAGCTAGTGCCAATACTCTTCTCGTGTTTGTTTTAAAAACTAAATCTCAAACACTGTTTTTTGTTTTTTTCACTTAGAAACCTGAATTAGGTAGGTACTTATAAAAATCGGACAATGACAGCTCATCAATGAGCAGCTCAAACGCGTTTAGATGCTAAACGTCGAGAATCCGCCGCTCAGCAACTGAACTAAGATCAACTTGAACGACGATTACTAAATGCAAACTTGGTAGCAGAACTTAGTTTGCAGCATGAACCGAGTTCAACTTCAACTGATCGCATTTAATTTCTGCGGTGAAATCGGCTAGTTAGATGATCGGAGTGGGTATAAAAAAGGTTTGATATAAATCTCCATCTAGTTTAACGCGGTGGGCTGTTCTATTTATACTGCTCTGTCGTCACAACGAGTTGACTATGCCTCATTGGAGCTTGTGAGATCGAATATCATCAGGAATTACATATTAAAGTGCTTTGGAATGTTTAAAATTTATTTCTACATTGCGAGGGTACCCGTTGGCTTACAACGTGAAGTGTAAAGGTTAGAAGAATTTCGGCAAGTTAATTAGTGTCTTGGGTGGCCCAGCGGGGCTATCCGGCTGCTGGGCAGGTCAGGCACCTGCCCGGATAGCAGCGGACGCGGGTTCGATTCCCGCCTCAAGATCATAATTTTTCGTAATTTTTTTTTCTGACCACCAAAATCTTTGATTAATTATTATTTAAACTTTTGTCTGTTCATTATGAATTGTGCTGTTTGTAAAATTTTATTACTCTGTCCTGTCCATAAGTGATAGAGATAGATAAGCTCTAGATATCTCTAAGGTCTATCACATTACCCTCTCATATTATTGGTTGGATATTATCATTCATCTTCCCGAATACTAGGCCAATATATTAAATTAATTATTACTTGGTCCCTAATATAACCAAAGCATCTAAGCGGCTTACTTTGGGCTAGATGATAGGTGTGAGTGTATGAAATATATTTATTTATATCTTCGTAGATTTAGAACACACAAGGGTCGATAGTATTATTTAATTTACTTAGCCGAAAACTAATCACATCCGATGCCACGAATAAATACCATATTATTAGTTTAGGTAAATGTAATTACATGTCAGTGGATCACATTATTCGTAGGCGTGTAAACATCGTATTTAGGTAGCTTTGCCAAGTTGATTATAGTTAATGAGATTTTCGTTCACATTATTATGTCAAATGGTGTCGTCGCCTAAAGTGACTAAATGAGAAAATGATGTTATTATACCTTTTACCTGGAGCCTTGACTAGGGCTTATTTACTGCTATTAATATTGAGATCTAGATTATCTATTAACTCAGTTCCCTTTTCCTCTTTTAGATCGGTTAAACGTCATCAAGCCATCCTCTCCCTTTAGGTTCATAAATATCATCCATCACACCGTAAATGTGTTAGTGATTTATGAATGTATAGGAAAGTGATTGACTCGAGAGATTAAGTTATCAGGCATATTTTACGTTCCTACATTTTAATTTAACTATCTTTGGTAAATATAGACGAATAAAGACGTGTGTCCCAGCAGTGGATAATCAAAATAAGAGGCTAATAATGATGACCATAGTATACACAGTTCGCAATTTAGCACGATGGCAACAGTTCATGGAAATATTGACGGATTGCATTGCACAAGAGTCAAGATCCGTGGTCGGTACCGGGCCATAATTTTCAATAAATGACACACCTACCTAGTATTTTGAACAATATTCAATCATCATCATTACATCCGAGAGACAGGCATAATCTTGTAACTGAACCCCCCTCCTTTATTATTGACTAATACGCGGTGGTTGAGAACGAACCCATGATAGGTACAGACGGTGATTACATTTTTCGGCCTTGTGAATATTTAAAAAAATATAAGGAAGTGGAAGCCCGCTCCCCGCTCCTCACAATGAGTGACAACCTTCGATTCACTCTCTCCTTCCAAACCACCGGAAGTTCCTTATATGCCCTACCCGAATCAGTGTATTATTCCAGTCCATTAGCATTCCCGTGGAAAGTCATATGTAGTGTATTTAAACCAGATCATAGGCAGAGAAACCCGGTCGAACTCTCCTGACTTCAACAACACTTCAGAAGAAGGTCATTATGATTCAAAAGACAGCCTAGATTCTACGTGGAACGGCTTGGTTGTGAGGCAAGCCCGCGCTGTCGCAACTATCTAGTGGGTTCCAATCTGAGTATCCTCAGTAATGGAACTAGCTCCCCTAAATAGCTCCTGTCTAACCTAAGCTACCTGACCTAGTTTGAACCATAATAACGATACAACTGTTATGTCTCATCACGATCCTTCGACACAGATAATCCCTTCTATCAATCTGGAGAGTGTGCAGTGTGGGGAAAATAGTCTTTCCTGCGTGTAGAGAATTGGGCGTATTTTGGGCATCAGTGTTGGCACTGTATATGTCTACTGACCTAACCTAGCTTCAATACCAAAATACTCCCAATTGATCGTGCAACACACGCTAACGATGTAAATATAAAAGGCCTCATAGCAATTATGTAGTCCCAAATTCACAAAGTAGCGTGCCCACGTAAATGACAAGGGACCAGTACACAACTAAATCATGAAATGTTTTATTATTATGTTAAGTAAATATTTATATTAATGTAATTTGGCCAACGTATTAATAATGATCATCAAGTATGGTAGGACCCCCCTGTTGTGAAGTAGCATCCCAAGGCTCTTTTATGAGGTATGTGACGTGTTCCCAACGGAGGGAGAAGGATACGTAACATTAGAAGACATATGAACTTAAGTTTGTAGCATATTATAGTGGAAATAAGGTTAGTTGGTAACTGTAGGCAAATACTCCAATAATCCAGATTACTCCGGTAAATCTAACAAATAAATCTAACAAAATCTAACCAAATCTACAACCGCCAGTAGAACTGACCACACTATACACCGCACACATGAGCTATATGATGATGTAATAATAATAATATCCACGACAGTCGGTAAAATAAACAATATACCTATTGTTTATACCTGTATAAAATGTAGACATAAAAACTCAGCCAACTCCCTGTCATACATACATACGTAACCTATCGGTACCTACATATTAACATTCCTATGCTCAGCCTAGCATCTCAGTCATGAAATAAAATATCATAGGTAGGTAAATTATAGGTATATAGGCTCAGCCAACTCCCCGTCATATATTCATAGCCCTTATATACCTATTCATCAACAAACAGTACAACGATCGACGCGGACTAACCAAACCCCGCAATTGACAATTACAAATCCGAAACCTCCTAAGTAGGTAGGTACCTACTTTCCTACATAACCAAAACACCGGCGAACCAACAAAACAATGACCAAGGTTATAATGTCAATTAATAGAATTAAATGAAATAATCGTAAAATATGTACCATGGAACAACCGGTAATAATAACCATGGCATACCTAACATTTCAAGTACTAATAAAATCACCGACATTATGTCGGGTTCCCTTACCTTCCCTAACCCATACCTGGCGTTTGATACCGAACGTCTCAAACGGATCCAATCTCCATACGCCATCACCGAACGCAGGCGCAAGTACCAGAACTCCATTTCCTCCATCGACGACGCGCACCGACCGGCTGCCTCTCCGCTTTGACTCGTCCTGTCGCCCGTCTCCGCTCTCGAATGATTCCGAATCTTCCATGGTGAAAAAAGGTCTCGAATATCCCTTTTCACCCCTATTTATACCCTCGGTTAGCCTACCTATTTCACTAGCTATCCACTGACCAATCATCTATTCGTTTAGATATACTCCGATCTTTCTGCTAATTTCATTGGTCCCGACCGGCGGCCTCTCTGTTGGTAAAACTGATTTTTGCACGCCAAAACAAGTTGACAACACACAAGCTACAACTTCCGTTCATTCGTACCAATTTCAATGTAAACAAAACGTTACAACCCGACTTACTGAATTGCCTCCAAAATGGTATTCATCTAATTGCATTGACACCTCTTAAAATCGTTTGTATTATACACAGAAAACTACTATTTATGCAACTTATTTTAAAACGTAATATTTTCCTAAAACTACGAATGTATTAAATATATTTTTAATAATTCAACTACTATTTGTGGAATTTAAGAATTGAATCCCACCTAATAATAAAATAACTTTAATTAGACAAAGCGAAAGGAAAACCTAAATCTAAGGGGAACGTAAGGCAATAGATGGCGCCCTGCGTCAACCTATATTGATACGAGATTTACTCTAATTATAATTTTAATAATTCAGCAACTATTTGAGGGATATAAGAATTAAATTAACATAATAATAAAATAACTTTAATAAGAATTTTCTAAAGTTAAGAGGAATGGAATCAATAGATCTATTGCGCCATCTATGGTGCTCTGCGTGCAGCTATATTGATGCGGTATGTGCTCTACCACCTTGCAATTTATGGTCGAAAAATCTAATAGATGGCGCTTGATACACTATGGGAACTTATCATCAATAATTATGAATGCTGGTCCTAGAACGATATCTACTCTGTTGCATCCCCTTCCTGGATTGTATAAAATATTCCTATAATAATTTTCTGCGAAAAAATATATTTCATTAAAAAGTGGGAAGATGCACCCTTGTTACGTCACACACGCCCCCTAAATTATTATGTAGTTTACCGAAGTAATAATTTACAGCTAAAATATTGAAGATGTAGAAGGGAGCACCTTTGCTACATCACACAATATACACATGCGTCATACGATGTTTACCCCGGAACGATACTGCTCTTTTCCAATCATCTCCTTTGGTTGTATAAACATTTCTATGACTATTAAACTAGATAAAATATATTTGATTAAAACGAGAAGATGCACCCTTGTTACGTTACAATCTCTAAATCTACCGTTGATCGCTGAATGCGGTCAGCACAGGACCATTTAATAATGAATCATCCAAATCGGAAACACGATAATTTATTTTGAAAATATAACGCCGGTCCCTCAACCAAACGTGAGAGTTCGCATATATCCTCAGTTCGTGCTCTATCATATTTCAGTTAACTGAACGATATAAAACATAAATATACAAGGGCTATGTGGAACTTTACGACAGTTAAGGCCCTGTTTCAATCCTCCTTCTAGATTTAACGTGACGAGAATACATAATGGGATTTTTTACATTTTCTCAGTTAGCCCGAAAAATTGTGGGAGTAAAAATGATTTTGTATTCAAGAACCTTGACGACTTGTTATGTAAGGTCTCGTGTGTGAAAAACAGATTTCGGATCTTATTCGCGTAAATGTAATTAAAATTTCCTGAACAAACTAAAATAGTCCGGAATTTGACGGCCGCCTTGGTCGAACGCTCAGATTGCTGGGTATTGGCCAATAGATCCCGGTTTCGAATCCTGGTAGGGGCAAACTTTGTGATGACCACAAATGTTTGTTTCCGAGTCATGGTGGTGTATATGTTTATGTAGTATATTTTCAACATTTATATAAATAATTATATTAAAAATATGTCCATCATCTTAGTATCCATAACACAAGTGCTTAGGCTACTTACTTTGGGCTAGATAATAGAAGATATATATTTTTTTAAATTTTATAATTCGCGAAATTGAAAATTTACAACAGACACAATGTCTGTAACCAGATTTTGATGTGCATAAAAATTAATTAATGCAAGGATATCAAATGTATCAAAAGCACACAACACAAAATATAATTGACTATTTAAAAAGCATATTGCAAATACATGATTTATTACTTACATGATTTAACAGAAAATGGAAGTTTAAAAACACGCGATATTTTGTTTGGCGCCTTCTTTTTTGCTAAAAAGACGTTTTAGATCACAATTACATTTCGTGATATTTCATTTGAAAATAAATCCTGCTTCATCTTGTTCAAGTGTCAAAACACACTCCCACCAAAGTGTAGTTGCACCCAAAGCTTCCCTAGATCTCTTCCTATACTCGTGTGAAAAACAGGTACTAAATTTAAAATAGGTATTTTCCTTGCCATTTCAATAGCACTTTTATCTTGATATTATTATCAGTTACATGATAATTAATAGTAAAAGCTGTTTTAACTTAGAATTGGCATAGAAAAACTTATTCAGCAATTTTCAATTAACTGCTTACACAATACTTCTATGTTTTGGTTGTCTAAAATCTAAAATTGGACGCAATCCATTTTATTTCAAACGCTTTCGTAGCAGTGAATAATATATGACCTGGTTAAACCGATCAAGCAAGAAATACTTGGCCGAGGATCATGGCATGCAGCCAACTAGGAATCAGGACTTCAATAAAAAACTAACTCTATGGATTTTTCTCAATACTATGACATTATCGATCAAACGCTTTCTTATTAAATAAAAAATCTTGCTTAACTTGGAAATATTAAATATAAATCACACTTTTTCCATTGTCCTTTCGACTCTTGGTTCTATTACTAATGTACTGCAGGTTCTGTTATGATCCTATAAGTCTTAAAACGTGCAAACTTGGTTTTATGGCGGAAGAGAAAGGAGGAATTAATTAATGATAAGTATAGAGTGAATCGAAGGAAATTAACATTGAATGGTAGCTCTTCATATTATTATTTCATTTGGCAGACGTCATCTGGTATCATAATCTAGATCCTGATAAAACGGCAAACAAAAATACAATTGTCAAAACTTTACTATGGGTGTATAAGACGAACGCTGCTGCCCATTACTCATCAGTGTCTTTACCTTTAGTCGCCTGACAAGACACCTGCAGGTGAGATTGGGGGTGGAGACAAATATGTTCTGCTCGGCCGTCGTGATAATCGGTGAGATCATGATTACTACAAATTGAGCAAGACTGAACTGAAATCCGCAACCTCTGTCCGCTTTGACTAGAAATCGATACCGAAAACCCCGTCTTCTAGAACAATCTGACGCCCGATAAAGGTGCGAAACAGGAAAGTGTGTCTCTAGACAAATAGTTGTTCTCAAGGCTGCCGCAAAAAGGTTTCCGAAGCCGGCCGGTCTACCGGCACCTCCCAACGGCCCGAATTAATCTTAGCCGCT
This sequence comes from Cataclysta lemnata, assembly GCA_963931975.1. Classification (NCBI taxonomy): domain Eukaryota; kingdom Metazoa; phylum Arthropoda; class Insecta; order Lepidoptera; family Crambidae; genus Cataclysta; species Cataclysta lemnata. Next base: position 12,779,325 of record OZ008346.1, on the reverse strand, counting down.
CCCGGTACGTCTCCGGCACAGTATAACCAGAACAGTAATCTGCGGCCTGTCGGCGAGTTATGCCCCCGGCACATTTTTAAAACGCGACGCAACTCCACGTGGAGACACCGAACAATCCGGCGCAGCGTCGGATGTTCATAGTGTGTTTCTGGTCATAGAAAATCAATACATTTGATTCGACTCAACACGCGTCGCTTTACATCGGGTCGGGCCGTGTTTCAAAAATATGTTTCTAGCATTATTAGCCTACTCTTGCGTTGACGCTAGGGTTGTAAACGGCGTAAATTAAAGCGGCGGCTGCGAGCGGGAATGTGCCAGGCGGGAACCAGCAGCGAGCGAATTTGCAATCACCTTGTACAAGCGCGATCACACCGAACGGCCCAGACTGCCGCCGTATTTTATGTCAATGTGTGCGTCAGAGTACGTGCCTACACGGCGCCGAGTAAGATAGCACACATTCTAAAGGGCAGCAGCCGCTGACCTCTATTAAACAAGTACGCTGGACTGAAGGTTGTCATCCAAAAAATGAAGCCAATTTGATTATTGCTATCTTGGTGCTGATGGCACTGGTGTACGAAGGTGAACGTCCACGAAACTAATATAAGAGATGCATTCAAATACAAGCAACAAACGTCAAATTTAGTACCATTGCCGCTCGATAAGGATCGCTTTAAATCGGCACAAGAAACGTTTGTCATTTTAGTAGACGTATTCAGTCCAGTTCAGTCCAGCGTACGTGTTTAATAGAGGACATGACAGTGCCAGTTTGTATGAAGACGTATTACTGTTCCGGGTGTACTGTGTCTAAAGCGCGTGTCGATGCTCTGTCTGCAATAAATGCCCGCGAGACCGCAAACTTTATAGTTCAGAATTTCAATTGGGACCGTGACAAATGGCCGGGGAAACTTGCACACCCTTCACGGAATATGTGCCACTTGAATTAATGTTTTCGAGGGGGCAAGAAATAAATTTGAACGGCTAAGGGCCCTGATTTCGCCGATGTTGACGCGGCAGTTGTCTCTCGGCGTAGGTCTTGTTGGTAAAACCTACATAAATCACGAGTATTTAGTACCGAAGAAGTAGGTAAAAACCGAATTATGTTAGGTCTCATTTTTACCTAAGGATAAATCAGCGATGAGGAATGGGCAGCAGCGTTCCTATTATATCACCTAACAATAGTACTACGACTTTTGTGCCCGATAAATGGCAATACATGGGACCTAACATAATTGGCGGAACGTGGGTGCTCGTTCACCTCTGCCTACCCCTTCGGGGATATAGGTGTTATTTATGTATGTATGTATGTCATTTTTACCACCGAAGAAATAGGGGTAGAAACCCACGTCTAGCCAATTACGTTAGGTCTCATGTCAGACCTCACGTTAATAGTAAGTAGTAGGACTATTGTGAGTTGGAATAAGAGGAACGCTGCTGCCCATTACTCGCTATCTTAACCCTTAGGCCCGGCGCATATTGGCGGCACGGCACGGAATGGGATCCTTCGGCATCCTTACATGTAAGCGCACACTGGCGGCAACAATGCCGTGGTATCCTTAAACGTGCCGATGCGTCCTTAGGCATGCGGAGGCGTTCTAAGGTCTTGTCTTGTCGCGGTATCTCTAGGTATCCCGAAGACTGCCAAAGCATACCGAGAGATGCCGAGGAGTTCCATGCATGCCTAAGCATTCCATGTATCTTGTTTTGTGTTCTTCGAAGATTTGGTAAGCCTACTGTGGTGTGCCCTGTAACATAAGACTAAATCAATAGGCAAGCACAAACCAATACGCGTCTCAGTTCGTTATGTTGTGTAAATCCCGCAGGTTAATTAGTCTAACGAGGATTTATCTACGCGCCTGTGAACTTCTAATGGATACTCGTTTAGGAGTTAGTAAAAGTAATCTACCTCCACATGGCCCAACCTTGCCTTTTTAACCTTACTTGATATTCATTTATATTGAAAACAACGTGTGTGTGGTGTGGTGACTGCAAAGAAGAATACAATTGTCACCACCCCCCAAAAAATATTTATTTATTTATTTATTATTTAATTTTTATTTATTTATTTATTATTTATTTATTTATTATTTATTATCGTGCCCGATAGATGGCAATAGGCTCGACACCTATTACATGGGACCTAATCTAATTGGCGGAACTTGGGTTTTAATTTACGTCTACCTAACTTATCGGAGCATATAGACATAATTTACATATGTATGTAAAACACTACTGCCTAGCCAAGTGGCAAACGATAGACATTCGTTCAATAGAAACGATACAACGTTCGATAGAAACGATACAACGTTCGATAGAAACGAACGAATGTCAAGTTTTGACAACTACTCTTACATTTGACACGTCGGTTGCCATCATGGTGTGTTCTCAGTAATCGTCAATTTCAAACATTAACTAAATAGATTGGAAGCATTATTATATAGGCAGAGGCTAGATAGTGTAATGCTTAGAACCTCCTTAATAAATCAAATTGTAAAATATAAAAACGGACGGTCTTTACTCTTCCGCCGTAATACATTACAACCACTTTTTTTATTAATTTTTCGCTATTTAATTACTTAGTTTTATCCCGACCTTTTCACCTTTAAAAAAAAAACTTTTTTATGAAAATAACTTGAAAAGTTTCTTGTTAAGTGTACTTTTCTTTAAATAGCTAACATAATCCGCTTAGAGGCCCTTAATTGCTAACGTCTGAAGAAAGACAATACGTAATTTTAATGAGCAAGTATATCTGTTTTCTATTACATTGTTAGCATGGAAAAAGACTAGTAAATCATGCATGATGTCATAATTAATACTCTCATTATAATTTAATTATGTTTTGATCATAGGCATTGTAATTTAGAATAAGTTACGTATGAAACATAGATCCAGCATTTTGGTAATTGGATTATTTATTAAAATAACAATTATTATCTGAATATGTAGGTATTTTGATTTTTATTAGAAATATTATAACAAATAAAAAGAGGTGGATAGACGTGTAAATAGTCTAATCCAGGCGGGATCATAACCGGAAATAATTTAAATGGGAAAAAATGTCTCCGTAACTTGTATGACAAAAACCCAAATAAACGTAACTAAAACACTCACTGACCTGGATCTATCTGCAGATAGGCGCCTTCCATATATCGTACAGGCACACAGACCATACAGGACAGTCAGGATAGTTCAGCTTGATAATATTGTTCAATTCACGAAGCAGCAAAAACACAGCACGAGAGGCGGGAACATGGACGGAGGTCAAAATTCACAACCACAGATTAAATAGTCCAATCGGCGGTAGAAAATTATACAGCTTAAAGATAAGTCGTCAATTGTATTTACGACTCCTAGCGCCATCTATTGGTACAGAAAGTGAATACCCACGCATAATTGAGATTTGCTACAAATTACTGGAGACGAAAATTTAAACTATTCGATTTTAATTTTAACATTATATAAATGTTAGAAAAATTAGTACACAGATTTTGGTGGTTAGAAAAAGAATTTCGAAAAATTATGGTCTTGAGGCGGGAATCGAACCCGCGTCCGCTGCTATCCGGGCAGGTGCCTGACCGCTCGGCCACCCAAGACACCTAGGTGTCTTGGGTGGCCGAGCGGTTCGATTCCCGCCTCAAGACCATAATTTTTCGAAATTCTTTTTCTAACCACCAAAATCTTTGTACGAAAATTTAAAGTAATATGAGACAAATAATGGAAATTATTATCTTAGTAGATATGTGCCATTGAGGCTTAACCAAGAGGTCAGAAAATTTCTAAAACTTATTGCTTTGGTGCGGGAATCGAACCCGCATCCTCCGCATTTCGGGCGGCTGCCTATACTACTCGGCAAACTCGCCAACATGGGATCTAATAGGCGAAACGTGGGTGTTAATTCACTTCTGCCTACCCATTAGGAGCGTAATAGGCTTGATGTATATCTGTATTGATTGTAAGAGAACCTCGCTAGCGCAATGATTGCGTTAACTTAGCAATGTTCGCTAAGGCCGTTCATTGGATGGGTGACCAAAAATTTTTATCTCGACTTCCTCCGTGCTTCGGAAGGCACGTTAAGCCGTTACTCCCGGCTGCATCTGCAGTCCTCAATATCCGCAAACCTGCACTGGACCAGCGTGGTGTGTTATGGCCCAATTTCTCCATATTCATCCATCCATAGGGAATGTGTCCTGTGTCCCAGCAGTGGGTACATGAAAGGGCTGGTGATGATGATGATTTATGTGTATTATCTACTTGTGATGTTGGCCGTGTGGTGACGGCAGAGTAGAATACAATTTTTACCACCCCTAATCTCTCCCGTGGGTTTCGTACAAGGCGACTCAGGATTAATCAGTAATAAGGAATGGGCAGCAGCGTTCCTATTATAACCATCTAGCTTTGTACCTACTGCGACTTTTGTGCCCGATAAATGGCAATAGGCTCGCCACCTATTACATGAGATCTAACATAACTGGCGAAACGTGGGTGCTAGTTCACCTCTGCCTGCCCCTTCGGGGATTTAGGCGTGATTTATGTATGTATGTATGTATGCTGCTGACCGTACCACAGACTAATTAAGCGAAGACCTTGTTAGGGCAATCTGCAGAAGTGTTTTGCTCAATTCATAATATTTAAAGATTTATGGTGCTCCTCTTGAGAGGAGGCTCCGCTAAACCGTTTTTTCGGCGAACGCTTACGTCATCCATGAATAATTTCTTTCCATTCGATCCCGTGGGATTGTATATGGAATGATACGACTTGGTAAATAATATTTTCTCTCCTCTTAGTGTATTAAAACATGACATACACAGCGGAGCTTTATACGAACTTAGTATGGTCTCGCTGGAGAAAGATGTTTAACATAATTTATGGATCCAAATTTTCCATTCTTCTTCTTCTCCCTGCTCTGTTCCCAGTCTGTCTGGGGTTGGCGAAGAATGTTTCCTCTTCCATTCATATCGTTCAGACGTCATCAAGCCATCCACTCCCTTTTGATTCATATCATCCATCAAAGGTGCTAGTGATGAATGAATGTATAGAAAAGAGCCGGAACGGACCATTTCGAGAGACCGATGAACGGAGAGAGTGATTGGAATGACAACATTCCAATCCATACTGCTCAAAGTTTTGGCTTATGTTTTACATCCGGCCGCCTGCCTGTCACTAACCCTCTTTGGGTATAATTCAATCTTCAACAATCCAAAATTTCCATTTTATCTATCGCAATGTTTCATAATGAGACGAAAGCTTTTAAAATTCCATGGATTCACCGTGCGTGTGCCGGGCCCATAGTTTACTTATCGTAATGTTTCATAATATTTTAGTTTTTAAGAGTATAACGTAACTCTTACTAATATTATGAAAGCGGAAGTTTGTATAGATGTATGAGTATTTGTTACTCATTCACGCAGACGCAATATTATACTATAGATTTTAATGAAACTTTGAAGCAACGTTCTTGTTATACCACCTAATAACCTCCTTATAATATAATAGAAAAAGCTAGCTAAAATAGATGGGACCTAGACAAAAAAATAGGCTGCTCAAAGTACTAATCCTGCGTACCTACAAAGGCAGAAGCTAATAGAAACATAAAAAAATATGTCCAATGAAAACTGTAACGGGTTTTTTAACAGTTGTCTAATTAAAAAGATCACTTAAATTTCGACGACGACATGACTTAAAAATTTATTAATTACACTTAGGACTGGTAGCAGACATAGATAATGATCTATAATTATTATCTATGACAATGTCACTCTTTACCTATTGTTAACGTTTGTCATCGAAGGTGACATTCGTTAACAACTTGTTCATTCGTCTTTTGTGTTGTGGTTTGAATAAGACTGTAATATAAAGTGGTAAAACAGAATTATATAAATAAACTAAACCTCCTCCATTATGTATTTTCAATAAAACTACATACAAGAGTCTCGCGATTAAGAGGTGAATAACACATGCAGCTTTGTTTTTCGATGTTTTATGTAAGCTTTTGTCGAATCACGATGATATTTTACTTTTTATTAGATCTTTTTTTGAGTATTCTGCGTCAAACTTCTTTCTTGGTAAGACTACTGCAACTATAGCCAGGTATAATGATCTATCGAAGCTCTACAATATTTTCGTAATTGCTACCGCAATCGTTCCATATTATTTTTATTAAAACTCAATTAAACATCTGAAAAGGTAAACGCTGAACGCAGAAACGGGTTCGGAACAACTGCTATTAATTACAAAGTTAAAATTGAGCACTCTGTGCTAATTTTCCATGGGACTTAATGTCCTATATTAGTCATTAGCAGCAGGGACTTATACCTGCCAGCCGGTTATAGAGGGTTGAATGTGGAGATATACGAGTGTAACCATGCTTATTTAACACACAAAGTCAGCCTTATTTAGCCGATTTTTTACGGTAAAATCACGTAATTTGTTTTTAAGTTAGCCGTGTGGTGACGGCATGGCAGAATAAAGTTGTCACCACCCTCATCTCTCCTGTGGGTGTCGTACAAGGTGACTAAGGGTAAAGATAGCAATGAGTAATGGGCAGCAGCATTCCTCTTGTAGCGATATACTGCGATTTATGTGCCCGGTAGATGGCAATAGGCTCGCCACCTATTACATGGGACCTAACATAATTGGCGAAACGTGGGTGCTAGTTCACCTCTGCCTACCCCTTGCGGGATATAGGCGTGATTTATGTATGTATATTTTTAAGTTATATTAGAAAAAATCTCTCACGCAGGTCCCAACATAATGTGGAATGTGCAACAGCATACTTGTTATACCACCTAGCAATAATGCTACGATTGTGACGTGCCCAATAGATGGCAATAAGCTCTCCACATATTAAACGGGACCTAGCATAATTGGCGTTATGTCACATGTCGGTACATCTGTGCCTAAAGTAAGAAGTGGTTAACCGATATTTACATAAGTTATAAATTAGGTACGATTTACTTATGATGCGAAGCAAACATTCAATAAAAAACACTTTTAGCATAACACCAAGGGATAAATATACAACGTATATACACATTCAGGTAATTTATACGTTAAACCGGTCCAAACGACATTGCGATAGCTTAAAAACTAATTTTAAATCGAACTGAACTTACGATCATTCATTAAATCCAACAGGAAGAAGTTAAATAGCGTTCCCGATTTCACTCGCTAAGTATTTCTTAACACGGAATTAAAAATCAAGCTTCAGGCTTCTTGCTTAAAGTTCACTGGTAATTATTTATTAAAAAGAAACATTATTTATTATAGAGACATCATTTATATTATTTTAATATCATGCTTAAAATTTTACGCGAGTTCCGTTTTATTTTAAATGTGTAATGCGCACGCAAATATATAAAAACATTAGGTCGTTCTTTGATTATAATTATTGTCATTCCTTTTTTGGCTAGAAGTCTTTTGGTTTAAATTCTGGCGCCTTGAACGCGTGGTGTGCTCTAAGGTAGTAAAACGCCTTAATAAATTCGAATACAAGTGTGCCGTTGGAATACAAACTAAATTTAGTCGGCAAAAACATGGAAACGGCAGCGATATTATACCTCTTACTTAACATTCATACTTTCGTATCATGCAACTGTGCAATACTGCAATGCAAGATGCCGTCAGCTAAAACGCCTTTCTTTGAACAATGAAATGTGCCTGCAATCACCCACTCGGGAAAAATTGCTGGCCGGGGTCACAATCTGGCTCATAAAGTAAAATATGGGGTGTCTCAAAAATAGCGCCATATTTGAATTAAATACATAAGAAATTACAGTTTTAAGTCTTCAGATTGTACATACATACATACATAAATCACGCCTATATCCCGAAAGGGTAGGCAGATGTGAACTAGTTAGTACCCACGTTCCGCCAGTTATGTTAGGTCCCATGTAATAGGTGGCGAGCCTATTGCCATTTATCGGGCACAAAAGTCGCAGTACATTGCTATTGCTAGGTGGTATAAGAGGAACGCTGCTGCCCATTCCTCATCACTGATTTATCCTTAGTCGCCTTGTACGATACCCACGGGAGAGATTTGGGGTGGTGACAATTGTATTCTACTCTGCCGTCACCACACGGCACCTTCGGCACGGCACAGGCTTCAGATTGTGATTTTATTATATATGGAATAGGGTTATTTATAGGATAACACAGCGGGCAACTGGCCTCCACGGCATAGTTGGCACATACGCACTCTTTTATCGAAATTTTCTATGAGCATTTGCATAAAATATGTGAAGTACGTTGATGAAGCATTTAAATTCCTCCTAAAATGCATGGGTGTTTGTGTCTATGGGGTTATTTGAAACATGTTGACATAGACCAAACAAGCTTCAAATAACCTCATAAAAATAAATCTAATGGAGTAAAATCAAAACGAGACAGTACACGACTAGGAAATGTGTCATGCAGTTAGTGAATTGTTTAACGTGCTGTATGGCTTACGGCACCATTTTTACTAACCCTAACCTGTCAGCTGCTTATTTTTGGGGCTGCTAATGCTTTACGACGCAAGGTTTGAATTTGCCACTATTTACACAAATAGTGGCATATTTGTGTAAATAGTGGCAAATTCAAACCTTGCGCTAATTTTGGAACACCCGCTATAAAGAAAGCTGATTCAGTGCTTCTATTGCCAACTTTTCACGGTTCAGTCTGACCGTATACATTGAAAATCTTATCATGACGTATTCATTAGTGAACACGGAGGTTTTGAGCTAAGCCTCTGCCTCAAATAAAGATAAGGCCTTGCGGACGCTTATGATGCTGCTAATGAATGCTTCGCTTTAGTATCTACTTTAGAGACCAGCAGGCTGAATACGTAACTTTGCTGCTAACAATTATTGATTTAAATTAATGTGTCTTGGGTGGCCGAGCGGTCAGGCACCTGCCCGGATAGCAGCGGACGCGGGTTCGATTCCCGCCTCAAGACCATAATTTTTCGAAATTTTTTTTCTAACCACCAAAATCTTAATGTTTTTTTTTTGTTTTTTTTGCGATTATGCATATTTACGACTTGAGAGTCTCTCGTATTATCGCACTCTGTTAGGAACTGAAAATTTGAATCGTAAAGTAATAATTTCTTTAATTTTCATCTGGAATTGTTAGCAACAGAGAGTCACGTAAACATCCTTCAAACGATTTCAATTGGCTCACTGTAACATTTGAAAATGAATCGCGTCAAAGAACGAACGACTATGAGGAATCGTACTCAATTTACAATTAATTTATACGTTATAAGTTAACATAAACCAACACAGTCATATGATATTACCTATTTACTTATAATTTGATCAGTTGCCCTAACAACACAGCAGCCAGTAAAATTTTCCTAAACATCCAAAATTTTCCTAATAAAATATCACGAAAATTTACTCTAGCTCTGTGATTGAAGAGTTCTTAGGGCTTGTTTAATTGTAATTATTTATTATACGAACAAGGAAAGTAAACTAACCAAGTTACGTGTGTCAATACTTGTTTGTTAGTTTACTTGTGACTTGACTGCGTTTGAAAAGAGTAATTATGGTCATCAGCAGTATTTTTGTTATACTACCTAGCAGCATAATTCAATTTACGTGCCCAATAGATTGAGTTAGGCAACTAATTAAACTCAGATGACAAGTGATACATTTTCGCATCATCATACCAGCCCTTTATTGTCCCCACTGCTAGGGTTTTTTCTCTATGGGTGGAAGAATATAGGGAGAATTGGACATAACCACCACGCATTAGTGAGTATTAGCCTGTGCATATACAGGTGGGAACAACGGCTTAACGTGCCTTTCGACGCACGGTGGAACTCGAGATAGTTTTATAACCCATTCAATGAATGGCCTTTGAGAAAATTGTTTAGCTTGCGCAATCGCAAGCCAATACGCTATCCAGGTCTTTGCTTGTAATTTGAAACAAGATCAATTCTTTGAGCAGCTTATGATATAAATCTTATTGGAAACAATACCTATCCCGTTTCCTGAACGTCAAAGAGACTCGAGTAATCGGATATCTATTTTCGAACTGGTAACGGCTATAAATTTAATTAACCAATGAAAACTCGGAGACGCAAAATCTGGTTCAGGTTAGTCATAGTCACAGGTCGTTGCTCGGAAAATTTATTGGTTTTATACATACATACATACAGAAATCACACCTCTCCCCTGTCACGCAGAGGTGTTTACCACCCGCGTTTTCCCAGCTTTTTTCAAGTCCCATGTAATAGGGGGCGAGCCTATTGCCATTCACTGGGAACTTGATTTGTTACACGGTGCACCAGAAACGCTGCTGCCCAATCAATGTATTGTAGCTCGTAAGAAAAATACATTCTTCTCTGTATTCTTCTTACGAGCGACAATAATAATTGTATTCTTCTCGTTTAGGTTATTGTTTTTATGAAGTCAGTTATTCGCTCTGTGCATTTAGGTCTGTGCTTGAAAGCGTGCTTAGAAGGCTGAGGTAGCGAAAAGATTTTCGCTTATAACAAGCAGAAATGTTGCAGGGGAAAAAATGTACTCCACCGGCTGCCATGTGCCGGCAGACGTGGCGTTATTTTTTTTTTTACATGGAAGGGTTTTTGTATAATTATTGTACTGCATTACTATTTCGAAAAGTAATTTTGTTCTATTTTGAAAGTGTTACGTAACGTTATGCCATATCGTATTGTATATTATCACGTCGAAAGACCGATGAACGAGGAGAGTAATTTTTTGTGATAGCACCCAATACTGCTCCAGGCTATGATTTAGATTTTAAAGTCGGCTGGCTGCCTGACACCCACTTTGGGTATGCTGTTGTTAGTGGTTTGCCCTCCACCATACGGTGACCCAAGGTGCTTATTTTTGTCTAAACAGGACAATCTCCCTTGGTCGGTTATTTTACGATACCCATAGGGTAAATCGGGGCTGCCACGTTCTACGTTTTTTTTTTCCCAGGCCAGCATGGAAGGGTAAAGTAAGCAGAGTATAGATTACAGAATATAAATAAATTAAGTCCATTTTATTTACAGAGTCTTATCTCAGTTTCGAAATACCCAATTAACCTGGTAACTCAAGACAACATCCATTAGAATTAAATTGAGTGTTTAGGTTTCACTTTGCTTGCAAATCACCACTTTAAGTATAGATTTACATCATTATTCATCTTAACAATATTATGAATGGGAACGTTTGAGATGTTTGTTACCGAGTAACGCGAAATAGAATTAAGCAGTCAAATAGATTAGTTTGTATTTCGGTATTCAGGTAGCCTAGGTAACTGTTTAAACGTAAGACGATTACAAGAATGGATGAAGTAAAATGTACCAATATTATTGCCGGAAACTTGAAGCCAATAATAGCACAGATAATTTAATGGTATTTTGACTTTCAAGTATCTGTAGATTTATGTGACCACGATTTCACAGTACGCTCACAAAAGTATCGTAAAATGTTATTTAAAAATATGAATCCCCAACATCTCAATGTTTTTGCACAAAGAACCAAATACAGAGGTTCAGATTTCTAAATAAAATCTAAAGTAAATTTAAATCACTGCAAAAAATCTAAATTACAAAAAAAACGAGGTCAAGAACTCAATAAAAAACAATCAATAATTATCATAATGGGTGTGAACAAATTAAAAAAAAGCTATCACTGTGAGACGTTTCGGCAAGCAGCACAACAGTCTGAATAACATGAACCCGTACAGAGGCAAGTACCTCATGAAGCTCCTCTTGGAAGACGCCATCTTGTAGAGACCACTAAAATGGCGTCTTATTACTGAAACATTCCAACTAGATTTTTTGCATTACAAATCATTACTATAGTACCTACCTACTCCGCCTACACCTACTAATTAGCTACGCCAACAATCTCTCCTTCTGTACGAAGATGGCGCGAATCAAACAAAATATTTACAAAGCCACGAAACAAAACGATAATGAATAATAATGTAAACTTTTCTTGTTTAATTCGCTCATGAGGAAATGACACGGAAATTAGAACGACAATTTGGGCCGGGCGTATTTCTGGATTGAATTTATTATAATATCAAATTAATGCCACGGGAACACTTGGAGCTAGAAAGTTTGTTTTACTCTTTTGTTCTCGGTTAATAGTAGGCAGGTTGCATACACATCATTTACGTCTATTTTCCCCAAAGAGGTAGGCAGAGGTGAATTAATTGGCGGAACGTCCAAAGTTAGGGTCCATGTAATAGGGGCGAGCCTATTGCCATCTATCGGGCACGTAAATTGCAGTATATTCCTAAGGGCCTGTTTCACAATCGACAAGTAAGTTCTGAGTTACTGAGCTTACTTGGCAGTTCAATTGACATTTCATATTACAACTGTCAAATGCCGAGTAAGCTACTTAGAACTTACTTGTCGATTGTGAAACAGGCCCTAATTGGAATAATAGCTAAGCTGTTGTCCAATACTCATCGCTTTCTTAACCCTTAGTCGCATCGTAAGACACACGCGAGATGGGGGGTGGTGCCAATAATATATCTACCCATTCCACCACCACCACAAGGCAACTTTTTGAATGAAGTTATTATTAACATAATGTATTGAATTTCTCTAAAGTTACGTTTGTTGAGATAAAAGTTTTTAGCTTATGAAAGCTGTATAATTAGCTGTAAACACTCAGTTTGTTTCGTTTAACTAAATCAAGGTCATTACCTTACAGAGCGCCAAAAATAAATCCGCTTACAATTCGACCTGAGAAAACGTTAGTGTTTTGTTTAATTATACGAATCATAACTCGGTCCCATACGCGTGTTTTCTTCTTAATTTATTCCCATCACGCGATGGAGCGCTAAGAAATTGATGAAACCTGTAGTATGTACCTGGGTTTGGAGTTTAGTACAAAATTATATAAGGAACCGCACAGTTTTCATTAACAACTACGTCCGTTAATGGCCCACTATTAAATGACCACTTACGCAGGCAATGTTAAATCAAACGGCAATTTCGTTTAAGTAAATCAATTGCTCGCCGCTACAAATAGAAACGTACCTAATGGGAATTGGTAATAGACAGTTTCTCTAAAGCCAAATATAATTTATTTACCATTACGATTATAATTATACTGGACCCTTTTAGGCCGTAATGGGAAAAAGTATTGGATAGTTGGTAATTGAATACATATTTTGTGTACTACCACTAACGTTACTTTTTAATCAAATTTATGACGTCAATCACGGAGGGCTTTGCCGTGTGGTGACGGCAGAGCAGAATACAACTGTCATCACCCCAAATCTCTCCCGCGGGTGTCGTACAAGGCGACTGAGTTAAAACAGTGATGAGGAATGGGCAGCAGCAGTCCTCTTACACCACCTAACAATATACTGCGACTTTCGTGCCCGATAAATGGCAATAAGCTCTCCACCTATTACATGTTACATGGGACCTAACATAACATAAGAATCATACATACATAAATCACGCCTATATCCCCGAAGGGGTAGGCAGAGGTGAATTAACACCCACCCTTCGCCAATTATGTTCGGTCCCATGTAACAGGTGGCGAGCCTATTGCCATATATCGGGCACATAAATCGCAGTACAAATTTATGTTGCTAGAGTAGGTGGTATGAGAGAAATGCTGCTGCCCATTACTCATTGCTGTCTTTACCCTTAGTCGCCTTGTACGACACCCACGGGAGACATGGGGGTGGTGACAATTGTATTTTGCTCTGCTGTCACCACACGACATAAGAATCCTTGATATTATTATTTATAATAATAATTTAGAATAAGGGGATTTGTTGAATAGTCACCTCTTATCTGATTATACTTGTGATTGATATTTATTTTGTAAAAATAAAAGTACAAAACTTAGTAATCCGCCCTATTTGCTAAAATGCCGCGTGACGTCATTATTTAGTTATGTCCATTTTGACATTTTATTTGCCAATCAATTCACTAGTTTAATATAGAAACTGGCCTTTTTACGGAATAGTGACGTCACACAGACGCCATTGCTATTTTGGCGTTTTGGCGGAAATTTTAAATTGCATTATTCAGAACATGATTTTTCTATCAAATCGAAAGTTTAAAAAAATATATAATTTATTTTGTAAAAAAAACATGGTGTAGTTTTTCTAAATTAGTCATCATGCCTATTGGGTGTTGATTCAACTATGCCTACTCTGATTTATGTTATGAATGTACGCATATAGCGCTTTTAAGCGCATGCAATCGACTCAAATCTATATTGAACAATAGTCGTATAAAAATTTCCGTTTGAATGAAAGCTGATATTTTTTTTAGTCTGTGGAACAGAGCCATTTAAAGCCGTGCCGTTTTTGAAAATAGATTTTGGAATTGCCAATGCTTCTATAACGGTATTCCATTTTTAATCTTGACGCTGTGTTTATTTTTTGCTACTTATTTTACATTCATATATATGGCTTGAAGCTAGATTAACTATAATACAATAAGAGACATCGCCAAGATTTTATTAACCGACGAACTATACTATTACGTCTGGGGTATTCTATCCCTCGATACACTACCTTAATGTCGCTGTGAAGAGTCGACTTTTGAACGCTCCAAATGCTGATGTAACAGCATCTTCCGGCCCTATTCCCACGTTATCAATGGTCAGCGGCGTACGTTTCCTCTTCCTTCTTCTTTTAAATATGAAATATCATAATATAAGCTATGAAATATAATATTAAAATTAATAATAAACTCTCGTTAATACTAATATGGTTTCATGTTACACTTTTTTATTTTCCATTCACTTCTATTTCTGAATAAAACTAACAACGAATTAGGTATAAATGGTCAAACATTTTTGTCGAGAGTTACTTTACATACGTACTTACAATAATCCAAACTTTGCTTACTGGCCCATGAAATTGAAAGGTTTGGCAGGCCCTTTTTGTACGTAGTCGGGTTTACATGTTACGGTTGTAAGATTATAATCATATTACGTAAACTAATCTCTTGTTAAGGAACCCAATACTGTAATGTATAATATTATCATCATCAACACTTGACGACCGGTTTAGTGGAACGGTCAGATCGTTAGCTATCGGCCAAGAGGTCCCGGATTCGAATCCTGCCCGGCTAGCATGACTACCGAAACCCGATATGATACAGCCATTTATCATATCGTGTAATAATAGCTATATCTTTAACATATTTATTTATTTATTATTTATATATTCAAATAATGTGTGGTGACGGCAGAGTAGAATACAATTGTCACCACCCTAAATCTCTCCCGTGAGTGTCGTACAAGGCGACTAAGGATAAATCAGTGATGAGGAATGGGCAGCAGCATTCCTCTTATACCTACCACCTAGCAAAGTACTGCGACTTTTGTGCCCGATAAATGGCAATAGGCTCGCCACGTATTACATGGGACCTAGCCTAATTGGGGAAGCGCGGGTGCTCAGTTCACCTCTGCCTACCTCTTCAGGGATATTGGCGTGAATTATGTATGTGTGTATGTATTATTCAAATAAGGCTTATAGTATTCAAATCCAATGTTTTTTGTAAGTTACAAATGGCTATATCATATCGTGTTTCAGTGGTCATGCTAGCCGAGCTGGTAGTAGCAAATGTTTTTGTTATGAACACACTACAGACATTTGTTCTTGAGTTGTATTGTGTATTTGCTCCGTATATGTGATAGCCCCATACCCCCTTGTGTTCGTTTTAACAACAGCTTATCCAAAGGTATCAGGCAGGTAACTCGGTAAAACACCAAAACCAAAAAATTGAGTATGTGCAGCTTGGACTGCAATGTCGTCATTCCTATCTCTCTCCGACGTGGAACTTTCCATCACTTTTTAATGCATTCAAAAGGGAGAAGTATTGCTCGATGATATCTCACCGATATGAATGGAAGAAAAACATACTGCGCCGACCTCAGATAACCAGGGAATATAATGATGACTATGTGTGTATAAAACGTGATGTTGCCAAAAAAATATTTCGCTGTTCACTGTTCCAGGAAACGCAGTTACCGCGCCTTTACTGTTTGTTTAGCGTCGTCGTAAAGCCACTAACTGCACGCAGACCTGTGCGTGAGGTTGGCGTTCTATACAATATGTTTTGTTTTTTAACTGGGACAGTATGAGAAAACTCTAAACCGTAAAATGTACTAGAATATGTATCTTAGGAACCATTTGAAGTTTTCAAGCAAAGGGGCAGGTGAATCGGAGGGCGAACCTATTACCTATACCAGGCACGTAAATTACAGTGTATTGTTAGGTTACATTTAAGAGTTTTAATTCTTAGCAGCCCTGTACTACACTTGAGGGAGAGATTACACTTATTTAAAAAATATATATATTTAATTTGTTTTGGAATTGTAAGTATTTTGTGTTTATGCAGGGAATTCATACACTTCTTGTTTCAGGTCGTGTACTCTACTCTCGCCACGCGTGAGAGAAGAGTGCCACTCGCTCCACCCAACACCGTTTTCTACAAAGTTTAATAAAAGCAATTATTTATTTAAATTTATCACAGCATTTATATGGTCTGCTGACAGAAAGCGGCCATCACACCATTCGGCATGAATTCTCAAAAACTTCAATCGCAAACTAAAACCTACTTTTCTTAGGGAACTGATGAGATAGACGTCTTCCTTTGTGGCTTTGAGCAGCTAACACATTCAGCTTGACAATTGTGTGAAAACAAGTACAAATGGAAATGCTTTCAAGCCAGCACGTTGTCAGGGAAAAAGAAAAATTTATGTTTGTCTTTTTAACGGATTTTCAGTGCAATATGTCTAAATAAATCAAAGTGACACTGATTTCGTGAATGCTACTATGAAAGTTGTATTAAAATATAGAATTAACAATTTGCGTGGGTGCTAGTTCACCTCTGCGTACTCCTTCGGGGATTTATGTATGTATGTGTTAACAATTTGCTGTTTAATTATTGTTGTGAATATAATTATTTTTGTACTACATATCCAATCACACAGAGACATACATATGGGGGATGGCAGCCGAAAGCCCTTAAACTACCTAAAGCATGTACGATAATGGTAGCCAAGTAGATGGCAATAGGCTCAGCCCTAGACCCAGCATAGTTGCCGAAATGTGGGTGTTCAAAACCCATTCAATTAATTAACTCTTTTGTAAATAGCAACATCCGAATACGTTACTTGTTTCCACTTCAATTTGAATCGATCGAACGTGTGTATCTAGAAGTTAAACCACATTACCTGTAGCAAACTGGAGTGTCTCCCACACTCATTATATTTCGGTTTACACAACCAAATTGGATTCCATGATGGAATATTTAATTTTACATAGTGCGGTCTAAGAGGTTGAGCCGCGAGCTCTACACAAGATTGTGAATCAATTTAAATAGTCTTAAGTACGATGCTGGAAGAGAAGAATAATATTTTTATAAAATGTGAATTCCTATAAAATGTGTCATGTTTTTTGATCTGGTTAAGATAAGAGAAAATTAATCTCCAACTATAATCTGCTTTAAAAGTCAGAATGAGTTAGTTTTCTTTTGATCTTTTTAGTTTATTTATATACAACCAAGCTAAACGTCAAGAGACTGTATAAGAAGACAGTAGATGTCGATAATCTAATAAAAATGGCATTCATTCGAATCGGATCGCGCCGAACCGAACAAATCACACCAAATCCAATTATTTATTGAATGCCACATTGCAGTGCTAGATGGTACAAATAAATTAAAAATTTATAAATTAGATGCCCTTTAAGGACAAAGAAACTTGAGGGCTTCCATTTTTGTATGCATTAATTATAAATACATCAGCATACACTTACATAATATTATTTTATAAGGTAAAACACATAATTCATTTTAAGAAGGTTCACATTATACAATTAAATTTAATTAGTTAAGTTTCTACTCTATTCTGATTCAGGTGTACTTTTAATTTGATAAGTAGTGCTTAACTAAATAAGTACTATAAATCTGGGCAGATTTGTGCGCTGGGCTGTGATTGCGTAAAATAAGTAATGTTCGCTAAGGCCGGTCATTGCATAGGTGACCAACAATTTTTGATCTAGAGTTCCTCCGTGCTTCGAAAGGCACGTTTAGTTGTTGGTTTCAACCACAACCGCAGTCGTTTGTACCCACCAATCCACACAGCCAGCGTAGAGGGTTATGGCCCATTCTCCTAATATACTCCTATCCATAGGGAAGGCCTACGCCCCAGCAGTGTGGACATTAAAAGAATGGTGATGTGGTTCTAATTTCACTCTATAACGAGTTTCAATCCACTTTTCCATACAAAATCTTAAGTACGTACCTACTAAATTAATATAGGAATTTTTCCCACTAATACCTTTTCCTACCTGTTGTTCTGGTTAGATTTCACTAATTATAGTTAGTTCAGATCACTAATGTCTATTTTAATCTCACGATGGCCAACACTAGGTTATTTATCAATAAATCCGAAATATTTCACTTCTAAGTCAAATTTAAATAGGTTAAATAACAATTCTTCGCTAAGTTCCTAAGTCTAGACTTGGAATTCGGTTGAGCGATATTTAATTTTCTCTCTGATAAATTGTACACGCTGGTAAGTCTTAATCTCTTTATAAGCATTTGAAGTTTAAGAGACAAAAGAAACAATTTCAATCCGATCAGAATTTTAGCAGTAAACGCAAGTGGGATTTGTCGAGGAATCAAATATTTACATACAATACCTGTGGGAGTTGTGTCCTGTTCTAGTTTAAAATAAATTATCAGGACAATTATGACATTAATAATATTATTTCAAAATGGCCACGTTCAAGATTAATTAAGATTGAATAATTGATGAAGTGTTTCGTGTAATGGTCCATTTAACCTGTCTTGAACTCGATTGCCAAGGTCATGATGATTTGAGTCCATTATTATAACAGTGACAATCATAATAAGTGGTCGACCAATTACATGTGACATCGTCATATTATTATGTGTCACTTCTTTCACAATCATTATACTAAGGACTTTCACAATCGAGAAGTAAGTTCGAAGTAGCTTACTTTGCAGCTCGATTGACATACTCGTTTATTACATATTACAACTGTCAAATGATCTGCCAAGTAAGCTACTTAGAAATTTCTTGTCGATTGTGAAACAGGCCCTGAATGTTATAAAAAACCCATGTCTCACGAAACGAAGCCAAATTGATTAAGCAAACATTAAACTAAAAAATTATCGTGATACTACTACGACTGTACGTCCCTTCCAATTAGCAAGGATAGTTTTTAAATAGGCAGAGTTGAGATATTTGTCGCCACTCATCCAATGACTGACTTGTGAAGACGTTGCTTAGTTAAAACAATAAAATACCGATGGCACTTCTACACTGCATATAGGTGGCGATACTCATGCCTGTAGCACACTTGCATATCATGCAAAGAGTACAATGTATATACAGAAATAGAGAGCCGACTTCGCCTTTTTTTATGCGCCTGACGACAGCAGCGCCGCCCTGGTAGTCCCTAATTGAACTAAACCGCTGTGGCACTATAGCCGTGTATGCGTGCGTATGCTTTATACCTACGTATGTGTGCATCTGCTATTATAGCTGCATATGTGTGTATCTGCTATTATAGCTGCATATGTGTGCGGTTATTTTTATTCCTATAAATTCAAACTTAAGTTTTTCAATTTCATATTTTGTGAATTTTGTATTTTCACAAAATATGAAATTGAAAAACTTAAGCTTTGATTTTTGTGAATGTTGATTCCGTTTTCTAGGATGGCTAAGCAAATAAAAAAAAGTTGTAGTAAATGAATATTTTATTTATGTAATTATTCACTTTTACACATTTCACCACTAAGGTTTATATTAAACATCGCGCTATAAATTAATTATCGAATTAAGTAATAATTACATTTATATAGTTCCCGTTAATTTGTTCTATAGAATATGAGGTCATATGATATGATAAGTTCACCTCTGCCTACCCCTTCGGGATATAGGCGTGATTTATGTACGTATGTATGATATGACAAAAGAACACAATTTTTGTTGTGAATCACGGGAATTCAGGACACGCGTCGTATAATAAAATAATATAATATAATTAAGAAACCGAACTTAACTAATAAAATCACTCACAATAATCTTTATACAATTTTGTTTTGCACTTGTAGGGTTTGCCAGTTTGCCTTATGGAAACTTCCGGGGCGTCCAAATAATGTTGAAATCACTAAGAGTTCATTTTGCTTGTATGAAAAGCCTTTCGCCATTCTTCACGGCCATTTCGTCTCATAGCATCAGATAACTTCGATGAATATGTTTCGGAAAGGTAAATAATCATTGCATTTCTCTGGGCGTCGGATCTGTTTGCGATCACGGAAATTATAACGACCAGGTAGCGGGCATTCAGCACCATGAAACTCTTCGCCATCATCTGCTTCTTCTAGATCGTCATGATCGTAATTTGGTATTGCAGTTCCTCCATCGAAAGTTCGTCCATTACGATTCGGGTACGACTGTTTCACGGGAAGTCAGGACACGAGGCGTTGTTTAATAAAATAATATATTTACGAAAACGAACTTAACTAATAAAATGCCACAATAATATGTACACAATTTTTCCTACATCGCTATTTTCGAAGCTCTCAACTGCAAAGAGAATACAATACTACGTAAGACTGAACTGACTGATTCTTTTTTCACTTGTCACCATAGTTCTCAAATATTGTAAATTGTTTATTCAAGGAGGTATCTCTTGAACCTTTTTAAAACTGTCCTCCCCACTGGCCTCTACAATACAAGTACGCGTACTTATTTTAATAGCAGACACAATCCAAAAAATGTTGGTGTATCACAAAGACTACTAGATGGCACCACTTTCCATACATTTAAAGAGGACCATGCATTTAGTACGAAGTTGACACAGCATGATATCATGCTCCTTGCACTTTTTTTATTTTTCTTTATTTATTATGGCTTGCCATCTATTATCACGTGTATACGCTAACTGGCATCCTTGTATCTGCCACGTAAGTTGTCTGTGACATGACATGATTATTTTATCTGTAGTCTCTCTGCCCGGCTAGCATGACCACCCAAACACGATATGATATAGCCGTTTATCGCGTTAAACTTGCAAAAATCATTGGATTTTCGACAGTTTAAAGCGATAAATGGCTATATTTTTATTATACAACCTTAGAGGCTTATCCAATTCAGGCTTATTCAAGTGTTAAAATCCAATGATTTTTTACTGATCAACGCGATAAATGGCTATATCATATCGTGTTTGGGTGGTCATGCTAGCCGGGCTGTAGCGTGTAGGGTAGCGGTGATAAGCACGCTCTCAGTGAATACATTTCTTATAATTAATTGACGGTAGTTTCAATCCTTTGAACCCCACAAGTAGTCCCTGCAAACAGTGACTCTTTACACAAGTAGATAGTACAACATTTAATTATGAAATCATTAGTGTCTGTGAAAGTAGCGACTAGCTTTGTTTACGTCTTGCAAATACAACCATACAATGACGTATATTGCATGCAAGTTTAATTTGCAAAAGTATCTACATTACGCCAGTAAGTTCTTCATTGCATTAACAAGCATGAACACTGTTGAAAACTCTTTGATATTATTTTACTTTTTTATGTGTGGTGACTTGACGTGAGTTGTCTCGACTGACTAGAATAAAAACAGTTGCTGATCTATCTGTGTGTAATTTCCTTTTCCATATAATTAATTGTAAATATGCCAAAATCCCCTGCAAAAACCGGGCCCAGGGCCCTACATGTGGCGACCGTGAACCCAGAGGACTTAGCAGGCATAAAAAAAGAAAGGAAAATAATACGTACCCTGTTCACGAAAAATTGCATATTATTGGAAAAAATGATAGAGGACAGGGATACAGTCACATCAACAGCAGCTCAATATAAAAAGGTCGAAGAACTAAACAATAACTTAAAAGACCTAGATGTAGAGATAAGGAAACATATGCGCGACGGAGAGGAAAAAGACTTGGAGAGTGAACTAGAAAACGCTTTCGAATATCAATCACATTTCATTACCGTGGAATTGAAATACAAGTTACGCTGCAATAACAACAGTCCATCACAAGACGGAAGGAGAAACTTCAAACTGCCCAAACTACAGTTTATTACATTCGACGGAGATTTGAAGAACTGGCTAGCCTTTTGGGGACAATTTTTAAAAATTGATGCCGACACGAGTATTGATCAAACAGATAAGTACCAATACCTACTCCAGGCGATGAAGGAAGGCTCCGAACCTAGATTTCTAGTTGAGAGTTTCACACCAACGAGTTACGACGAGTGTCTATGTCAACTGAAAGCAAGGTACGCCCGTGAGGAACTTTTGATTCAAGTTTATGTACGAGAGTTGTTAGCGATGGTAAATAGACGCGAACATAATAATATCACCGTGCTGTATGATAAACTTAGCGCACAATTAAGAGCTCTAGAGACTCTAGGCGTAGCTAAAGATAAATTTGCTGCATTTCTTTTGCCCATGATCGAGTCCGCCATACCGCAGGATATGTTACAGATATGGGAAAGGACTAAGAAAGATAGCACGAACACTACGTCTGAACTTTTGGAGCTACTAACATTTCTGAGAAAAGAAGTAGAAAGTGAACAAAGGGTCTCACTAGCAAAGAAAACATTTTCAAATGAATGCAACGAGGCGTCAACATCTCAGCAAGAGCCGACTGCTAGTTGTCTGCTTACCGGCACGCCTAAGAAAACGTTGGTATGTGTATGGTGCAGTAAAGACAATCACAGTAGCGTAGAATGCTTTAAAATCAATAAAATGAGCATCGAAGAGCGACGAGAACACCTGATGAAGAAGAGAGTATGTGTTTTGTGCCTTAGGCCAGGACATTATGCCAAAATATGCAGAGCAAATATCAAATGCATTGTATGCGGCCAGCGCCATTCGGTGATTCTTTGCTCAGGGAATAAGTCTCCTAACAATAATACGCCCAGCAACTCTTCGAATACCTCTGCTACGCATGATGATCCTCCGAGTACAGCAGCTAACTTCACCGCAGCTCCGAGGAAGAACATCTGCACTACATTGCTACAAACTGTTTCGGTGATTGTCTGCAATGGAGAAAAACAATTGATGGTCCGCGCTATGTTCGACAATGGTGCTCAGCGTTCCTATTTACGTGAAGATATAGCACGGAAATTAAAACTTTCATCTTCAGGTAACGAAACGGTATCTCATGCTTTATTTGGCGGAGTTCAATTAAATTCAAGTCTGTATAATCTTTATAATATCAAGGTAATGAATGTAAATAGAAACTTCACTTTTCCACTCACTGTCCTAGGACAAGAATGTATCTGTCGCGACATTCCCAAATACATTTCCACTGACCTCACTCCACTATTAACCAAACACAATATAACACTATCAGATAACAATAAGTCCGATGACATAGGTCTTCTGATAGGTGCCGATTTTTCAGGGTTAGTTTTGACAGGTGAAATGGTCAAATTGCAAGAATCATTGGTTGCTATTAAAACAAAGCTGGGTTGGACTCTCCAAGGTAAAATAAATGGTCCATCAAGCACATACTTGCAAGCAACCACTAATATTGCTTTGTTTTGCTCTTCAGATATATCAAACTTTTGGTGTTTGGAAACATTAGGCATCCATGATCCAGTTGAAACCAAGACCAAACAACAGTCTGAAGAAGAGGTGTTGGCAACATTTGAAGAAAGTGTGACTATCAACAAAGAGGGACGGTTCGAAGTGAGTCTTCCATGGAAGGTAGGTCATGACGAATTATTAAATAACTATGATTTAGCCTTTTGTAGACTTGAGTCTGTAACGAAAAAGTTGCAGTGTAATGATTTATACGAAGGGTACGATAAAGTTTTTGACGAATGGCTTGCCTTAGGTATAATTGAAGTCGTACCGACCCCACGCATACATAAAGAATTGTCACACTACCTGTCACATCATCCTGTAATTAGGGAGAAAAGTCTTACGACGCGGATAAGACCAGTATTTAATGCTTCAGCTAAGGACAAAAACGGGAAGTCGTTAAATTTATGCTTAAGCAAAGGTGTCAATCTGCTCGATCAAATTCCCAAATTGTTGAACGGATTTCGTCGAGGGGTCATAGGCGTTACTGCTGACATCACGAAGGCTTTCCTGCAGATATCAGTCTTACCAGAAGATAGAGACATGTTGAGATTATTATGGTGGAATAAACAAGGTGAATTGACTACTTACCGTCATTGTCGAGTGGTGTTTGGCCTAACGTGTAGTCCCTTTCTACTCTCGGCTACAATTCAGCATCACTTAAATATGGTAACAGGTGGCTTACGTGACACTGCTACGCTTTTAGCTAACTCTTTCTACGTTGACAACACTGTAGCTAGTTTGGACACAGCGGAAGCAGTGCAGAAGTTTCACGCTGAGGCCGTAGAAGTGATGGGTAAAGCGAAATTTAACCTAACACAGTGGGTAATATCTCCTTTACCTGGTAAGCCTAAACATGATATCGTTTCGGTGCTAGGTCTAGATTGGCATACAGCAGATGACCATCTAAGTTGTCACATGAATGAAATACCGCCAGCATGCGAAATAGGTAAGATTACCAAAAGAAGTTTGTTGTCTTTAGCCCAACGAATATATGATCCAATCGGGTTTTCCTCACCAGTAACGTTAGTACCCCGATTAATCCTGCAAGAATCTTGGCGCCGCAAGCTAGACTGGGATGTAGAACTACCGAGCGACTTGAAAAATAAGTTTATGAGCTGGTATGAATCCTTATCTGCCTTAAAATCATGTATGATACCTCGTCGGCTAACTGATGCCGTTTTCGATAAATGTACACTACAGTTACACATGTTTTGTGATGCTAGCGGTCACGGGTATGCTGCGTGTGTTTACTTACGAGCAGAAAGTAAGGATAAGGTGTCATTACGATTAATTTCAGCGAAGTCGAGAATAGCTCCTCCCGAAAAACTTACTATCCCTCGGTTAGAATTACTCGCCGCCTTGATCGGTTCTCGTCTATTATCATCTGCACGGAAAGATTTAAACCTAAAATGCGAGGAGCGCTACTGGACTGACTCTGGAGTGGCATTGTGCTGGATCAAGAGAGAGTTGCCGTGGAACACTTATATAGGCAATCGGGTAAAAGAGATTCGGCAAAATACCGATGTCAATAATTGGTTTCATATTCCAGGCACGTCGAACTGGGCTGACATAGCTTCTCGTGGTTGTGACGCGGCCCACTTAGTTTCTTCTCGCTGGGTGGAGGGACCCACGTGGCTGACTTTGGCACCTGAGAAGTGGCCAAGCTCGCCGCTTATCGTAGACGAAGCACAAGTGGAACGTGAGCTGAAAAAGACGTCGTTTTGTAACACGAATATCACTCCCGCTGAAGGTATGAGCAGTAGACTTTTATATTTTTCAAAATACACGAAGATCGTTCGGATGGTGGCATGGATGTTTAGATTCGTACACAATATTCGCTCTAAAAATAAGCTGAGAGGAGAACTAAGCTACGAGGAATATGAAAAGGGTGAAATGACATTAATTAAAATGTTACAAGCGGAAAATAAAGAGTACGTAGCAAAAAAGATACACGGCCTTACGCATTATTATGATAAAAATGGGCTTATAAAAATAAAAACAAAACTATTACTTACCGATGTCCCAGAGAACACGAAGTTCCCCACGGTGGTACCTGCAAAGAGTGCACTCGCTCGGCGCCTGGTAGAGCAGCGCCACGCGCAGCTGCAGCACGCGGGCCTCGGCACTGTGATGGCTGACTTGCGCACCAAGTACTGGATAATAGGCGCCAGACGTTTAGTAAAGTCTGTGATCGCAAAATGCAATGTTTGCATTCGTTTCAGAGCTAAACCGGTGTTTCCGCCTACAGCGCCACTTCCGCTCGAACGC
The DNA here is from genome assembly GCA_963931975.1 of Cataclysta lemnata. Taxonomy (NCBI): domain Eukaryota; kingdom Metazoa; phylum Arthropoda; class Insecta; order Lepidoptera; family Crambidae; genus Cataclysta; species Cataclysta lemnata. Next base: position 12,753,490 of record OZ008346.1, on the reverse strand, counting down.
ACGCAGTGCTCTGCAGCTTATGAGGTTACTGGCGTCGATTTGATGGGGCCTCTGTATCTACGTGGTGGAAGTAAATGCTGGATAGTGCTGTACACATGTGCTGTGTATCGTGCTGTACATTTTGAACTGACGCAGTCACTATCCACGGAAGCATTTATAATGACTTTACGTCGTTTTATAGCACGTAGAGGTAGAGTTAGAGTTTTAATAAGTGACAACGGCACTAATTTCGTTGGCACAAAAAATTTGTTGACAACACTTGACTGGGACGAGATTAAACGGTTTTCCACAATTCAATCTCTTACGTGGAAACTTAACGCCCCAACGGCGGCATGGTGGGGTGGCTTTTGGGAGAGGTTGATCAGGATTGTAAAGGACTTATTAAAAAGAATTCTTGGGCGATCTACAGTCACATACATAGAGCTAGAGACCATCATGTGCGACTGCGAAGCCACGATGAATGGACGTCCATTAACGTATATTGAAGACGATAGTACACTCTCTCTTGAGCCATTAACACCAGCACACTTCTTGCAACCGCTGCCGTCGAGTGATGTCAGTGACTTTGACCAATTGGATGGTAAAAGTTTAAATAAGCGACATCGTTTTTTACAGAAACTTAGAGACGATTTTCGACAGCGCTTTAGATCAGAGTATCTTACAACGTTAGTACAAAGGGGAAGAGAGAAGAATGGCGATATTAAAATAGGAGATGTTGTTTTAATCGAGACTGAGGAAAAGAGAATTAAATGGCCCCTCGGTGTTGTAGAGGAAGTGTACAAGGGCAAAGACGGTGTTAGCAGAACAGCCAAGTTAAGAACTTCTGCTGGGTATAGGGTGCGTCCTTTTCAACGCTTGTATTTGCTTGAGGTCGCTGACTCCAAGTCACTAGGTAAGTCAACCTCTGTAACTAGACCGGAGACAGTGACTCGTTCAGGTCGCGTCGTTAAAATCCCTAGTAGATTGAATATTTAATTTTTAGAACACTGTCATCGAGTTGTTTGATACTTGTCACACACACCTAACAAATACACATTACAGATTTACTTAATTTTATTTCATTTAAATTTTGGATTATAGTTATTACAAAGAAATGTGAGTTACCGTTTCGTTTACTTATGAGGACATAGACGAGTACGAGTACCTAATTGTAATTTGTGTTAGCGCATTGATAGTGCTACAGTCAGATATCCATTTTGTTATTGTTTGTATGTGTATTTTAGGTTTCCCTTTGGGTATGGAGGATGTTGAAAACTCTTTGATATTATTTTACTTTTTTATGTGTGGTGACTTGACGTGAGTTGTCTCGACTGACTAGAATAAAAACAGTTGCTGATCTATCTGTGTGTAATTTCCTTTTCCATATAATTAATTGTAAATATGCCAAAATCCCCTGCAAAAACCGGGCCCAGGGCCCTACAAACACTATTGTGTTTCGCCACCTAAAACCAAAGATTTTTTTTATTTTAAGAAATACGTATTGCCTTCGTGGATACAGCTCACTGCTCATTATTTCAAAGGCTTTTTGCCGCGCTCATTCATTACCAGCTGTTTTCCAGTATCATATTTCGTAACGAAGCTTCTGACTAACACATTTCTGCTAAGGAGCTACGTCTCGCTCCACAAGCTTTGTTGCACACGCTCCGAACGGGTCATTAAGTTAAAAAGAGATAGCAAAAAGGAAAAGATTCAAATTTATGCGAACGCTAAAACACTCGATCGTATTTTACGTCTGTTCCGTTAATCTAAAAACTTTAGCCGCTTTCTCTCGTGAAAGCGGGGGATTACGTTAAATGTTTTTTTTTCTTGCTCGCCAACTACATCCAAGGCTGTGCGTGGATGATTGATAACCACCCAAGTGTACAATGTTATTATCTGCACGAAGTCGAGACGGAAACAATGAAACTGATGAGGTATTATATTTTACACAAATCGCTTTTTTTCCCCTGGTACTTTTTGGTGGTTAAAAGAGTTATTATAACAAATCTGATACTCATTTTTCCTCATGAATGGGTGAGAGGGGGGTGAAACCGATATTGTTCGCCAGTCTGGGATTCGCGGTACGTATGCCAGATAATAAACGCAACAGTACAATGTCTATTTTATTACTGATTTTGCTATCATTTTTGTGTTTAAATCTGTTTGCGTTTAAATTGAAAATGTTCAAGTCGTAGCAACATCGAGACAGTAATGATTTTAATATACGTAACAATATCATGTTATAAAAATATCATATTTTTTTTACTTTTATATAACCGTGACGTCAGAGGATACAGTTTTTACCAACTGCATTTATTATTTTATTTTATTTGTGAATAGAAATCACGCTGTAGAAATTAGTAGGGAAATTTTGCAGATACAGTGCAGAAATTGATATTTTGGTCAATCCAAATGTGATTATTGAATTGGTGACCTCATAAGCTTTTGAGCCCCATCATTAGGGTCATTTAATGGCTTGTGATGATGATAACAACTAAACTAGTGAAATAGGCAATGCTCCGTAATAATATCTGCTACCCTCAGATTCCATTCTTGTCAATAGAATTCTCTATGTGGCCTTATGCGTGACCGTAGCGTTGCGTCACAATTTACGACCGCACGCGATGCATTGTTGGAACGCTAGAATCGCAATCGTAAATATAGAGTTAACATGGATCTTCTTCTAGTGGCAAATTGCCCGCGTTAGGGGTTGTCTCACTTTACACATACATTCGCCCCCGTGGTCTAGTGGTTCGTATATACATACTTACATAAATCACGCCCATATCCCCGAAGGAGCAGGCAGAGGTGAATCAACACCCACGTTTCGCCAATTAAGTTAGGTCCCATGTAATAGGTGGCGATCCTATTGCCATTTATCTGGCACGCAAGTCGCAGTACATTGCTAGGTGGTATAAGAGGAACGCTGCTGCCCATTCCTCATCACTGTTTAAACGTAAAAGTAAAAGTCGACTAAGGTCGGCACCACACGGCTCGTGCTTCGCCCACTGGAATTAATATCCTCAAAGTCCCGGGTTTGATCCCCTGCTGGGGAGTACAAATTTGTACTCGGTTTGGTTGGTGTTAGGTCTGTTTTCAAGTCCGACTGGCCACATGACTCCACCATCTTATCAAAATGCGTCGCCACGTTACCAGCATTATTGTGTTCCGATAATTTGTGATAAGATACCCAGCCCTTCTGTGGTTGAGGGTTTCAGTTGAAGCTCGATTTCATCTTCGGCCCTTATCGTCACTTACCATCAGGAGAGATGAAGGGCAAGCTTTCTGTATGGCATAAAAAATAAATAAAATAAACACAGATTTGACAGTCCGACTTCTGGTGCCATTATCGTCGTACGGAAAATAGCCGCCCTTTTCCAAGAAAAGAAACAATATGTCGAGCACTCGGCTTCCTTGCGTATTTTCTCAGTCGGGTTTCTTTAATCTAAGCTTGTTTTGGAGGGATGGGGACAGATTTGTTGGACACTTGTCTTTAGACTTAGGACCTGTGTTCCTTAGAATTTGATGTCGCTTCCTAAAACCTTTTGGTGAGGTTGTTATCTGAATGAACGTTGAAAAAATATATTGTTACCTTTCATCTTTCAATTGAAAATGTGTAAGTCGTTACAGCGGGTCTCGGGTATTCGGATGCATATTTACTTGTAGTTATGTTTATAACACACATTATGGTGGTTAGAAAAAGAATTTCGAAAAATTATGATCTTGAGGCGGGAATCGAACCCGCGTCCGCTGCTATCCGGGCAGGTGCCTGACCGCTCGGCCACCCAAGACACTAATTAACTTGCCGTAATTCTTCTAACCTTTACACTTCACGTTGTAAGCCAACGGGTACCCTCGCAATGTAGAAATAAATTTCAAACATTCCAAAGTAGATATTTTTACAATTACCGTGCGTACCCGTTGGCTTTCGGGATCGATTCCCGCCTCAAGATTATAATTTTTCGAAATTCTTTTTCTAACCACCAATATCTTTGTACTAATTTTTCTAACATTTATATAATGTTAAAATTAAAATCGAACACACGTTATGCCTAAGCAGTGGCGACAATAAAGAGTTGTCCAAGAAGGCAACGATAATTTTGATGATCAGATTAAAATATGCCGTGTGGTGACGGAAGAGCAGAATACGAAGAAGAAGAAGAAGGCGGCTAAGGGTTAAAACAGAGATGAATAATGGGCAGCAGCATTCCTCTTATACCACCTAGCAATGTACTGCTGACTTTCGTGCCCGATAAATGGCAAAAAGTTCGCTACTTATTACATGGGTCCTAACATAATAATAGGTGAAACGTAGGGCTAATTCACCTCTGCCCACCCGAGGATATAGGCGTGATTTATTGATCGTTTCCGAGCCCCATAAGCGAGGTCAATAAACGTATTTCTTTCTTTCTTTCTTATATGCATGTGCGTATGAACATCGAAACCCTTTACCATCAAGCGATATGTGGATGTTTCATTTCAGGATTCACCTCTACCCACCCCTTCGGGGATATACGCATGATTTTATGTGTGTGTGTGAACATCGTAACCCTGTCAATTAAAGATACAAAATGCTCCAGACCACCGGGGGACTGATGTCTCCTGAGTTCATACCCGGGCCATGAGCTACCGCTCGATGCCCGCAGCCTGCCACCAGACGGATGACCGGATGATGATGATCAAAATGCAATGCGCGATACAAAAACAAAATACGAGGTCAAAGAAGCCGACAGAAAACGCCCTAGTCCGAACTCGAACCGCTCGCTCCCAATTATACAGTTTCCGCGCTCCGTTTGAATTTTGGAATTTTTACTAAAACATTTTAATGGCTCGTTAAGCACCGTTTCAGTTTAGAGGCCGGCAAATGCCGGTAAAGCCGGAGGAAAAATACTTGTTATTTTTTTTTAATAACCAACAAACGACCACTTAATTGGATATCTGTGCGTGTTAGATAATAGCCTATCGATTTATTGACTTTGTGCACACACACAATACTTAGATCAGGCCTATTAATATTCGAAGCGGTAGGTATTGTTGTATTAACTAATTGTTATAACCGTGTGGTGACGGCAGAGTAGAATACAATTGTCACCACCCCAAATCTCTCCCGTGGGTGTCGTACAAGGCGACTAAGGTTAAATCAGTGATGAGGAATGGGCAGCAGCGTTCCTCTTATACCACCTAACAATAGTACTGCGACTTTTGTGCCCGATAAATGGCAATCGGCTCGCCACCTATTACATGGGACCTGACATTATTGGCGAAACGTGGGTGCTAGTTCACCTCTGCCTACCCCTTCGGGGATATAGGCGTGATTTATGTATGTATGTAGTTGGAGGCGAGTCTACTGCTGGCACCTAAATCTGCAAATCTGTAGTTATATCACTGGAGGAGATCGATAGCGCAGTGGTTTGGCGCTCTCGGCCTGCGATTCCGTAAACTAAGCAAGTAAGCTTTAGCGAACAGCTAAGGCCGGTCATTGGATGGGTGATCAAAAATTTATTATCTTGAGTTCCTCCGTGCTTCGCACGTTAAGCCATCGGTCCCGAATGCATCTGCAGTCGTTAATACCCACCACCAATCAGCACTGCTCACCGTGATGCGTTGTGGCCCATTCTCGCCATAGGGAAGACCCAAGTAGTGGGGACATCAAAAAAGGTTGGTGATGATGATGATTTAAAATCTTATTACTCTCAAAATTCCTTAATACCTAGCTACTAACGTTATACTAATTGTTAACAAAATACCAACCTAATCACGTTCATAGCTAGGCACATTTCAATTTGGTACGAACATAAATTGTCAAACATTCCCTACCTATTACGGTTGTAAATCAGTACTAAAGGCGTATTACCGGTTCTGGAAAGTTTCCCGCCAAACTTGAAAATTTTATTGCGGTGATATTGGATCCATATTAATGGTTACGGGATATAGATATCGTCGATGTTTGATATTACAACATCCTTCCTTATCTTATCCTGCGAAACGTAATTTAATGAGCTTTCTAGCCGTTTACTATACCGCAAGTAGATGTATAAATACACTAGTGGTCGCCCGCGGCTTCGCTCGCGTTAATATCGGTTCTTAAATAGCCTATTAACTTTCCTCAATGAAATTAAAAGTACTATCCAACACAAAAATAATTTTTAAATTTGAACGAGTACTTTCTGAGATTAGCGCGTTTAGCAAAACAAACAAACAAACTCTCCAGCTTTATCATATTAGTATAGATTATTTTATCAATAAAGCATCAAATCACATAATTATCACCTGCCCATGTCATATCCCAATGCAGGGGTACAGGCCTTCCCCGTAGATGAAGGAAAATAGATAGAATAGGTCATTTCCCTCCACGCTGGATCAGTGCGGACTGGTATATCTATCATTCTGTAATTCTGCGTTTCACGTGCCTGGTAAATGTTAAACACTCACCCCTAAGAAATTTGTGGTTACCTAAGCCTACCCTAAGAAAACGGTCGAAAAATAATCGGTGGGGGAATGTGAATTCGAACTTTTTCATTCCAGATATTACTTTGTCATATTTTTTCTACCATATTAAAATAAAAATCAAAAAAATAACTCACCCTTAACATAGCATGTAACCCAAAATAGCTACTGCCTCTTTGGAGATAAAAACACATGACTTATAATATCTTAGTAAAGAAATCCTCAGTGCGTCATAGAAATTGAACTACATGGCCTCGGGGTATGATTGCAGACTCTTCCTGCCCGGGGATTTCTAATAGCGTGTACATTATTATTTACAATAGTGTATACCTTTTCAGTGTACTAAATTTTGCTCACAATATGGTTCGTACAATACCTGCGCTAGCCATAAAACATTGTTAGCCAGTTTTATACCTATGCTCGTACGTGTAAAAATTTCAAAGGATGGTCTCTGGTTGCCTTTTTTATTGGTCTATTTTGGTTTAATAATTTATGTAGTAGTATCTTCGGCCATTTATGATGGAAGAGTAGAATTTATAAAACAATTTAATATCGATAACGTGTTTTGGTTTTGAAATTGCACGGCAATGTTTACGGGAGTCCTAGCTGTTTATACGTTTATGTAGTATATTATAGCACCTTTTTGTATGTAATTACTATGCATATGGGTTGGAATGTATTGTAATTCCAATCACTTCTCTGTGCACTTATTTATCACTAACATCTTTATCCGTGTCGTGTGGTGACGGCAGAGCAGAATACAATTATCACCACCCCCACCTCTCCCGTGGATGACGTACAAGGCGACTAAGGGTAAAGACAGCGAGTAATGGGCAGCAGCATTCCTCTTATGCCACGTAGCAATATACTGCGATTTTATGGGACAGTGGGTTTTTGATTCACCTCTGCCTACCCCTTCAGGAATATAGACGTGATTTATGTATGTATCTTTCTTCGTGGATGTAAGGTTTATCGTCCTAACTACCAAGTCGTTAAGATAGAATAATCTCAATCGCGTTTGTCCTATTTCGATGTACCCAATCAGGGTGCTACTGTAACCTTGTTTCAATTGTATTTTTGTTCCCAGGCCCATTCGCAACACGTCCTGCACAGGGTGGACGGCACAGCGCCCGGGGGACTAATGACGGCGTACAGCACCATACAATTCGTTGTGCAAAAACATCATTTCATTAGAGGGAAAATTAAGGTAATTATGTTCGCTTTCCGCACCGCCCTCGCTGGCAGTGTTTTTCTATTTTCGCTTTGCAACTGATGTGGAATCGAGAAATAGTTTTCGGAACAAAGGAGGTTAAGTATTGCGGGCCGAGAGTGAGTTCCCAGATCATAAATCTTTTTAATAGATTCCAGTGCGCTCTAGGAGCTATATAGCATTTATGTTAATTTTGCAGTACACAATTTCGCTACTGGCATATTATAATTCATTGTTTGGGAAAAGAGATATTGGTATTGGGTACAGTATATGTCTAAATAATGATGATAAAGATAATAATAATAAATTATTATCTTAACTATGCCTACCTCTAAGGATAAAAGAAAAGAAAAAAGGTCATAATCTTAAAAATTAAATGATTGGCCTGATGCGGCACTCAAACCCGAAGTTTTGACAACTACTCTTATGCGCCTCCGAGACGGTCAAGCGGCTTCGCATCAATCACGTAGATTTTAGCTTGCTTCAATCATTTTGATCGTCTACAACGTTCACTTGAAGCTTGAGTAAAATTTATGAGCTTGATACGTGCTTGGTGTGATTTTAAATGTATGTATAGTCTATGATCAAGACTCTTGACAGGCGGTTATAGCAATCACAACAGAAAGTCTACGTGTTTGACACGAAGCCGCTTGACGTCTCGGGGGCCCATTCTGCCGCACAATTCATAATAGCAGTGACCTGGCTGCAGTAAGTGACTTACTGCGTTTATGAATTGTGCGGCTAGGTCACTTATTTTTTTATTTAATATTTATTTAATAATTTATTGTACACAAAAATACACAAAGGAGATTGCATTCATATAAAATAGTACAAAAGGTGAAGCTTATTTCTAAAGAAATCTCTTCCAGCCCACCTGTGAAAGGAAAAAAAAACTGAAACGTGGATAACACGTGTACCGTTAAAAATAACATAAATATTATAATAGAAAAAAAAAAAGAAAATGCTAACCTATATATAAAATAATACATATAATAATAATATCATAATAATAAATACTTAAGTACAACTATATAACTATAATAAATGAACATACTTATTAAGTATATAAATAGATGAAAAAAAAAAATAAACTTGATAATTTGGTGATTAAAACTGCTTAAACTATGGAGAGATAGTGCTCTTATGAATTGTGCGGCAGCATTACATCTGACATGATGGTCGTCATTTTGTTTGTTCAGTAATACGTCAGCTTCATACAGTTTTTAACCGACTAAAAAACGTAGAAGGTTACACGATTCGTAGCCGTATGGTTTTTTTTATGTTTGTTCCCGCGAAACTCGGTCGTTTAAGGATTTTGATATTTTTTTTCATTCTATTCAAACCCATCTTTGCAGAGGCGTCGAACCTCTTTGTCTTTCTAATTTTATTCTTACTTTTATACAATATTCCAATTTCAAAAGAATAATAGGATCTAGATAACAAAACCGCTGTTTTAGTAACCCAGTGATACTTTTTACTGTCTTTATTTTTTTGTTTTAGAGAATTTTTTCGCGGAATACCTTCAATAGATATTTTCGGGTATCAATTCCTTAACATTATTCCTATTCAATCCTAAAATTCCGTTTCGAGAAATAAGGCAACGACAGCAGAACAAACCGTCAGAGCGCCAGTTTCTGTAAAATTTTAATAAATTTTATTAAATACAAAAACAGCTTAAAAAATATATGTAATTTAAGTCAAATCATTATCAAATCCCTTTATTTGCGAAATAGGGGCACAAAAATGTAAACCTTAAAAGCTATCACAACGTCATATCAATCAATATGTCAATATAAACTTAGTAAACAACATCATTTAAATATTACCCATTAGTTATTAAGAAAAAAAATATAACTTACAAACTCCAAGTCAATTAAAATGTCAATCAAGATAAATTTCAATATTTCACATCTTCAAGAAAAAATAAATACACTTAAAAAGGTTTCAATAAAATTGAAATGTCAATCTAAATCAATAATAGGTAGAGATCGTCTATATGTATAATGTTAAATTGAACATAAGTTGTATGTTAACCAAATTTTGAGGAGCTCAATGACGATCAGTGGCTCAGCGTACTTGCCTGCGCCGAGTAAACTTTCCCTAAGACTGGTCATTGTATGGGTGACTAAAACTTTAGTAACTCGAGATGCTCCGTGCTTCGAAAGGAAAATTAAGCAACCGCACTGGGCCAGCGTGGTGGGTTGTAGCCCATTCTCCCTATATTAGTCCATACATTGGGAAGGTTTGAGCTCCAGCAGTGGGAACGTAAAAGATCTGGTGATGATTGCTAAATTGTATCTACAGGGTGAAATCGAAATAAATCGACAAATTTTTATGGGGGTTCTAGTGCTATTAAACATTATAATAGTGAGGTTTAAAAACAAATCTAAGTCGACAAAAAAGTATCAATATTTTCCTTTTCTTTTACTCGAAACTGATAAATATACAGATAAAAAACATAAAGGCGTATGTAAAAATGTATGTAATGTAAGTATGTATGTAAAAACATAAAACCAAAAAAATATAAAATTTATTTAAGAAAAATATTAAATTAAATTCTTTGTATTAAATAAAATTAAATAAATAGTTCGTAATTCGCAGGTTGCTAACCGGACGGGTGCGCGCGGCTAGGTAGTAGAACGCTGTAGGTACAATCACGTGCAAAGTCGACTGCAACTAATCAATCTAATAAATGCGTTCTTGTATTTTTTAACTGAATGTTTCATTACAATTTTAATTGTTACTATAACGATCACTATAGCGGTTAAAATGTGCTGTAAAATTTTGTCGACCGATTTCAAATTCTTTTTCTAACCACCAAAAAGATTTTGGTGGTTAGAAAAAGAATTTCGAAAAATTATGATCTTGAGGCGGGAATCGAACCCGCGTCCGCTGCTATCCGGGCAGGTGCCTGACCGCTCGGCCACCCAAGACACTAATTAACTTGCCTAAATTCTTCTAACCTTTACACTTCACGTTGTAAGCCACCCTGTGGGTACAAATTGCCAGTTTTGTCAACATTGAGGTTTTCATTGGTTCATATTTTCAATTCAATTGTCTAGTGACTTTCCTTCCTTGTGAGCCCACGAGCTAGATTTATGTTATTTAAATATTACTTTGGTTGTCTGGTTTGTATCTATTCTTTAAAACTTTTAGCCTTTTCTAATAAAGACTCTTTTTGATAAAGAGAAAATTGTGGTTGTGGAAAAAGTTCGAAAAATTACAGTCTTGATGCGGGAATTCCCTTTTTGATTTCACGCGGTAATGTTATTTTTTCCGTTACCATTGTAATATTTCAAAGTCGTCAAACTCGGTAAGGCACTGCCGTGAACCCACGTCAGGGGTCCCTTGGCTCAATCAACTAATTGCTATGGTGCCTTAGCTGTGTCAAGTCCAAAATTGATACTATTTTCATCTTTTTCAAAAATATCTCACATGAAAGGGGAACTGGGACGTTCAATCCATCGTCGAGTTGGTTGATTGATTGCTTTCCGCGTTAGAAGCAGCTATCCGTGAAACGTTAAAGTATTAAAAAAATGGTTTCAACACATCAATGAACGAAGGGAAAGGCGCGAAATGGACAAAGTTAAGTAAAAAGTAGCCACAACATATTTGCAATCAATTTATTTTTTGACGGACGGTCAAGAGGACGGCCAAGAGGTGTAGGACTCGAATCTTGGTAGAGGCAAATGTTTGTGTAATATCCTCTAAATGTGCTGCCTCGTCATATTGATGTAAGAATACAGGGAGATATGCCATAACCCGCCACGCTCGCTGGCCCAGAACTGGTTGCTGGTTATTACCGACTGCAGATACATCAAGGGCCAAATGCTTAACGTGCCTTTTCAAGCACGTAGGAGCTTGAGATAAGTTTTTATATGGTACCCATCCAATGACCGGCCTTAGGGAACACTACTAAGTTTATGCAATCATAGGCTGTACACTACGCCAACGCTATTAGATCGAGCTGTTCCATGAGCTGCCATACACCAAAACCCTTATTGATGGCCCACTCCCACCACGCAAGGCATTCCGGATACACAGGTATACTATACATGTCCATACAGGTGATGGCATCAACTCATACATAGAATCGACTTTATCTCAAAGTTATTAGTATGGAACAACAAGCAAGTAAATTGTTGCCAACCGTACATTCTACATTCCTGTATCAAAACAATTACTTTTGTTGAGTAACGACAGCAGAACACAGCTTGCACTAATAAATTCACAATGTAACTTCCAAAACAATACGACATGATACTTTGTCTGACATTTTAGCCTCAATTAGACCTTTGAGTTGAAATAACAGAACCCAAAATATTGAGTCATGTTATTTTTATTACACTAGGATACTAGATAGAGGACTAATTTTATTAACATTGTTGAGGTTGCTTGGCAACTATGTAAAATAACATAGGTGGCGGTTGCCAAGCAACGTTTAAAATAACAGCTATGACAATTGCTAAGCAACGTGTAAAATAACAGTTTGTCTTTTATTATATTTTTTATTCAGTGCATTACAGATTTACTTTTTTATGTGCTGAATTTTATTTAATTTCATTTATTTTATTAAATATTAAAGTGGGATCGTTAGAACCGCAACGATGGCACCTGATCCCCAACAAGCATCGTAATGAAAATATATATAGCAAGCTGACTCGTCAGACGTTGTTTTGTCCTTATAACCTAGAGCATAGGTCCTAGAAGTATAAAAATATCCTAGACCTACACTCAGACCTTAAAAATTTCTTAAGAATCGGTCAAGCCCCTTCTAACTGCCGCACACAGAGACGTCAAATAACTTTAATGAGTATTTAATGTCAAAAAATTTCAATTTCGACCCGGCAAGAATAGCGACTAGTTTTGAATTGTCATTTTTTGACATTACATTACATTACATCTGCCTAACCCATTAGTGATGAACACGTCATTCTTGTATGTATGTATGTAAAATTAATACTTGCGCTATTGAAACCTCCAACACAATATCTGTGCCGTCAAGTAATTCTCAGACTGGCTCTGATATATTGTGACATTTTCACTAGTAGGTCAATTGCTCAGTAAATCTTGTTTTATGTAACCTTAGAGACGCTTAAAGAGAATGATGCGACACTTAAATATTATACTCTTTTTTAGTTCTGAGATTGCAACTGTTTGAATGGGATTTCTATAGTGGTACTTTCTTAAATATAATAAGTACTTCAAAATGTGTTTACATAGTACAACACAAAAAAATACATAAATAACGTCTATTTTTCACCGAAGGGGTAGGCGGATGTGAATTCACACCCATTTTTCGGCTTTTTGCCAATTTTCTGTATTTTAATTCGCATTCTGCGTTTTATTCCGATTCTCTCGCGCCTATCCCTTGATATAGGTAATGTTAGATGGCATATACCTCTTTTTACATCATACACTTTTACAAGTCCGATATTTGACCTCACATCGATTTGTAGGTCGCGGGACAGCAATTTTAACCGTACGTAAACGCTTCAATTTGCGGTCAAATTGTTATTCTTAATTATGGTTGGAAATTTTACCTTAACTGTTTATCCGACCGCCGTGAATCTACTATTACCATTTCTTCTTATAATAAAGTTTCTATTTTAATTATATTGTGTAACACTAAAGTCTTATTTACTGGTCTGGAATCAAAAAAACAACCTCTTGACTCACCAATAGTGTCGTAAATGTGTATATCGAATATCGGAATTTTGGGTATATCGCTAACAACAGCGCACCCAAAGAGTAAAACCTAAGTCAAAACGTTGAGCAGTATGGTTTGGAATAATGTCGTCCCAATCACTCATTCGGTTCATCGGTCTCTCAACATGGTCCCTTAAGTGATTACACTTTTCTATCCATTAATTACTATCGATTCCAGTTTGATAAATTATGTCAATGAAATGGTGAAGGAAGGAACCCAAGGAAACGGGGACAGAAAGACGTTAATGAAAGCTAGTTTTGTATTCAATTAATTGTTTAAACCCTGCAGATGACATATAAAATGCCAATCACAAGGTTCTACAAGTAGCAGCTAAACAATCTTGTTATATGTCCCTTTATCTACGAAATGCTCAGAAACGTGTATTCTAAAATCCATCATCAATAATAGAAAAATAAAACTGTTAGCTGCTTTGAAATATAGGTTATTAAAAGACACATCAAGATTGTTTACATTTTGTCTCAAGACCAAGTAGATAACATTATCAGTCTTCTTTCCATAAGCCAACTGCTGTGTTAAGGCAGTAGGTACCTTACAGCCTTTAATTTCTATTATCAATCTTCTGTATTTGCGGATCACCGTACGGGTTCCTAGGCATGCATCTAGGTAAATGGCTCATCAATATTCTTGAGCGGATCTCACTGAAACTAGTATATATTCTTTACTGGCTCCTAGAACACCCCAATCCCAATTAGGTATCGGTGGAATCGGGGAAACATTACAGCCTCCATGTTAATGTAACTATGTATGCTAATGTAATTAACGTTTTCCATTACCTACTCCCGCCCAGCGAACGAGCGAAAACACCGACATGTGAAAGGGAGACAAAGAACGGACCATAAATGATTGTTCCGCGGGGATTTAATTCTATATTTCGAATGGATCGCTATTTTTCACAAAGGGATTCGCGAAAGTGTTCCTGTGACACAGATTGTCGTTAAAAGATACTAAAAAGGTATTGTTTTGAAACAAAAATGGTCACCGTTAGCCATCTACATCTAATTTATTACTCCAATAGTGGAAAGCCTCTTAATAACTATATGACAAAGTTATATACATGCGTAAATGACGACGGCTTATCTTTGAAGGCAAAGCAGAGGTATATTGACACCCACGATCAACTGGATAACATCACACTGTAGTAACTTAATTCAGGATTAACAATAGCAAATTGCACACAGTTATACTAATCATTTACTATATCCGAGAGTTGGTACTGTTTAGACAGTATTCCCGCATTGGAATGCCTTCCCCTACCAATGGACTGTTAAAAAAAGGACTATTTTTCATATAACTATTATTAATTGAACATGAAAATCATCGCAGATATTATACCTCACACTATAGCCGATAATCGGGAATTCGCTTAAGGGCATAATTTACACCAAAATTTGCGGTTGGCATTACTCAAAGATTTAGTTTACCCAAATTCGCCAAGGGTAGGTACCGCGATCTTGAGGCTTATAAATGTTAATGTTAAACCGGTAGGTACGTTGGAAGCCAAAAGTTTCTAACTATTTTCCACAGTTTCCCCCCGGGGCGTTTAGATATTGCTCAGTCTTAACCGTAAACAAATGAAGGCTAGTTTATTCACAGTTTTTGTTTCTGTTGTGCCAGCCAGTCGCGAAGTTTAATTAAAGGTTTTGCAACGTCTTAAGCTCTTGGCTGTTTTTATTGGGTTTTTACACGGGGTCCCTGATAATGTCGAACGCTTATCGACAATAATGAATTCTATATTTGTGAGAAGTGCAGTCAAAGAATAATAAATAAATATTTTATTTAATTTAGACGAATCTAATGTGACTAAAAAATACGACTTATCGACACGATTTGTCGAATAAATCGTAACATCGTTGAGGGACAGACAAAATTTGAAATCTCCTCTTGTTCCCCTTAAGTTAAGAAAATTATGTCAATGATATTAAAAGATGATAATAACATAATATAAACTTTGCCTTATATAATTCAATTCTTTACTGCGAGCTTAGTGTAATACCAATATTTTACACTTAGTTCGCTTGTCTTCTAAGATAATTATGTTGAACAAGTTATTTACCCTTTTTAGGCATATAAACGCAATGTAAGGCGAAATAACATTACTGTTATAATATTCGGGACAGACAAAAAGCAAGTACAATTTTCGAATATGTTCTAAACTTGCTATCTAACAAAGTTCCGCTATAATAAAAAGTTGATGTCACACTTTATAAATTTCGGAACACAGCTGTTGGCGCACACTTGTTTAAATTTCAAACTAAACTTTTGACATTTCACGCTTTCGAAATGTAGAGAATTTAACATAATGATTTTTCTTATACTCACACTATAAACATTAAACAACCATGACTCGACTCGAATAAATATCTGTCCAATGTGGATTCTAACCCGGGATTTGGCTGATATCGATTCGACCAAACTGACATATATAATCATCATCACCTTTTGTCCTTTGTCTCCACTGGATTTAAAGATTATAGGAAGATTGGGGCCACAACCCAACTGACCCAGTACAAAATTGGTGGGTATTAACTACTACAGATGCAGCCAGGACCATCGGCTTAGCGTGCCTTCCGAAGCACATAGAAACTCGACACAATACATTTTTAGTTACCCATCCGATGATCTGCCTTGACGGTACTAGATATGTTTTTCCAAGAAGATGAACATAAACACTTACTTACAGTCTAGGCGACCTAGATACTAGATATCATACTTTGTTTTTTAAGCATTGGAGAGAACATGTTTCAAAATGTTCATTCTATTTTCACCTATTCTTTGTGCGATACGTAGAGAGGAAATTGTCATGTTTGCTTTGACTATCAAGTATGGTAACGGCACTGTTAATGGATGCTGTGTACGCATCTATTAACTTTGAAAAATTACGGGCGTACCTTTTAGAAAATTTTTGATTTATTTTGAAATTTCTAACTAGCCGTGCGTGATAGACCTTCTTCTTGTATAGAATTTGAGCCCTGTGTCTTGTCAGACTGCCAACGGAAATTGATGTCCAATGCAAGCTACTCGTATTGTGTCTAACTTTATTCTTTTGGATTTTAAAAGCTAAAGCCGGTTTGATCGTTGCAGTTCTGCGCATTTTATGGAATTATGCCATGAAATATTAAGTGCAGATATTCAATTAAATTCTACCTACAGATCAAGATGAGCTTTAGTGACGTTATTTTTAGTAATTTAACGTAATATGCCACGCAACAAAATTTTAGTAAGCTTACCTCTATAATTCAACCCACCATAAATGATGGATGAGATAATTGTGACAGCAAATTCCCAGTGTCAGTGCCCAAAATTAGTTTGAATATTACTGTACTACAGTAGATACTCTATAAGTAGCAAATAGTAATCGACACAGGTAACAAGTAGTGATACATATTGTATTAGTAACAGATTACAACACTGTAACATTCTGCATATCGCTCGATGGAAACGCAAGTCAAAAAATACTTAGCAACATTGTATGTTCTAAATTTATGATTATAAAGACTTACTGCTGCAGGAATGGAGTTGTGAGTTTTATCTCTTTTGCTTTTAAGGAGCGATACAATTTTCCCGGCGAGCATTATTTTCGTTTTTGCACACGACGAAGAGACAAGAAGTAGATAATTCACTGGTTTGCTTTGTAGTACGAAAGTATGAAATTTTGATAACACCTACTATTATTAATTCTCCATTCCTTACTCATAGAATCAACAGTCAACGATTGCTTATTGATTTTTGTTTTTAATCTCAGATAGACTTTTCTAACAGTTCTTCCTGCCGAGACGTGTGGTGATGGCATAGCAGAATCACCACGCAGTCAAATCTACTGTGGGTGTTGTACAAGTACAAGACGCTTAGACAGCGATGAGTATCTTGCGGGGATCGTAGAAGGTGTCTAATGGTTTGACAGCAATGAGTAACGGGCAACAGCGTTCATAGAACCTAGAAATACACAGCAATTTACCTTCTCGAGTGATGGTCCCCTATCACATGTGATCTAACGTGGGTGCTGATAATAATATTTAACCTACCACTTCGAGGATACATAGGCGAAATTATGTATGTATTTATATTTTACAACAACTCATGTCCTTCCAGTCAGTGCCTATATCCAAATGGCAAATGATACAAAATTACTATCGAACAAATGTACATTTTTGACAACTAATCTTACATTTGACACTACGGTGGCCAGTACAGTCTCAGTAATGCATTAGTTTCATACATTTTTATTATTTTCGTTCGAATAGGTCTGGCCGCTTGTCTAGGCCTCTTGATCTCTTATAAGAATAGCAATGATACTATTAGGTACATTCATATAAAAAACTACCCAATGCCGATTCGAATTTCCGCCTCACGATTGTTTCCCCGGAACCCCGACAAATAAAACAATTGAGGGCTACTATTGGAGTCCTGATTGATGACACTTCCAAGTTACAGCCATGTATTTATGGACGTAAGTGGAAGAAACGCCTTTAATTATACAAGGTACAAAATTTAGTAGTCCGCCGCAAAACCTAATACTCTCCTGGCCTTTATTGAGGTAAACGTACAAAATACGATCCGATTGGATCAATTACGTCGAGTCTCGAACTCTCAAACGCCGGAGTTTAGCGGCCAATATTATTCGGAGTTGCTTTTTCGAACATTGTGTAGGTACCACTTTTGATGACCACTTCACAACTTTATTTGGTAGTAAACAAATTTATTCGGTTAAAGACTTGATGTTTTGTTATACCTGACTAGATAAATATTGAATATCTACTTATCAAAATTACAAATTATTTAATGAAAAGTTGGACAAATTTAGTTGATTTTATTTTCTTTTGGTTGGTCACAGTGAATTGTATTACTATTTGATTATTATTTGAACATCATTAAAAGTGCTAGAAAAAAATATTAAAAAGAAAAAGAGGTCCGAATAATTTCAAAAATTATTGACCAGCAACCTAACTCTGCAAGCCTATTGCAATCGTCTTAGTCTACCAGTCACTCTCACTCATTAGGTATGAGGTATGATAGCAACGTTTGCGAGAGATGGCAACACAAAACCGATTCCAATTAATTTAAAGAGTAGCCCCTCTGATGCGGCATAATGCTCGAATTGCGGAGGATGTGGGATTGGATTCCCGCTACACGACATTCATTTTTATGCAGTTTTCTTACTTTATTTTCTTAATAATGTAAATGAATAAAGCCATCTGTATTGTAATTTTTCTTATTAATCTTCAAAATGCTTTCTATAGTTTTAAATGTATTTGTTTGTTGTCCCCAGATAAGGTGTACTGCAAACATATACTCTATATACCTGCAAAGCTTAGAAAAGAGTGCGGAGGAAGAGCGGCTACGCTCCTCGTCAACCAGCCCGCCGGAGGTGCACGAAGCCATAGTGTACTCCATACACCGCTTGCCGGAGACCAGTAAGTTCGACAATTGTTCCTTCTAAAACAGCAATCGTTTGCAAACTCAGCTAGCTTACTCTTTATCAAATAGGCAGCTTGTGGTAAGATTAAAATAGAAGTATTTATAATGAAAAATACTTCAAAAGCGTTGTCTAATTATTTCAATCTAATTTAAAGATTATTTTTGTTTGTTCTTTTAACATTTCATAAATGTAAGAAACATTATGACACAGAGAAAAATATCAAGAAATTTTCCAAAAATTCTGGATGTAAGTACACATACATAATTTTCAAGGAAAATTTTACAAACCATTTTTATACTTAATAGTGGTTTAGATCCAGTAGAAAATCTAAAATATACCCCCTTTTAAGTCATGCTTATAAAAAGACTTAAGGCCGATGTTTCAACCAGTGCTGTCTTCCAGCCTTTATAAAGAACTCGATTAAAAAATCTCTTTGTGCACTATTATTTAATCTTCTACGAACGCAGGCAACATAATACTATTATTATCATAGCGCGAGTTGGGATAGAATAAAGATACGGGTTAAAACTGAAATGGGACACCGACATTATTTTCCCTCTTTCACAAATCATATAAATAAATCATAGTTTAAGAAATAAATATTTCTTAAGAAATAATTAATTTTTATACTATACACCTATCACTAGCCCAAAGTCGGTATTAGTATAAGCCTTATGTTATGGATGCTAGATGACAGACAAATTTTAATTTAAGCTAAATAATTGTTATTAAAAAACCTAAATAGTGGAAATACTGTGGACTGAGTTTTTGTGAATATTTATTTATATTATGTGTGTATATTATAACTGATAGACTACAATGATGAATAACGAAAAATTAAAAAACAACTATATTATTATTCCCACTACTTCCAAAAACTGTCAATGGGATGTACCGCAAATCTCTATAATTCCAACTGACTGACTCTGACTGCCGTCAATTTACAATCTGTCGATTGGTGTGATAAATAGCTTAATAGAATAGGGCTTCTCATAATAATGACCATTTCTGTAATATATGAGCTTTACTGCCTGAACATAGGGCTTCTTTAACAGAAACGACAAAGGTTAAAGTGGCTCAAAGCGGGCATAAAGATTATTCTAGCGAGTAAAACTATTTGCCAACATGCAAGACGAAAAGTAGGCACTTTAGTTCCTGGCTGGTGAGAATATATCAATTTTCAAAATAATTCTATACACAAAAGTTGCCGTTTTAGGCAATATACCCGCTCTGGGCCACCTTCCCCTATAAATCAAAATTACATTCCTGTAATAAATTTAAAACACAAAATAAGTTTCTTTGATTTGCGTCTTAATGGAATTAGCGTATCGTTTTAGGGTTCTTACCCAAAGAGTAAAATGGGACTCTATTACTAAGACTCCGGTGTCCTTCCGTCTGTCACCAGGCTGTATGTATTTCATGAACAGTGATAGTTAGACAGTTGATATTAAATACTAATAAGAACAAAATAAATATATTTATATTTCGCAGCTTCATTCTTAGCGATTTAAGCTTACATGTTGTAGTGGCGCCTCCAAGCGTCACCCTTGCACGGATTTTTAAAGATATTTTTATTTTTTACTATGGCAATATTAAAAAAGATAAATAAACGTTACTACTCGACCAGCCCGGCCGTTACGCTTCCTCATTACGTGTTTCCGTGCCGAACCCTTCGCACGTCAACGGAGCTCACCTACCTACGAATAATTTAAAAAAATAACGGCTTTCAACATGGGGAACTATAGAAAATAACGAAGAAAGAAGATACGAAAACTAGAAGCTTATTCGTCTGACGAGGAATTAAAGAGCATAATAATATATTTCGTGATGCGAACAACTAAAATCGGGGTTGTATCCGTCACAAACATACAGAATGCGCAATTGCCAATAATCAGGGCTCTTGTCTTTCTTATTAAAAGATGTGCTACTTATGCCAAGGATATTTCGTGATGCGAACAACTAACATCGGGGTTGTATCTGTCACATACATACAGAATGCGCAATTGCCAATAATCAGGGCTCTTGTCGTTCTTATTAAAAGATGTGCTACTTATGCCAAGGATATTTCGTGATGCGAACAACTAAAATCGGGGTTGTATCTGTCACATACATACAGAATGCGCAATTGCCAATAATCAGGGCTCTTGTCGTTCTTATTAAAATAAGATGTGAATAGCTACATATACCAAGGCTATATATCCTTAATAACATATTCTCAAGAACCAATGTTCTTATAGCTCCATGCCGGAGCTCAGCGCACAGTCCCTTGCCAAGCGAGGTTGACGCATGTAAGTACATCTCATGATGTGTACACGCTCAAGGGACCATCGGCCGCCACTGCCGACGCCTCCGTCGCGGCTCGAGGCAACTTCCGAGTCCGTAGAAGTTCTCACAAGGATGAGACCCTTCAGATCCTCGGCGACACACCCGATCCGGAGACAAGTTGAGCTGCTTCAGTTCAGCAGGATATAGCTGCAAGGTCGCACAAGGTCTTAAAAAAGGAGATCCCTTTTCAATATTCCTGAGCAAGACTCAAAAGGTTTTTTCTTCAAGTATTTAAGTTATAAATATTTAAGGTAAGGAAAACATATAAATAAATCTGATTCCATCAAATTGCGGTTTTTTCTTTTTATTCCTTCTATATTGAACACCGAAGACAAAGCAGCTTTGTCAGTTATTTATATAAAAAAAAAAAAAACGGGGAACTTCAAGACCCTATATCAAGAGAAGCCGGATACGGGGCGACCAGCACCAGGCCCGCGAGAGCAGTGGGCACACCTGCGCGGGCGCGATATATCAGCACCAGCCGGTACCGCCGCCGCCGCAGGCCTACCCGCAGCCGCCTCCGCAGGCGCCGTTATAAGAGGTACTTAACTTATTGTGTTGGTCGATTACGCTACTTCTATCACGAGTGAACAAGAATGATTTCCTAGGCACATATTATCTAAAAACACATAGCGACCATACATAATACGAAATTGCTATTCAAAGGATTTTGCTGCTTCAAAATTTATAAGTCAAGACTGTTTAATGGCATAAATCAATTGAGTTAAAAGATGTTTATTTTTTAGTAAACATAAAAGAGTCTGATCGATCCACCTTTGCTTTAAATATTGTGGTTGCATTTATAAATTGTTATGTCTACACTTCAGTTTATGTACGGCGGCGCCGTAAGTTTTTACAAAGTTGTTGAAAATACCTTCATTTTAATATTATGACTGCATTTACGATTTTAATTTCTACCCTTCGGTTTATATCGTCGTATGTTTTTTAGACGTGGGTGCTAGTTCACCTCTGCCTGCCCCTTCGGGGATGTAGGCGGGATTTATATATGTATGTATGTATGTTTTTTGGAAAGTTGTTTATACCTGTCAGGGAATGCCCTAGAACAAAAAACATACTATATGTATATAATTTATATTGATTCGACGACATCATCTGTTTTGGCCAAAATTATCATGCATGCCAAAATAACCTCAAGATTATCGCTAAACTTGCGATTTGTAGGATTTATCCTAAACAAGGAAGAAAAAAGCTATCTTTTGCCTAGTAAGGATGATACATTTCTGGGTATTATTTTTTAATTCAACAAAGATGATATCAGAACTAACGTTATAGAAAAGAGAAATAAAATTAAACACTATTTACAACAAACGGCTTGGTTGACCGAGTATAAAGGCATCTGCCCGGAATGCCGAGAACGCGGGTTCGATTCCTGCATCAAAACTATGGTTTTTCGAATATTCTCTACTCTTTCTTTAGCCAATTTACAACATTTTATTAGTAACAGTTAATGAATTTACACTATTTTACAAGTTTAATTAGACTACTTATATTACTTTAACTAGCAATACAGTATTCTTGGCTATACACCATAAATATATAATTACATAATCACAGCTAGAATCAGACCACTGCTTGACCATTCAATAATACCCCCACTTAAATTAAGTGTCTAGGGAGATATGGTAGCGGTGCCGGGTGAAGACATTAATGGAATAGTTACTTTATCTTATATAAATACCAAGACAACTATAAGGCGAATGCTTTATCGTGTATGAAATTTTCGGACACCGAATGGAAGCTTAGTGATTACGCCTTTAATGAAATAATAAGCTAGCTTGGCAATTTTAATATACGTAGATCTTTTTGCAAGTCGGTCGGTCAAATGCAAAATGCGCTATTTACGTACTTGACAGAGTGACCCCAATCCATGGAATACTGATGTTTTTACTGATATACTGATATATATTTCTAGTGATATTTATTTTTACGCGTTCGCGCTTTACATACTAATTCATTAAAAAAAAAAAAAAAAATTAAAGATTGTGATTGATAAACCTGAAGGGGTTGTAGTGTTCCCTACTAGCTAACGGTTTTCATTATTTAAATTATTAGATTTATCTCGCTGTATCAGGTTAAGTTGTGTTTCTTAGTCTTTAGACCTAAAGACCAAGACGGCCGCCTTGGTCGATGGCTCAGATTGCTGGGTATTGGCCAAGAGGTTCCGGGTTCGAATCCTGGTAGGGGCAAACTTTGTGATGACCACAAATGTTTGTTTTCGAGTCATGGTTGTGTATATGTTTATGAAGTATATTTTCAACATATATACATAATTATATTAAAAATATGTCCGTCATCTAGTCTTCATAACACAAGTGCTTAGGCTTACTTTGGGCTAGATGCTAGGTGTGAGTGTAAAAAAAAAAAAAAAAAAAAAGAACATAAATAATACAACAAGCAGGTTGAAATGTTGGGTAACAATTTGTAAGGATAATTATAACTAGTACCACACAGGCTCTGTATCAAGATTTATCGAATTTTTCACAGAAATGTTTGTCAGAGGGGCTAAGTACGGTACCTCAAACTCCTACAAATCGGCACTTACCTTATAATTTAATAAGACATTATAATGATTAAGGATTAAAAAAAAAAAAAATAGAATAATAATAAAAGGAATTAAAATATAATATATGAAAGGAGTTTATAGATTGAGACCAAATACAATATCAGCTGGCACCCAACCTAATATTGTCTTACATTTCAAACCAGTGGCCAAATAAAGATCTCAATATAGAAACCAAAAAGACAGCAACCTGTGTAGATTTCGCCACCGCACATCGGGTCCAAAACACATATATAGGTTATATACATTAATAAAACTAAAAGTAATTTACAGAACCTTAATGAAATAGTTATATTATACCAGAATAGTTATATTATACGTAAAGACCAAATTAATATCAACCCGTTATCAAAATTCTCTAATATAAAGTAGTACTTAGTAGTTCCCTCGCCACGGGTATCATAGATTATTTGAATAGAACATTTTTTCCGCGTGGTTCAGAAGTTCAATTATTTATTACTTTTAAAAAACAATTTCGTAAAAATTGTTGATACATCTACATTTGGCGCTCAAAGCACCCGTCACGCGGTTCATGACGACAGCCAATAAAATTGGGGTAAGCATCGATGTAATACGGAAGGCTGCAGGTTGCAGCAGTAACTCTGAATCATTCACAAGATTCTAAGGCATGTAGGTACTTAAATAATCGTTTTAATTATTAAATAGCTTAGATTAAATTGCTAAGAACAGCAAATATATAATAACAAAATAAAAAATCTAAATAGTTATCTATTTTAATGATTGATTTTTTTTTTTTTTTTTTCTTGAGGCATACAATAAATAAAATTGATCGATACTTTAACTTCTAGGGAATATATTTGAAGTCCCTGCTGAAATGTTAAAATAACGATTAAATGGTAACTTTTCTATAAAAGCATAACTTAATCGCGCTATTCATTGGTTCATGTACCAACCTAACTTAACCAACTCATGTCGGTAAATAGTAAGATTTACTAAGAATTACCAAAGGATCAACTAATATAGACGCAATAATTTGTGTAAAGATTAAACATACAAAATAAATAAAAACACTATTTATTTTTATAAGTGCTAGTCTAAGTAAGATAGATCAAATCGTTTTTAGATGGTCTAACAATATTTTTTCCGTTCTATAATAGCTCTCTATTAAAGATTTTTGATAGTGATTTTACTCGATCTTTGTTATCGAACCACTCCATATAATTTAAGGTTATTTATTCATTTAATTAGAATACTAAAAATCAGCTTAGTGTTCTTGAATTAATGCCATGAGATAACTAAACATTTTATTAACTAAATGGTTACCAATGGTACCTATACTGTTGTATTTTATATTCGTTTCTCTAAACATCCTACAACATGTAAGCTTAAATCGCTAAGAATGAAGCTGCGAAATATAATTGTAAATCAAACGAACTTACTTGAAGTGAAGTTCGATTATAATTATATGAGCAGCTTCATTCGACGCGATTTATAAGATCCCTCCCAACATCTGTAAAGATGTCCATCCCAACCCAAATCCAGACAAATATAAAATACAAAATTACAGAATAGTAGGTAGGTTCGGGCTATAAACTATAATGAGGAAGCGTAACGGCCGGGCTGGTCGAGTAGTAACGTTTATTTATCTTTTTTAATATTGCCATAGTAAAAAATAAAAATATCTTTAAAAATCCGTGCAAGGGTGACGCTTGGGGGCGCCACTACAACATGTAAGCTTAAATCGCGTCGAATGAAGCTGCTCATATAATTATAATCGAACTTCACTTCAGGTAAGTTCGTTTGATTTACAAAAATATACCTTTCGCGCGCTAGTCCGACACGCACTTGGCCGGTTTTATAACTTCTAATGTGCTATATCAATTACATTTAAACGCACTGACCTCGCTCCGAAGGGACAGACAAAGAAACAGATACAATATTTGCTTTCGACCCGTAACTGATTCCCAAATCCGTATTGCGAAGTGAGATAATCGGCTACAGAATTGCTACCTCCTTTCTCTGTGGACCAAATAGGATGCGGGAGGTACAAGGCTGCCACTTTCAGTCGATAATGGGTACGGTCAACAAGTTCCCACGTTTCGACATCATCATGCACCTTACGCCAAGGTAATAAGATTTATTTTAGAAGTGACCCCTCAGCCTCGCCTTTAACGAAATATACTCAACCATTTTTGCCGTCATAAAACTCGTTAGACCTTTTTGAGGATTTAGCGCCTAATGAGAAAACCTATTCATTACTATTGCTTAATTTAGTGACGAGGGAAAGGCGGGAAAGTTGAGCGTAGTAGGCAAGACGGGTGCTTCCTGAATGTTAATCAACGTCTATCTAAAATGTCTTAAGGACGTTTTAAAGTCAGGTGTTATTGGTAAAATTATTAGGGCATTATAGTTATCTATAATATAACAAGGAATAGACAGCAGCGTTCCTGGGTATAGACTCTAAAGAAAATGTTGGACTTAAAGTCTATTGATATTGGTAAAATGTGAGTGTTTATTCACCGAAGCGGTAGACCCGTAGGGGGGGGGGAGAAGATTTTATGTACCTGTGTATGTTATGAATTAATTCATTATCGTTACCTGCCCTTGAATGTCCCCACTGCTGGGGCACGGGCCTTCCCTACGGTTGGAAGAGCATAGGGAGTTTAGGCCGTAACCCACCACGCTGGCCCAGTGCGGTTTCGTGGTTATTAACGACTGCAGATGCGGCCGGAACCAACGGCTTAACGTACCTTCTGAAGCACGGAGGAACTTGAGATAATAAATTTTTGGTCACCCATCCAATGACTGGCATTAGCGACTATTGCTTAGTTTACGCAATCGCAGGCCATGCGCGCTATGCCACTGCGCTACCGAGATCCTCCTTAGCGCAGTGGCATAGCGCTTAAAAAAATAACGTTCATTAAAAAAGTCCAAGTGAACATTTCAGAACTCTGCCCGCGTAATCACGCCGAGCAACTTAGTAATACGAATGTCGGTTCGTAAGTTATTATTACGTACTCAAGTACGCGCCAGCCTTTTAGAATATTATTCGAAACCACCCTCATTATTGTAACAAATCCTTTGCGCCGTGGTTGAGCTCAAAAAGACAACCTCAACGACGTTGTAGGTACTCGACGCGACCCGACCCGATGCGATGCGAAGCGAAATAAAAGAAGCGGAGACACTCGTAAAGTTTTCTATGGGACTTCTACTCCAATTCAACTTGGCCAGAATTACTCCTTTTGCGGTCGTGTAGATGTACAGGCCAATTAAAATAAAAAAGTACCGGCGACAGCATGTAATACTTAACTGTCAGAATCGATTTTAAACCTTAAAATGTTTGGTGTTATACGCGAAATGTATTCAGAGAAAGAGAAAGTCTGTAGTAGTCTAAATGTATAAGAACTTTATCATTCTAACTGTTAATTCGAATTTTTAGACTAACAAATAAAGACCTTCTTAATAAAAATGTTATTCTGCTGATAGCTAAAGGAATTTAATTAACAGATTCAAGGTGTAAATATAATAAGCAAAAGTTTAATGGTACAAATAATTTTAACATAAATTTTGGTATTTACAAATATAAAAAAAAGAAAAATACAAAATGGAATCATGATTGAATAGATTAGAACAATAGTTATTTGTTGTACGTGAGTGCAAAGTTGTTTTTTAACCGCGTGCTCAATTTTGATGACCGAGCTAGCGAAGGATTCTAAAATTAAATCACGAGCGTAGCGAGTGATTCAAAAATTAGAATCCTGAGCGGAATCAAAAGAGCACAAGGTGAAAAATCTTTGCACTCGAGTGCAACACGTAACTTTTCATCCCCCCCAACGAGGAAATTGCAAAATACAAAAAAAAAAATACAATCACAACAGTTTCTGTTTTCACCCAGAAACTTCCACAACACCCTCCCATTAACCCAAACACACTCTCAACACCCACCCAGAAACACCCACAACATTCACACCCATCCACTCAGACACACCCAAAAAACACCCATTCACCCAGAAACACCCACAAAACACTCATTCACCCAGAAAAACCCACAAAACACCCATTCACCCAGAAACACCCACAAAACACCCATTCACCCAGAAACACCCACAAAACACCGATTAACCCAGAAACACCCACAAACACACCTTGTCTGGGTGTCTGGTGTCTTGGGTGGCCGAGCGGTCAGGCACCTGCCCGGATAGCAGCGGACGCGGGTTCGATTCCCGCCTCAAGACCATAATTTTTCGAAATTCTTTTTCTAACCACCAAAATCTTTCTACTAATTTTTCTAACATTTATATAATGTTAAAATTAAAATCGAATAATGTATAATGATGTTTTGAATTCACAAACTCATTGCACACGATGTTCTAAATTCAAATTTACTTTAACCTCTAGAGGATAAAAACGGCTTTTGCACTCAGATATCGAAGAGCAAAAACGCTTTTTCCGAGATGGTGGGATGAAAAATAAATTATTATTCAAAAGTAATTGTGGTAGTATTATAATATAAAAAGATCTCTTGTTAGCAGCAGGTTAAATTATACGTACTTTACTTACTAAACCTTAACTTACTTGGACCTTATTTTCAATTCACTCAATATTATAATGTTAAAGAAATTGCTACGAGAAAATTTCAACGAAGAGATTTTCAGGGATTTTAAATGAATTCATATAGCAGCTTGACTCAGAACTTGTGTAGGTTCGTGAATTTATAGTAAACTATTAAAATAAATATTACCTAATATGTATCCATATTAGGTATCATACATACTAGAAAAATTATTTTTCATCCCACCATCTCGGAAAAAGCGTTTTTGCTCTTCGATATCTGAGTGCAAAAGCCGTTTTTATCCTCTAGAGGTTAAAGTAAATTTGAATTTAGAACATCGTGTGCAATGAGTTTGTGAATTCAAAACATCATTATACCTATTTATTTCTACCTCCATGGTGCCGAAATTATCATGCAACCTATTTTAATTTGTTAAAAACTCAGACTCGGAACCTTCTTGGTGTACTTTTTTTGTAATTTTCTTTGCGCGCGCCATTTTCTTTTCACGTCATAAATTTGTTAAAACTTAGGAGTTCCGTGACGGTCAATCAGCTTGGCGTCGATTGACGCCAAGCTGATTGATCAAAATGTTTAAAGCAAGATTTTGCTTTAAACATTTTGATCGTCTACAATGCTTGCTTGATGCTTGAGTCAAGCATTTAATTTTTTTTTAGGTTTGTTTTATTTGTTTACGCTAGCAACGGAACAAAAATATACAGAAAATCAACGTGCTTGACTCAAGCTGATTGACCGTCTCGGAACTCTATTAGGGACGGTAATTTTTATTAGGTACTTACAGGTGTGTCAGGGTATATTTTGCGGGTGTGGCTGGGTGGATGGGTGGGTGTTGGAGGTGTCTGGATGAATGGGTGTTTTGTGGGTGTGTCTAGGTGAATGGGTTTTTTGTGGGTGTGTCTAGGTGAATGGGTGTTTTGTGGGTTTGTCTGAATGGATGGGTGAGTATTATGGGCGTGACTGGGTGGAAGTTGTGGGTGTCTGAATGGATGTTGTGGGTGTGTCTGGGTGATTAGATATTTTGTGGATGTTTCTGGGTGAATGGGTGTTTCTGGGTGAATGGGTGTTTTTTGGGTGATTCTGGGTGAATGGGTGTTTTGTGGGTGTTTCTGGGTGAATGGGTGTTTTGTGAGTGTGTCTGGGTGATTGGACATATTGTGGGTGTTTCTGGGTGAATGGGTGTTTTGTGGGTGTTTCTGGGTGAATGGGTGTTTTGTGGGTGTTTCTGGGTGAATGGGTGTGTTGTGGGTGTTTCTGGGTGAATGGGTGTTTTTTGGGTGTTTCTGGGTGAATGGGTGTTTTGTGGTTGTTTCTGGGTGAATGGGTGTTTTGTTGGTGTTTCTGGGTGAATGGGTGTTTATTGGGTGTTTCTGGGTGAATGGGTGTGTATTTCGGGTGTGAATGTTGTGGGTGTTTCTGGGTGGGTGTTGAGAGTGTGTTTGGGTTAATGGGAGGGTGTTGTGGAAGTTTCTGGGTGAAAACAGAAACTGTTGTGATTGTATTTTTTTTTGTATTTTGCAATTTCCTCGTTGGGGGGGATGAAAAGTTACGTGTTGCACTCGAGTGCAAAGATTTTTCACCTTGTGCTCTTTTGATTCCCTCGCTATCGCTCAGGATTCTAATTTTTGAATCACTCGCTACGCTCGTGATTCAATTTTAGAATCCTTCGCTAGCTCGGTCATCAAAATTGAGCACGCGGTTAAAAAACAACTTTGCACTCACGTACAACAAATAACTATTAAAAAATCGTAAATTATTACTATGCCCTGTAGCGGGTGAAAAAGAGACCATAATACTTTTCGTAAATTCATATAATCCTTACCTATGCTTAGCAATTATCGTAATAAATTTTCATGTTGATTATTATTCTTTCATCTATAAAAAAACTAACCTACCTAATTTTATTGTTACTATTACAATATTTTCTCAACTCTTCTTCACCGTTAAAGAATTCGCTTTCATTATTTCGACTTCTATCACAAAACGATTAAGTAAGCCGGTGACAGTAATGATGACATTGCCGCTCTAATTTAGGAAAATTGTATTGATTGATTACGAAACGATACGTGTAGTTGTCTGTTTTTGTTCTTTTTAGTAGAATATATAGGAAGTGTCGAATTCATTCTTTCCATTACTTTTGTATGAATGATACATGAATTAAAAGGTATCTCAGAATCTTATTTAAATATCAGACAAAATATATACAAATATTTTGTGTTCGAAAATCTATTTTTAGCGTGTTATTGTAAGCCATATTTATTTTCAGAATAAAAAGTTCCGAGCGAACACAGCTTTTTATTTCGACCCAAACAATTAAGTGTCTTATCTGGGAGAGTTGCGAATCTTCTAAGTATTACTTTTCATTCTTTTTGTTCCAAACTAAACAAATAAAAGAGTTTTATGCGTTAACTGGAAGAAAGTTTCCTACACCGTCCCTCCAGGTTTATTTAAAAGGGTTACTTCGTAAAAAGAGGACATGGTTTTACTAACGCAGTTAGATAGAGAATTAAAGACAAAAGGGAGAAGAAAGGAAACCTTTTATTGAACTCTCAGACACAGAATGCATGAAATAAGTACTTTCTCGGAACCAATAGAATAAATTCAACTATGTGCGCAGTATGTTTTCTTTTCCATTAATATTGATCAGACGTCAAGCCATCCACTTTCTTTGGATCCATATCATCCTTTACACCGGAAAGATGCTAGTGATGAATAGAAAGTAGATGAAGAGGACCATGTAGACAGACCGATGAACGGAGAGAGTGATTGGAATGACAGCATTCTAATCTTAGCTTAGGTTTTACAGTCGGCCGCCTGCCTGACACCAACTTTGGGCCGTTGATGATGAAGACTGAAAAAAACCAGATCTTTCTTATATCAAGCACTTGCGTCACGGCCGACGTACCCGTGTAAACAATAAAACATAATTCGAATAGCCAATAGCAGCGCTATCTTGATCAATACAGTGATTTATTGGGCTTCACCTATATTAATTTATCGTTTATTTTCCTGTTACCGCTTGCCGGTACGCTTACTAAATAGATATGCTGCTCTAAGGGCCTGTTTCACAATCGACGGGTATGTTCTGGGTAGCTTACTTAGCAGATCATTTGGCAGTTGTAATATGAAATTATGTTATTTTATGTCAATTGAACTGCCAAGTAAGCTATCCAGAACTTACACGTCGATTGTGTAACAGGCCCTTAGGTTGCGGTGTTTATAACGAACGCTTTGACAAACCTCAGTACTAACTTGTTGCTTCAAAAATTTTTGAGATTATTGGATATCCTAGTCTCTAAGCAGCCATAGCAATTAATTAAATTTTGTGACAAGAATGCTCTGAAGTGAACTTTATTCTACTACTAAGGCCTGCGATTGCGTAAACTAAGTAATGTTTGTAAAACCGGTCATTGGATGGGTTACCAAAACTTTTCTTCTTCTCTTGAGTTCCTCCGTGCTTCGAAAGTCACGTGAGTCACGCTGCATCTACAGTCGCTAGTATCTAATACCTACCAATCCTATCTGAGCCAGCTGGTGGGTTTTGGCTCAGTCTCTATATATTCTCATAGGGAATGTATGTGCCTCCAACAACACTAGAAGACCAACAGCAAAGCAGATGATGCATATGGTCAGATTTATCAAACCGCTGCAATCAAAACTGTAGTAGTTTACACACACTACTGATTCTTTGTTAATTCCACGACAAATATTTTATTTACGAACCATTATACTCCTGTGGAAGCCGGCGCTAATTGCCACTTAAACAATGATAGCGCGATAAATTAATTTTCTACTTATCTTCGTCGCAATTTATTTCAGAAGCTTATAGGAGATTCAGATTTTGGTTGGGAGCGTTAAGTAATTTCAGAATAAAATGTGTTTTTCTAACGCTGTGTTGGTAAATAAATAACATAGAAAGTCTTGACTCATCTCGGGGCTATATGTAGTCTGTACCATTATGCACATGGCGACACTAAAGACCCTGCTAGGACACAGCCCTTCCCTATGGATGGTAGAATATAGGGGGAATGGGCTATAACCCACCACGTTGGTCTCTTTTCCTATCAGATAAAATCAACTATTCGATTTTTAATTTTAACATTATATAAATGTTAGAAAAATTAGTACAAAGAAATTCTTTTTCTAACCACCAAAATCTTACATAAAATCAAATAATAAAATCTGATGTATAGACTATAGACTGATCCCACTTCTGGTATAAGGCCTCCCTCACAATTCTCCATCTAGAGCGAGATCGCGAGCCAGTTCCGTCCATGTTTTGCAGTATGCCTCCAGATCGTCTCTCCGTATCTTTCTAGGTCGAACTCAGGAGAATAGCAAACAAAAAAGAAAATAAAATCAGAATTTTACGCCATCTGTGGCGATTAAGGGGAATGAAACATGATTTCATCATCATCACCAGCCCTTTTAATGTCCCCGCTTCTGGGGCACGGGCCTTCTCTATGGATGGAAGAATATAGGGAGATCGGGCGATAACCTGGCCCAGTGCAGGTTGGTGGGTAGTATTAACAACTGCAAATGCAGCTGAGACCAACGGCTTAACGTGCCTTCCGTAGCATGGAGGAAATCGAGACAATACATTTTTGGTCACCCATCCAATGACCGCCCTTACGAACATTGCTTAGTTTACGAAATCGCAGGCCAAGCGCGCTGTGCCACTGCGCTAGCGAGCTCCTCTTCGCTAGCGAGCGAGAAACATGATTTACGGATACCGATTCGGACGACCGCGATTCGATACAGAGTCTCCTGCCCAGTCCCTCAGATTTAAGTGCCAATTTGGAAAACAAAAGAGCTCCGCTGACTGACTTAATCACAATACGAATCCTCACCAATAAATCATCGACACACCATTTGCAGTTCACCATAGATTTATCCGGCGATAAAATTAAAATGTGACGCAAAAAACTTCGCTCACTATCAATAAATTAATGGGTTTGTTATGACAATAATGAAAAAAAATGTTGAGTCCAAAAAGGTACAGCCTGCACCCACGATTTAAGGCAATGAGATGAGAGCAGCGAATGAGACAATCTAGCCACAATTTCAACTCGCGTATAATTTGAACACATTTTTAAAATACCAACTTCAAAATTCAATTAATCAATTACCCTTAGCAGATCATGTGACGTAGCACATCTACGCTACGTATATTCTACAAGAAGAATAATCTTTTGAGCGTGTACCCAAGAGATATGCTGTAAGTAAAATTCAAAAATAGCTTACGTACAATATTCTAGCACCGTATCTTCAGGTTTAGGGTTTGAATTTTAATATTATTCACTGCTGTCTTGGAAGAATTCCATATAATTATAATAATATTTTTCAAAGGCAGCCAAGGTCAGATGCTAATGGATTTTGAGCCAGTGGTAACTTTGTTATAATAGTTTATATTCATGAAAGTGAAAAACTTGTTTTCAATGTCTAACAAAAAGTAACTATTATAATAGTAATTATTGAAAAAACAAAATCGTTAAACATTAAATTATATGTCCTTGTGTTGTATTATGATAACTTTGTTATCGTATTTTGCTCCGCCACGCGGCATTTTATGTCGGTTAAAAATCAGTGTTACCATTATGTAACAATGAACATCGTAGTTGCTCAATGTAAACCATTTCATGTACAACTTTTGTAATAAACGTAGCTATATCAGCAGCCTCATAAGCATTATTAGGTCAGAGTGGTACACTAATTGCCTCATCTGCCAGTACAATTGAGATATATCGGTCCCCAGGCCCATATGAGCCAAGTAGTTGTGGAGGTTTGAGATAAATGTTCTTATATACAGCTTAGTATACTAAAAAGGATAATTTCAAGAATTTCATTGGCTTGGTGCCTTTATAAGAATGCTCTAAAGTTAATCGTTTACATGTATAGAGACTAAAAACTGCCTTAGGTAGGGTGTTTATATGTTGTATGAAATAAAATAACTTTTACAGATTTCTTCATAATCTTCTTGGCTGACACAATCTTTTTTTTTCGCTCCAGGCCAGCATGTAAAGCCAAAATAAGTACGCGCCTATGTGTAGGTGTAAGTTGAATTTAACTCTCCAATATTGAGATAGTAGAACCTAGCTTTGTTATTATTTAGTTACATCTGTGTAAGTTGTTTGGGCATGCCCAAAAGGAATGGAAAAGTTGTGTAAAAGACGTTGATGATGGTATAATGACGGCTATCCGAGACGTAATATGGAAGAACAAAACTAACAATATCAACTACAACTAATCTAATCTAGGATCTATAGAGCGATTGCCTAACATTACACAAATATTTGCTCAATCTAGAATCCTAGATTGAGCGTGATTCGAAAATAGGTTCTGTTTATCGGTGCGCTGTAAGTCTGGTCCCTCAATATAACGGAGCTTAAATGTATAGGCAAATGTTTATGTCACTGTCAAGCATTTATTTTCACCATTAAACACATTCATTTATTTAGAAAGATATCAATGCCATAGCGTTAGTTTTAGGTACCTACTCCAATTATAATGAGATAGCAGCATTATTCATAGCCTATCTTGTTATTTCAGACTTAATCAGTCGACCGCTTTTATTTCGTGAGTCTTTTGTTAAAATCGTTTTTTTATGGAAATGATAGTTAGTTTTTATTTTGTTTTATAAAGCACTAATAACAGAGTCCCTCTTAATAGATTTCAAAATAATGAACATTTAACATAGAATAGATACTATCTATAGGTATAGGATATATACTATCTATAGTGGTCTATTTCTTTGTCTACAGAAGTAGG
The DNA here is from genome assembly GCA_963931975.1 of Cataclysta lemnata. Lineage (NCBI taxonomy): Eukaryota > Metazoa > Arthropoda > Insecta > Lepidoptera > Crambidae > Cataclysta > Cataclysta lemnata. The sequence goes on along the minus strand of OZ008346.1, from coordinate 12,718,505 downwards.
CAAAGTGATAGACAACACAAATAAACTGAAAGAAAAACATATTTGTATATAAATTCCTATTGGCACATATTAAATAACAGCAATATTTTCTATTTGGTGAAGGCAAAGCAGAATACTGAGATATATAGACCTATGTCTATTCGAGGCAATCGGTTTTTTTGTGAATAATTACGTTCTGAAGCAGAAATAAAATAATGCTAATCGTTTCGATTCAATAAGGAATAGAAATCTGTTGATTAAGGAACAACCCGCTTACTTGGAACAGGGCAAGGTTGAAGGCTTAGAGAAAACGTAACTGACTTCTTAAGACGACATTTTTACACTCTATACTTTTTCATGTAAGACTTGTCACGGTACACCGACCCCAGATAATTTGGGATCAGGACAGGGTTAACAAGAAGGCCTATAAATTGTCCATAAAACTTCCTAAGTCACCAAAAGCATGGCTTATATTACATTTATTTTCATTGTTCCTCGAGTTTTTTTATATGCGCTTATGTAAGGTAATAACTATGTGAAAAGTACGAAGGAATTGTTGTAACTATACTCTGGAGGTTGAATAACATGCTACAAATCGGTAAGCAGAACGGTAGGCAGAGGTGTAATAACACCCACGTTTTGCAAGTTAGGTTCTAAGGCATTGGACCTTCTATTCAAATATTGTATTATTTTGCTTTGTTAAATGAATTAGTGCTAACTTTTTAAATGCTACCTTTTTATTAGACCTCAAAAAGTCAGCTTTGATCTCGTCTAGCCACTAACAATAACTCGAGAAAACCATTATAGTACAATGTGACATGTGGAACGAACCAGCTTGAATTAAAAAAAGGAACCCCTTTTTAAATTAATACTATTACAATTCGTGTAGCTTTTTCTATTGTTGTTTTTATTAAAAATACCAACATGTACTTGTGTATAGAATTCTATATAAATTGGATTGTTTGAGTTTTGCTTAGTATTCAATCGGGCTACTAATGTTAAAAGAACCATTATAGAGCTAATACAAAATCATGTGAACGTTTCTTAAAAATTGGAACCAATTTTGGAAATTGGAACTCTTCAATAATTATTGCAAGACGTGGTCGAAACCAAATCTCAAAATAAACATTCTCATCATGAATATACTATATAATCATGAATGTTGGGTTTTTTATAATTTCTTTACGTTGAAATATTTTTTTTTGCGAATTCTAATTTGAGCATTAAAATATACATTGTTATGCACTTTACTTTTTTTTTTGACTACATTTTTAAAACAAGTCACTACTCCATTGTATGAAAACAATGAAATAAATAGAAAGTTATCAGGGCGGTGCAGGTGCTATTTTTAAAACTGAAAATTATATATTTAGCTGACCAAAGACGCAGTTCATTAAACAATGAATAAAAATTTTAATAGTGTACCCATTTAACTGTTTTTTAAACAGCAACAGAATACAATTGCTTGTCTCCAGAGGGTGTCGTACAAGGTGACTAAGGATATTGTGACATAAGTGTTATCCATGTATCTCATTCTACTTCCGTTTACTGGTGGCTGGAAGAAATTTCTTTAGAAACAAGCGTCACATTTTGTACAATTTTATGTTTATTAAAGCTTCATTGTTATTTTGTTTTCAATAAATTATTAAAATGAATAAAATAAACGATAACTTCTCTTCCAGTACACGTTTTTCGATCTGCTTTCGAAGGACCATTTCCCTTTCCCCCGTTGCAAAATACGACAGTACTCGCTTTTGTGATGTTCAAAGGAGGCCCTCAGCGAAACGGACATCACGTACCATTTGGAATTAAGTTATATCCAGCAGTCGCGTATCGACGCTGCTTAAACAAACAAGTTAACAGAAAAAGTATTTGGAAATTTGTAATAAGATTATTCTGAAATTAGAGACGAAAAAGAATTTTTTTTATAAGACTTGGTTTTTCGGGTTTCTTGTGTACATTTATTTGTTTTTATCGTTGTTGTTTATGCCGACGTTTCGACAATTTGACGAGTGAGCTAGAATAAAATCTCTAGTCTGACCAAAGACTCAGTGGGTCTGAGTGCTTAAATTATTTGTCTTCATGCCGTGACTTCACATACGAATTTGGTTAAGTTTCGTGAGTTACTTGAGGTTGCTGAGCTTCAGTTAAGTTTGCCTGCCTAATACCAACTCTCCTAGAGAACGCTTTAATTGGTGTTTTAGTTGCCACCACGTGAAAAGCCTGGGTACAAGGAAAAAAAATTGTCCAAAAAGTCGATTGTTCCTAAGGCGTTGGTTACATGAATAAAAGGGAAAACGTTTCTTTGAAGGTATCTAATTTTAATAATGGTACCAAATAACAAGCCTCGTGTTGACGATAGAACAGAATAAATTGTAACCATCACTATCACCCCCTCGGGTACTGTACAATTTGACTAGGAGTTATAAATATAATGAAGAAAAAGGTATATAGTGGGGTCCCTAGAACATCATAAAGTAATTCAAACAGTTGGCGAAATGTGAGTGTTCATACTTCTGACTATCCATTCGGGGATAAACAGACGTAATTAATATATTTGTTTACCAAAAATTTATTTTATCAAAAAAATATTTACTTGCAGCTTATTGGGAGAGTAACTAAACAAAAATCCTGACTATTATTTAACCAGCTGTGTATTTATTTGAACGGACAATAATCTAATTATTCTCGCAATCAATTTACAAAATGTTGTACTTATTCTTTCGTCAATCTCAAGAACTTTATTTACAGTTGAAATCTACAAGCGGATTAGAAGGCTTTCACGGTAAAATTGCGGGCTTAGTTCTTAATACCGCGTTAATTCTACCTTCAAGGTAGCTGTAAGCTTTTGGTCTTAGCACAGTCGGTGGGTCTATCCTATGCTAAGTATGTTATATAGATGAGTGTTAATCACGGCTAACATTGCTGATTACAAATGGGTTTACACTTACAAGATTACGGTTTTACGAAATACTGAAGCGTTTTATGCCGTTAGTTTCTGATTATTGATTGTTGATGTTGGAACATTGAATTTTTCAGGCTTCTGAATCGCATTTCTACACGAATATGTTGCTGGCCTAGGTAGCTCATTTATTTATTGCAAAGAAAACCACAACTGATGCCACCCCTATATACTTGCCTTACAAGGCGACTAACAGTTAATAATACCCGAGGATTTGGTGTCAAATTCAATAGCGTGGTTTTACAGCGTTCGTATTGGCTAATATTTCCACATGACTTCACTCCTCTCCTGTCCTCCGTAGTGCACCATCTCTTTGTCACTATCATAGATACTTTCTTTGATTACATAACTATTTATAAGCGAAGAAGAACAGTTTATCTCTTTCAGGGTAACTCTTTGAGTGACAGTGACAGATAACTTTCGAAGTCTCGGCTTCTATTTGGGATTCATATTAACCCGGACTACGGTGTTTGTAACGAAACGGGGGCGGCCTCTTAGCGAATTCCTCTTGACCATCTATTACGTTTTAAGTGTTGTGCTTTTGTTTACTGGTACCGACCGATGCTCCAAGCTGGATTGGGAGCGAAAAATAACGTAGAATGTGCTAGGCTGATAGAAAAGGAGCTCTATGGCGCAGTAGCATAGTGTACTCGGCCTAAGATTTCGAAAACTAAGCAATGTTCCCTAAGGCTGGTCATTGGATGGGTGACCAAAAAAATATTATCTCGAGTTCCACTGTGCTTCGGGATGCACGTTAAGCCGTTAGTCCCGGCTGCATATTGCAGTCGTTTATATCCTCCATCCTCCACTCACAATACCATAGTGGTGAATTATGGCCCATTCTCCCTATATTTTTTTATCCATAGGGAAGGCCTGTGACCCACTAGTAAAGACATTAAAGGGCATAATGATGATGATGCGCCAGCTCTGACTTACTCTAGGGATGTAAACAAATATTTTTACCATAAATATTACTTATTTTTACTTATACCTTTCCTGTGAAATGGATGGTATTAATCAAAAGGAAATTCATGGATCAATGACGATTAATTAAAGAAGAAGAAGTGCCGTGTGGTGACGGCAGAGTAGAATACAATTGTCACCACCCCAAATCTCTCCCGTGGGTGTCGTACATATCGACTAAGGATAAATCAATGATGAGGAATGGGCAGCAGCATTCCTCTTATACCACCTAACAATAGCAAAGTACTGCGACTTTTGTGCCCGATAAATGTCAATAGGCTCGCCACCGATTACATGGGACCTAACATATTTGGCGAAACGTGGGTGCCAGTTCAGCTCTGCCTACCCCTTCGGGGATATAGGCGTGATTTATGTATTTATGTATGTATGTAACTAAAGAAGAAACCTACTGCGCCGACCCCTGATAAACTGGGAACAGGGCAAGAAGAAGAAGAAGTAGCCCTAAATAGTTTCTTGATACTAAGCACAGTTTTCTTGTTTCAGATTTTAGTACGCGGGCGCCGTCATCAGCTTCTTCCCTCAGCATCGTGTATCTCATCTCGCTGCTCCTTCCAAACGTGCTTAGATAATTATTTCTACTCAATTAGGTAGTAAATACAATAAATTATCAAGACAGTGTGTTCCAAAAATTTGTATCGATGTGTGTATGACAAAATATTTAACAACCATTGGAGTGAGCTCTTCAGCAGATGTCACGCTATTAAAGTTGTATAAGAATTAGATTATATAATTAATGTTATATTTTCTACAGGTAATACTTTTCATTCCATTGCATTTATTAGGATTAATTTTGTTACAAATTTATTATCAAATAATAAAAAGATTTGCACAAAAATATGTAAAAATAAACTACCTTAGTTCATTATTTTGTTTAATGTTTAATTATATAATTGTCCTGTTTGTATTCTTTACTTGGAACAATATAACTGTAAAAGATTTTTATTTGTTCTCTTAAATATATCGCAATAATTTGTTTTACAAACAAACCTTAAGAACCAATTTGTATTGTAGTAGAAATTTTATTGGATAGGCTGGTAATCATTACTATATTTTATGTTCATTAAATAGTAGTAATGTTTAGCTATGATTGATATGGTGTATAATCTACCTCTCTAGAGGATTTATTAGACAAGTTGCCTACCATTAATAAGGTCCTTGGTTCGAATCCTGGTGGCAAATATTTACATAATACGCGATGAAACTGGATATTGGTTGACGAATCAACGTCAACGAGCTTATAATGCTGTTAATGTAAAAAATGTTGATGATATTTATCAAAATTATTATGAATATTTAACAGTCATATAGTTCTCCATAGCTCAAGCGTTAAAGCTGCTTACTTTGGGATATATATATTTGGTGTGATATTTATTCATTAACCACATAAGTCAGATATTAATCATTTTTTTTAATGAAAGATGTCCTTCAAGGAGATATATTATTTACCTTGAAAGGAATATTCTTTTGGGGATTAATTATATTCATAGATGATTGGGGTAATGAGTTTGAAATGGATTTAAGTCTCCAGTGTCGAAGAAAAATTAAAAAAAAATACTTCCAGCTTTAAAATCACAGAACATAAAAGTTATTCCTTACGATTTTTATAAGTAATCATATTATTTTTGTTCTCTTTGAACGACCACGTGTGTTCAAAGAGAAAATAATATGATTATTTCACTGATCGTTGCACGGAAACGTTAAGTAAAAGTGCAATTAAAATTAAAACAAAATATTAATTAGAAAAGAGATTCTATGAGAAAACTCTCTTTAGAAATCAATACTCGACTTTAATAACGCGATATCTGTACATCAGACAAAAATGTATGAGGATGTATAGTTACATATTACCATATTTTATTTTAAATAATAAGAAGCAATTAGCCTTGTCTTGTCTAGGTTGTAACTAGACAATAAACAAATTATAAGAAACCTTTTGTATATAATGGGATATGCAACTTTTAGCTTTTATTGTAAATAATATATTGTGATGTAAATAAAACTTGTTTACTAAAATACGTTTGTGTTGTGTAAAGTTATTTTTTTCAACGTGACAAATTATACAGAGTTATTTTCAAACACAAAAAACCTCCCTAGATACTAGAACCTGACTAAATAGCTAACATCTTAAACAACAATGTTTGTTTTGTGAGTTTTAATATAACGTAATAAATTGCGCAAAATTATTATTTTAAGCTTTTATCGTACTGTCAAGACTTTATACGTCTATGTTTTCATTCATAAATGAAAGGACGACGCTTAATTTCCACTGCAAGTAGGTGTACGTAGAATTTAGAGCCGTAAATTAAATTAGTATTTATTTTTGTATGAAAGTAAAATCTTAGGAATCATCAAAAGTCGTAGAACAAACATTGATGCTATGATGTTAGCTATCTACTCCTGGGCGGTTTTTGGTGTTTTAAAAATAATCCTGTATATACAGCCACTACATATTCACTGTACCCTCAAAATGAAAGGGAAGTTAGTAAAGAAGTATTTATTGGCGATTTAAACAATAAGATTAAGAGAGGAACTGGATGGCGCAGTGACTGAGCACGCTTGACCTGGGATTGTGTTAAACTAAGCAATGTTCACTAAGATCAGTCATTGGATGGGTGACTAAAAATATCTCGAGTTTATAATATAAATATACACAATCATCAACAATGTCTAAGGATATTTATGTATCTACACCTACTTCGTGTTCTATCAGCCTTCATTTTTATAATACTGACATATAATACTTTGCAATTTGTCAATGTATATTTATAATACTGACATATAATACTTTGCAATTTTTCAATGTATATTTATAATACTGACATATAATACTTTGCAATTTTTCAATGTATATTTATAATACTGACATATAATACTTTGCAATTTTTCAATGTATATTTATAATACTGACATATAATACTTTGCAATTTTTCAATGACTTACCTACTTAGTTGTGGTCATCCGTCATAACATTGAATGAATTGCATATAAATCGTCAGTATTTTTAGAATGATCGCCGATACAACATAACAATATAGTAAAGTAAATAAAATATCCTTAGATAAAGTTGATGAGTATATAATTACGTAATTCTAAGGATGAAGCGAGTTGTTTACTTCTAAGGCGAGCACAGCACCGAATGAACTACAGAATTTTCCATCTCTGCTTCTTATTAACACTTTTGCATTAGTTATCGGGAGCTTGCAGTGAGAGGAGTAAGTCGCGTATCGACATTCCGGCTTTAATTCCGCCTCGTGCCGACAGCTGTTAATCTTAATGCCGGAGATGTATTAACGCTTCGAGCGGCTGACAACCGCCGTGTGGGGAAACGCTCGGTGCGAGTAAATACGGAATGGACTCGATGAAATTCTCCAACCAGTATTTCCAATTAATCTAGAATAACACTGCTTATTATGTAGACATTGGGTGGATGTCTAAGTAAAGCAAAAACACATAACATACATAGATTGTGTAAAGAATGCTGTTACGGATCAATTTAATAGAGTGGATGAGATAAAGAGTAGCATGAAAGAGAAAGAGGGTGTATTACTCCAATCTCAAGTATAATTTCATCTAAACAAGGTGATCATGATAATCAGAACGCTGATTCCATACCTCTGTTGCTATCAATTCTCGATTGAAATTAATGAAATTATGACTTGATTTTTATTTGAACATTGTATAAATTATAGAAAAAATATACATACATACATAAATCACGCCAATATCCCAGAGGTGTACAAGCACCCGCGTTTCGCCAATTATATTAGGTCCCATGTAATAGGTGGCGAGCCTATTGCCATTTATCGGGCACAAAAGTCGCAGTAGGTACATTGCTAGGTAGTATAAGAGGAACGCTGCTGCCCATTCCTCATCATTGATTTATCCTAAGTCGCCTTGTACGACACCCACGGGAGAGATTTGGGGTGGTGACAATTGTATTCTACTCAGCCGTCACAACACGGCAGAAAAAATATGACAAAGAAAATTTCGAATAATTATATTTTTTGACTCTATTTTCTTTACCGTAATAAAATTGTTGCTTTAGCTGTTAAGACCGTACGCCTACGAATTCCGACATAAAATTACGTTAGCTTAGTCTTGTGAAGTGTAAGGTTCAAAGCTTTAGCGTGCTTCGAGACGGCTTTTGATACCTACAGAAATCACACCTATTTATCCCCCAGGCTACCCCTGGGGCAGAGGTGTAACAACACTCAGGTTTCGACAATTATGTTAGGTTCCATTTGACGAGCCTTCGACTGTTATAAGTAGGCGCTATCCATTTAATTTCACTGTCTAATTAATATAATAATCCTATACCTAGCATAAAATTAATGTCGCACACAAGTTTCAATCCCGTCATGGTTAAATTGGATAGGTATGTAATATGAAAGCTGGAATAGACGGGTATTGAAAGCTTACCGATTAGTTAATTACTGACATGAATGACATTAATGCGAATCGTATCAGTAGGTCTTTGTATTAAAAGAAACTACGCCTAGGGACGGTATGTAAATAACGATCTTCCTAATAATCTATTCAACACTTCTATAAATCTGTACAGCCACCGTTATGTTTTTTTTTTAACACAATGTTATTTTTAGCGACGCCAAAACAATTATGAGCTTGGGAATTCAGGAAAACATCTTTGGCATTTGGGATTTTTTTAATAACTTGATTACTCTGCTTGGTACTTAGCGGGAAATTATAACAGGAAGTCCGACAGAAGAAGACATCACATTCCATTTATACAGCTAATAAAGATAAAAGCAGCAAACAGAAATTCTCAAGCTACTACTGACCTGACACGTGGGCAAAATACGAGTATTATACTCAATTTTAAAGTTCTAAGCGTGGAACGTTAATCCTGGGATGAGGAACAAAAAGAACAGGAACAATAAATTTTAAAAATATACATAGACAGAGACGATGAACTAGCAGCCACGCTTCGCCAATTATGTTAGGTCCCATGTGATAGGTGGCGAGCCTATTGCCATTTATCGCGCACAAAAGTCGCAGTCCTTTGCTAGGTGGTAGGTGTAAGAGGAACGCTGCTGCTCATTCCTCATCACTGATTTATCCTTAGTCGCCTTGTACGACACCCACGGGAGAGATTTGGGGTGGTGACAATTATATTCTACTCTGCTGTCATCACACGGCATAATTTAGTATCATTTATTCGCGTACAATTACCTTAGTTTTGTCTTAGGTATAGGTTAAAACGGGAATTAACGCGATTATGTAGGTATATACCTTATTTAATACCTGACGTGGTCACAGGCGGACTGTGACGTTAATTCCGATTCTAACATAATTATATTAATCATGCAATGCGAAAGTTTAAAAGTGATGATTGTATATTGTTGCGTAAAGAGTCCATATAATGATCACTGTAAGCCGTTTATGTCACCTAACTCATCAAGTTTTTAAATAATATTAATGTAGTTATTAGTGACAATTATTTTAAGTAAACAGCAATCAGTATATGGACACAGAAGAACAGTTTGAGAATTGACAAGCATATTTAATTAATTTTGGCGAGTCAGTATATTTCACAGAAAAATCAAAAAATATTTCATTTAGGTAATAAATATCTGAAAAGAAGGATCTGATAAAGAAGGTAAAAGAGGTATCGAAGAATGAATTGCATTGTGTCAAAGCTCACGCACGATTCGCAAACGACCGAAAGTGGACAATTGGGTCTGAAGCTAAATGAGCTCTACGGACTAGACACGTGGTACGTGATCGACAATTTTAGTTTCGAAGGCGAGGAGCCTTCCACAGAATGTCATATGACATATTACCAATGTTGCGAACTATGATCCGACTATCAACTTTGACAAAGGCTTTTAAATGTGGCCGTGTGGTGACGGCAGAGCAGAATAAAATTGTCACCACCCTCAAATCTCCCGTCGGTGTCGTTCGAGGTGACTAAGGGTAAAGACAGTGATGAGTTATGGGCAGAAGCATTCTTCTCATACCACCTAGCAATATACTGCGATTTATATACCCGCAATGGATTTATATGGCAATAGGCTCTTACGTACGACGTACGACGGCCTATAGCCTCTCAAATGGGCTATCCATCGCAAAAACATTTTTCAATTTGAACCAGTAATTTCTGAGATTATAGCGTTTAACCAACCAAATAACCAACCTAACAAATAAACAAACAAACTCTTCAGTTTTAATATTAGTATAGATGAGGCCAGGCAGTTGGGCCACAGGAATCTAGCCAAATTAGAGAAGTTTGACAAAAGTGGTATTGCACCGACTACTAATAATTTCTCCAGCATGGACAGAAATTATTATAAATACAAAATATTATCGTTTTTAAACCGACTTAACAATGACAATAAACACAGCAGAACAATAGTATATTATTTTCTTTATAAAAACATCATTCCTTATGAGGACGGAAATTTTCGGATAACTTTCTGACTTCTTTGTAATGTTTCATATACAACATTTATGTATTGTTCAAACAATAAGTAAGTATAATATAATAGTCTTGTGTATTTTTTTCTTGTGATTTGGTAAGACATTGTTAGTATTCTATGATGCGGGTGAGGTAAGACGAAATATTCTGCTTCTTTATTTAACATGTCCCGAATAAGTATTCCTATGAAGAAGTCACGTCTCCAGTTTACTATTCGTTTTTGTAGAACTGGATTGAACTAGTTCGAGCGAGCTTGTCTTTGTCACCGCTCTAGTTAAACAGCTCGTGTAGGAACGGAAAATTTTCATAAATGAATGTACTAGCGTTACTTCAATTGGCCGCAGTGACGGGTGAAAGGCTGCCAATTGTAGTTTAGTTAAGTAAAATTAAAAAAAAAGTGTTTTTCAATTGAGATACACTGAAATTATTCAATTAGCAAAAGCACTTCACCGTGTGGGAAATACGAATATATACAAAACAAACAACTTATACTATGTGCCAACATTGTAATCGCGTAAACAAAATCAGCTTTCTTACTTTGCACATAAAATTGCATTTCCTTTAAACAAGTCAGCTGATTTTTTTCACTGATGCGTTGTCTCCTTAGAAAATAAGAATTATTATACATGGGCACTACCTTGAACTAATTAAAGAATCACGGTGTTGTATAAACTTATTACAGCTTGTTTTCAACTCTCATTTGGACGTGAAATCAAAATGTTCAAATTTGAAAACTAATAAAAATCAGTATCATAAAGAATGTCACTCCAGAAGTTTTGGAATATAAATCATTATAAAATTTTAATTACGAATTTGAATTAAAGCAACTTTACGGATCACTTTACAAGAGCTGTAGTCAGAAGAATGTACAGTGATCGAAAAGTCGGGATAAACATCTAAAATCCGTTAAGTTGTTTTATTTCAAATGTATAGTCTATAGCGCTCGTAAGAGAACATTTTGAATTAGGAAGCTAAAAGCGTCCTATGAAAAATTGGCTAAAACTTTTGGCGCCAAGCTGGTTACTAATTAAAAACAAATTTAAAATTGGAACTGTTTGAAATGGGATCAGAAAATAGTCGTGTCCTCTGGTACAGATAAGCTGGACTTCAATGTAAAAAACCAATATGGACACTGGGAATAGAAATTTAAATACAAGTTTCGTTTTGCCTCCAAGCCTTGCGTCGAATCTTAGCTTGGGCTGTTCCAGTTAAATTTCGCCTTGCTGCTTCGAAGTTGACACTTGGCTATGAATTATACGAACCTCAAACTAGCATACGAGGGGAACATAATTTAGCTCCATTATTAATTTGTGCACTTGACAGTTCAAATTAAGGAAGCAATCAACAAGGGCAGGAGCATTTTATAGAACAATAATGCAAATACTGCCTGATAGTTCAATTATAAACAATAAATTTGAATAGAGGCGACAAAAACGGTATTAGATTATAAATGGTTCGAGTGACTCTCAGCGTTCGCGTTTTAAGATTTGAGAAAATTTCATATTTTCAACATAATAATTTGTGAAGTACTTAATTGATATAAAAATTCTGAACACTGTACAGAGTGAAACATTTTATCATCATCATCATCATCCGGGTCATCCGCCTGATGGCGGGCTGCGGGCATCGAGCGGTAGCTCATGGCCCGGGCATCAACTCAGGGGACATCAGTCCCCCGGTGGTCTGAGCCGCCGTCTAAGACGGCGGGACTCCCCATCGCCCCCCTGTGCTCGACCCCGGTCTGGTGGCGAGGCCCTCGGCGCGGTCTAACCATATGCCGGGTGGTTTGCCGTGGGGCAAGGCCCAGCTCGGAGCCAGCGAGCGGGTCTCGACTTATGCCATGTACCCGATGGAGCAGAAAGTAGGGGGGAAGGAACCTGGTGGTGGGCCGGCGAGATAAGTGGGGATGATGATGATGGTATGTATGTATGTTCAATTGGCGGCCATTGTACTAACAAAACGTGCCGCGGCAGCAGCCGGCGAGTGCCAGTAACTTGTGCTTTTACAGAAAAGTTTACAAGTTAACGTTAAACAATATTACATTACCTGCTGCAAGTTTGGCATTGTATAGAATACCTAGGTAAAGTGTAAAATAAATTCTATTTCATACTTTACCTGCCCGTTTTAGGTATTCTATACATTGCCTAGGTATTGTATACAATACCGGATTATACACATTGCCGGTAACATATACATTCATTCATCACTAGCACCTTTTCGGTGTGATGGATGATATGAATCAAAAGGGAGTGATGGATGATAAGATCAAGCCATCCGCTTAATGACGTTTGACCGATATGAATGGAAGAGGAAATAAGCTGCGCCGACCCCAAATACCCCCGAATACAGAAACGTTACTCAAAGTTTGAGTCCTGCTTAACATTTAAGTAATGTCAAAATTGACGTTTTCCCATACAAATTCTGGCAGGTACTGTCCACCTATCTTTATAAGCAGTGCTCAACAGTTGAGTAGCGTTTCTGTATTCGGGGGATAGTCTGGCAACAGAACAAGAAATAGAAGAACAATCACTAGAAAGAAAGAAATAAAAACCTTCACGCTTACACTACATTTTATATGATCCTTATTAAGCTTTTAATGGTCTCAGCTAAAGTACAATGTAATAGTCGAATAATGAAACATGTTGCAACACCGACGCGTTCCTAATTTGGATTCTCTCGTAAAAACAAAAAACAATCGCAACAGACAGCGTAGCAAGTTTACACGCGCGGGGCCCGCTACCGTTTTAATTATTGTTGTGTTACGTGGAAATACTTTTTTCTTCAACCTTTTGTAGCATTGTGTTTTCCTGGTGCTTCATATTTTTATTCTAAAACGAGATAGAATATTCCGTTCACCTAAAACTAAGTGAAATGTAAAAGTCAGATTGTTGACCTTAATAACTTGAGAAAAAATATGATTATAATAAAGATGATGAAAGATAAATAAGAAGAAAAACAGGCAGCAGCGTTCCTGGTACGCCCCTTGGCAATACTGTGCTTAGCGTGCCCAGTAGTTGGCAATAGGTTCGCCCCCAGTGACTTAACTTAGTTGGCGAAAATGTGGGCGTTGATACACCTAGGCCTTCAGAAAGATTCAGGCAGGCGCAAAGAAAGGGACAAGTAAATATATCTATTTACTTATTCCGTTCTTTCAACGAGCATTTCACGTGTCAAATGCTCTTTGAGGCCAAACCTTGCCTCGAAGATTCACAAGTAAACGTTTCAGAACCGAATAAATTATTATACCAGCCGGAATGGCGGGCTAAAAATAATTCCTTTAGAATCCTGTAGCGAAGACGCTGGCTTACTTAGTATAGAAAAGGTATCAGATGTCAGTTCGGCAGACGTCTCTTGTGTCGTGAGCGTAACAAGGGTAGAACAATGAACCAATCACGTCACCCCCCATCAAGAAAATGAAATAGCAATACTAATACAATAGCTTATTACACTTTGAGCAGCTCTATGACGTACTCGATAAGACTTTAACAATTTCCCTGTACCCATGCAACGCGTTTTGTGAATGTCCCAAGTCCACTGGTATTATAGATTTGATTAGTGAAAATTTTCAGAAAAAAAGTCGAGAATTATTTTTTCACATATATATCTGAAGTGAGTTTTATTGCCAATACGTCCACGTATTATTAAAATAAATATGCAGGCAGCCGCATTTAGGGTTGCTGTTGCGATGAAACTTTTATTAGGTAATAGAAATGTGTCCTCTATTACCTAATAAAAGTTTTGTTAAGTATGGGTGCTAATACACCTCTACCTAAGATTTCGAGGATAAGCAAGCGTGATTTGCCTAACACTTCGGCGATAAGCAGGCGTGATTTAAATGTGTAATGCCTCCTCGACCTTAATTTAACTCCTTTATATAGCTGTACCACTTGTCGCCGTTCAAACATTTCGCGGTTACTCAATGCCTTGTTTGTGCGACGATGTGACGACGCTCCTAAAACCTTCAACAGGATCCATTCTGAAGATTGATCGGTTTGCCACTCTCACACTCACCGTGCGTCAGTCCGAAGTCAGATGATATTTCTGTATGATAAGCTTCTTCAATGTTTTATTTATGTTTTTGACAGCAAATGAAGAATTTATTTATGTTTAATTCTTCATTTACTGTCCTAGATGCCTAGAAAAGTTGCCAATCAATATAATACAAATGTAAATAAATGTAATAATACAACAGCTCTTACATTTGACACGAAGGGCGACATGTTGTACGTCAGTTACATAATTCTTCTTTAAGTTTACTGGAGTCAGTGGAGTATTACAAAAAAAAGAAGAAGACTAAAAAGATTCGAAAAAATATTGTTCTAATGCGGGAATGTCGGTGGAGTATGTTTCCGATTCCATTTATGTCGTTCAGATGTCATCGGGCTATCCACTCCGTTGAATCCACACTATCATCCATTATACCAGAAAGTTGCTAGAGATTAAAGAATTTATAGTAAAATAGTAAAAGACATGGAAAACCGTGAACGGAGAGAATTATTGGGACGACAACATTCCAACTCGTATGGATTGGAATGTTGGTTAGTTTCAACCTGTTTATAAACTTATTTATATAAAAAAATAAACACATGTGCCCCAAAACACATTTAAGCAATATTAAATACATTCTGATTCATTTCACTCCGAATTTGAGGGATCACTTTCTGGGACCGATACAGTTTTGAACTACTTATCGCTTCTATTACACGTCCCTTGCAACCCACGTCGCATTGCGGAGAGCAAGGGTGGCTCCTAAGCCGACTTATAAATTGCTTTAATTTAATATATCGCGACTGAGAGTCGGGAGCTCGCCGCATTGGAAACATTTTTCTGTTCGGGGCCGTTTGGCACCCCACCATAAATATGTTTCCACCAACAAGTAGGATGCTTTGTGGAGAGATACAACTTACGTTTTAAAGCGTTCGGTGGTGTGTACCGCTTCTGTTGGCTTGTTAAAGAACATGTATTGTGTGTCGGTATCGTGTATTTTTTTACACACCAGTTTAAAAAAAAAGTAGGTAAAACTACAGGTGGCTCCTAAGCCGACTTATAAATTGCTTTAATTTAATATATCGCGACTGGGAGTCGGGAACTCGCCGCATTATAAACATTTTTCTGTTTGGGGGCGTTTGGCACCCCACCATAAATACGTTTCCGCCATGTAGGATGCTCCGTAAAGAGATACGTTTTAAAGCATTCGGTGGTGTGTACCGCTTTTGTTGGCTTTTCTATTGCCATTTATGGGGCACGCAATATGAAGTATATAATATACTCCTACTTCAAATTAGCAATAATTGCTACGTGGTTTATGAGTAACGCTACTACCATTACTCGCACCGCTGTCTTTTTACCCTTAGTTGCCTTGTACCACAGATGGGGTGTCAATTGTATTCCGCTCTGTCGTCACCACGTGGCCAAACTATCCTATATTACTGCAATCCTCTTAATATTAGACAAACTTTGCAATTTTATCATTAATTTTTACATTAACAACTATGATTTTGTCTTATCAACTATGTCATGATGAGACGGTATTTTTGTGATGACAATCCGAGCTTATCAGCCTAGCCAGGACTTTTACCTGAGGCAACCTGTATTTTTTTCATCAAATATTGAAATAAAATAATATAAATGATTACTAAATGAAATAATATAATAATATTTACACTCAAAGCTTAAGAAGAGAAAATCCTATTAGAAGCAAATATTAATGTTCTCGAGACACGCTTGATAATGTAGAATATTTTTTTAAAAGTAATTTATAAAACAAAACTCTCAAATATCTCAAATCGATTGTCAACCTTTTAATAGTTTGAGGTTAAGCACAAGGTCATTGATGAATGTATTAGATCTTTTGGCAACTGGATCTCAAACTACCGTCAATTTCTTGATACGGTATTGTTTAAAGTTTAAATTACATTTAGGGGGAGTGTACGAATCATGGTTACTTATTTAGGTCTACTAAAATATGACCCTTTAATCACATGTATTTTTATACGCGTTACACCTAAGAAACCCAAACGGGATTTGATTTGAAAATATTCATCACATTATTTCGATTTCTATATAGACACATTCCCTAAGGGCTTTATTTAATTAACAGGTAATTGTTGAGAGGGAATACTTACGCGTGCATCTGACTGAGTCACTCATATCCGATATGCATTGAATCGACTCTAAGACCTGGAGGTCTACTCTGAAACTCCGAACGATTAACTCACATCTATCCGTCTTTCTCACGCTACTGCGTGTTAAAATAAGAGCGACAAAGACGGATGAATCGATCGAACGAAATAAACTTCCAGAGTAACGCCTCTGTTCTACGAAATATTAGACGGAGGGACCTGTCTAATTAGTAGGATGTTGTACGTCAATTCGATACAACCACAGCCTGGGAGTATGCTCCCTATTTCCTGGTTGTGAAGGTGTATAATTAAATGACTTTGGTGAGGAGTAATTTAATAGAATGCTGGGAGCTATTTTACTAAGTTTCCGACTGAGTTCGAGGTGTACTGCAAACACTAGCATGTAGTTAACAGAGTGTTGCTCTGCTTTAAAATTCTTAATAAATTTTCTTAAAGCCTTAGAATCATACTTACCACGTTTTCAAACGCACCGTCACCTTGCCTACCGCCGTGTGGTGACGGCAGAGCAGAATACAATTGTCACCGCCCCCATCTGTTTGGGGATATAGGCGTGATTTATGAATGTATGTGTGTAGTTCCTCCGTGTTCCAGAAGGCACATTAAGCCGTTGGCCCCGGTTACGTCTGCAGTGTTTAATAATCCATTTGACCATAGCCCATAATATGGCCCATTCTCCCTATATTTTTCCATCCACAGGGAAGGCCTGTGCCCCAGAAACGAGGATATTAGAGGACTGGTGATGATAAAGATGATATTTTCCATTTCCATGCCGAAAATTAAAATTAGGCAACCTTCACCCACCTCCAGTGATCTCGCCAAAAATAAAACCGCACGCCGCGCCGGCCACGTTCGAATTAAAAATAATTGTGGCGCTTTTTTGAGATCTGTTCAAATATTTAGTGTGCACAATTAGGCGCGAGTTGTTCCTGTGAGTCCTTTTTAAATAAAGCTGTTTCCTATTCTCCGAGCTGGGTAATATTAACTGGTGTGTTTGCTCGCGGAAGTAATATGCTGTGGGCTCGTAAAAATATGCGCAAGGCACCCCCCCTAACAAGATTGGACGATCAGATAGAGACCTGTTGGTTTAGGTCCGTTTACCCCGAGCGATCAATCTGTATTACTATAATATCCGACAATAATAAGGTATATTGTGTGCTGTAACAAATAAAATAAAATTATACCTTCCAGCGGAACTTTTGAGTGAATCAGACAAAGGCGTGCAAGATAGGCTTAATACAGGCTAGGCGGCTATTTAACATTCTATTCTTTAAGCCGTGTGGTGACGGCAGAGTAGAATATAATTGTCACCACCCCAAATCTCTCCCGTGGGTGTAATAGCAATGTACTGCGACTTTTGTGCCCGATAAATGGCAATAGGCTCGCCACCTTTTACATGGGGACCTAACATAATGTATGTATGTATGTATGTATTCTTTAAGCCGTGTGGTGACGGCAGACTAGAATACAATCGTCACCACCCTAAGTCTCTCCCGTGGGTGTCGTACAAGGCGACTAAGGATAAATCAGCGATGAGGAATGGGCAACAGCGTTCCTCTTATACCACCTAGCAATAGTGCTGCGACTTTTGTGCCCGATAAATGGCAATAGGCTCGCCACCTATTACATGGAACCTAAGATAATTGGTGAAGCGTGGGTGCTAGTTCACCTCTACCTACCCCTTCGGGGATATAGGCGTGATTTATGTATGTATTCTTTAAACACTATTCTAACCTGCGTAAATGATATAATTCAATAAGTATTCGTTTTTCATACTGCATCCTTCTTGCCCGCTTTTCTTCTTACTCTATTATATTGCTTTCAGGATAAGCTATTTTTAATAGTAGTTAATAGTATTTTTAATAGGTTAGGAAAAGCATGTATTTTACTATTCAACAAGCACGCAAAACAGGTACCTTTATTAAATATGTATATATTCTTTGATATCGAAAGGAAGGTCTGCGCGGCGAATTGGAATATTGGGCTTCTGATAATAATAGGACTGCGAAAAATTTGATAAAAAAATCTAAAATGTATCATAATTAAGTTCTTATGAACTTTAATAAATGTGGAATAAATTTGGTATGTGGTGACGGTAGACCAGAATACAATTGTTACATAATCGAGGAATTGGCAATCGGTACTCGCTTCGAAATAGGTACTGCAATAAATTGATCTGTCCTACAAATGTGTCCATGCTCCTATTACATGAGATCTAATGGAATGTGTGTGTTAATAGCATGCTAACCCCTTCACTGTTAAGCAGTTGTGGTTTATATAATAATATACCGTATATTGTGTTACATAATTATAGCCCTTATTGAAAACCCTAAAATGACTTGCCTTACCGGTAAGAGAACTCATCATACGTACAAAAATCACGCCTGTATCTCCGAAGGGGTAGGCAGAGGCTAAAGTGGGTGTTAAATTCATAAACACCCACTTGCCGCCAACTAAGATAGTTCCCATGTGATGGCGAACCTATTGCCATTTATCGGGCAAATAAGGGACGCCCCTGGGAGAAATGGGGCTGGTGACAATTGTATTCTGCTCTGCCGTCACCACACGGCATAGCCTGCGAATATGCGCGTGATGGTTTATGTATACTGTATAATGTGTTACATAATTACAGCCCTCTAAAAATGACATACACCTTACCATAAAATGGACCATTCCGCCCGCTACGCGTACGGAAAATCCCACTTCATGTTAAGGGGGTGACATAAAACTATGATCTTACCTCGGGAGATAAAAATGAAAGCCTCAGATCGCACTGTCAAATACTTGTGATCTGAGGCATTTTTTGTTTTATCGCCCTTGGTTATAATCTACAATTTTTTATGGGTAGGAGAAGTCATCAGATATCGATAAATCCAGGGCTGTTGTGAAACTCGTCGAAGCACCCTTGAATTTACATGCAGAGCACCGGAAATCAAACATAGATTAAATACAAATTACTCGAAGCTCTCAGGATATAACAGGTGGCGTTTACAAGCTAACTTCACTGATGTATTGGCACACTGTTTGAGGGGCTGATTGCGGGGAGGCAGAATTGAATGCAGTAATACTGTAGTGTGTTTTAATCAGTATAAATATGTACCTATAATTTGCTTAAAATGTTTAAAAAAAATAGTACCTATTAATACTGAAAGTCCCTTACACTACATTACTTAATATTACAGAGACGAAAACTTAGCCATCTATGGTTTAACCTTGCGGGTGCCAGCTACCAACTTCTTACCAAAATTGGTCGCCATAATAAAAATGTAAATTTATTACCGAATTCCGACAGTTAATAATAAGCCAAATAAATAGCCGGCCCCTCTATGATTGAGAGTTTCAGGTGAAGCCCAGGTGAGATTCCATCTTCGGCTGATATCGTCACGCCATCAAGTAAAATTGAGAAAGGTAGGACAGAAATTTCAAGAGCTTCCCTGTCTAGCATAATAATCATCGTCATTTAACGTCCTTTAACGTTCTCACTGAGGCACAGGCACATGGATGGAAGAATACAGGAAGAATAGGCCATAACCTAACAAGCTGGCTACCTACCAATTGGTGGGTATTAACGACTGCAGATGCAGTCGAGACCACCAGCTTAACGTGCCTTCCGAAGCGCGGAGGAACTCGAGACAATATTATTTGTGATCACCCATCCAGCCAACGGCCGTAGCCAACATTACTTGGTTTGCGCAATGCAGGCCGAACGCGCTTAGCCACAGCACTCTCGAACTCCATAAAAAAGGACAGCCCAAATAACCAATGACGCAACACACAGACCATCGCAAAAGCCAAACCCGAAAGCGGCAAAAATCAAAAATATTCCATCTACAAAATACAGTAGCATTGCAAGTGCACCTAATGAATTAGTAATTGAGCAAGTCCGACGCGCTAGCGCTGACGTGTGCCCTCGCCGCACTCACATTTGCATCTGTCGCGTTTAGCCTGCCAGAGGTTGATTACGTCCATTAAACGTGGAATTACCATCGCGAACTCCAGACCCGAGCTTCCCAATTATGATTCGGTAAAGTGCGCATCTATTTTTGTACTGTTGGCAGGACGGTTCTGAAAATATTGTAATTCAGTGGACTATTTCACAGAAACGAAATTATTTTTTTCCATTTTGCGTATATTTTACGAAACTTAGTAATTACTTTACAATAAAATATTAATAGATAATAATACTTATTTAGTGTGCCATGTGGTGACAGGTGAAATAAAAGGTCATCTACCGCGGGTGTCCTACAAGGCGACCAAGGGTGATACTACCTAGCAATATTCTGGGATTTGCGTGCCAATAAGATAAGATGGAAACAAGCTTTCTCCCTATTACATGGGACCTAACATACTTAGCGAAGCGTGGATTTTAATTCACCTCTGCCTACCGCCTTCGATGATAATGATTATAGATGGATTTGAACGATCTTAGAGACTGTTAAGACAGTTGTAAGACAGCGCCATCTGCTTTTTCATTATAAAGATTTTTACACAGGTCTCTCTGGATTTAACGAAGTTTTAAGGCGCAATAATCCCAATAGCTCAATTTTGTATTACTTTGAGTTGTGCTACCCTTTATCTATGGACGTGTTTATAATATAGCGTCTATATTTAGTACGGTAGTCAGATTAAAATTAGCTTCTGAATGAATCATTATATAATCTACGATTGAATTGGCTTTTCAATGCGTAATAATAAAGTTTCGCAATACAGAAAACTTTCCACGTTCGACTTAACATATTAGGTTGGGGAAAAAGTCTTTTCGCATTATAGTATGTATAAACTTGTAATAAAATCTCTTTGGCTATACTATTTGTATCTGGCTGGTTTTGGTATCATTAAAAGTTTAAATTTTAAAGAACATAATTCCAAATTCAAATTAGGAAAATGTGTGATTTTCATTTGTTTTTCGTACCGCCAAGATGAGTGAATCTAATGAAGAAATTCGATACATTTTAAAATTTTACTACAAAAAAGGTAAAAATGCAACGCAAGCCGCGAAAAAAATTTGCGATGTTTATGGACCTAGTGCAGTGTCTGTGAGAGTAGCACAAATTTGGTTTAAGCGTTTTCAATCCGAAAATTTTGATGTCAAAGATGCACGTCGCTCTGGTCGCCCTATTACAGATAAAATGGATGCCATTTTTGAAAAAGTGGAGCAAGATCGGCATGTCAGAAGTTACGACGTAGCTGAAGAACTGGGAATTGACCACAAAACAGTTTTGGCGCATTTGAAAAAAACTGGGTACCTACACAAAAAAGCTCGAGATTTGGGTACCTCACGAGCTCACTGAAAGAAACCTAATGAACCGTGTACTCATTTGTGATTCTTTATTACGACGTAATGAAACCGAACCATTTTTGAAGAAGCTGATAACTGGTGATGAAAAGTGGATCACGTACGACAAGAACGTGCGAAAAAGGTCGTGGTCAAAGGCCGGTCAGGCTTCACAGACTGTGGCGAAACCCGGGTTAACTCGCAACAAGGTGATGCTGTGTGTGTGGTGGGATTGGAAGGGCATTATTCATTATGAGCTGTTACCACCAGGCAGGACCATCGATTCTGAACTCTACTGCGAACAACTGATGAGATTAAAGCAAGAAGTTGAGAGAAAGCGGCCGGAATTAATCAACAGAAGGGGTGTGGTTTTTCATCATGATAACGCTAGACCTCACACATCTTTAGCCACTCAGCAAAAATTAAGAGAGTTTGGCTGGGAGGTGTTAATGCATCCGCCGTATAGTCCTGACCTTGCACCTTCAGATTTTCACCTGTTTCGGTCTCTTCAAAATTCTTTAGGCAGTGTCAGGTTAACATCACGAGAGGACTGCCAAAACCACTTGTCGCGGTATTTTAACCAGAAGTCCCAAAATTTCTATAGCAATGGGATCATGTCCCTACCTACAAGATGGCAAAAAGTTATCGAACAAAATGGTACCTACATACTTTAGTTAAATGTAAATAAACTATATTAAAAAATGTTTTGAAATTTCTTAAAAAATGCGAAGAAACTTTTTCCCCAACCTATTATATACGAGTAGTTATTAATGAATATCGTACTATATAAAGGTATTCAAGGTTAAAGGAGGTGCTCTTGGCTATTAATATCTGGGAGGTAGATTTAAATCTAGGTGCTCATTATCAGTCGAGACTTCGTTAATCCCTTTATTGTAGCAACAGCGTTTACAATATATTATTATTCGAAACGGTGTCTGCAGATCGTAATAATAGTCCTATCATTTGTAATTATAACCATTTATTTAATTAACACCCACGCTTTGCTAATTATGTTAGGTTGTATGTAATAGGTGGCATCTATCAGGCACGTTAATCGCAATATATTACTAAGTTGTATAAGATAAAAGCTGTTGCCCATTATTCATCGCTGTCTTAACCTTTAGTCGCCTAGTACGACACCCGTTGGGGATGGTGACAATTGTATTCCGCTGTACCGTCACCATGCGGCATAGAAAACAATTTAACATTTTATGATTTTTCAAAAAAAGAATTATTTTGAGTTGGCTCTTTTTCTAGGTGTGCGATATCTGACTTTCTTCTTCTTCTTCCTGCCTTATTCCCAGTTTATCTGGGGTCGACGTAGTATGTTTATCCTCCTACATTTTATTGGTACATACTCCTCTACCATTCTTATTGGTCAGACGTCATCAAACCATCCACTCCCTTTTGTGCTTCACACCAGAAAGTTACGAGCATACATTAATAATAAAAAAGAGATGGGAAGGACCATGTTGAGATACCTCAGAACGCAGAGACTGGTTGGGATGCCCACATGCCAAATCCTTACTGCTTAAGATTTCGGCTTAGGTTATACAGCCGACCGCCTCCTATACGGAAACCTCTCCGTTGTTGGTGGTATGCCATCACCATATTATAAGTATTGGTATGCTTTTGTTGGTGTCAAGCTGGGTGGCCGTCTGGCTGTAAATACGAATATTGAAGTATGAATTGGAATGTTGTCATCCCAATTACTCTCGTAACATGATCCCGGGATTACATTTTTTTACACATTTATTTAGTACACCTCTGTGATTGGTGGTATGCATAAGAAGTGGATGGAGTGGAGTGATAACGTCTGACTGACCAATATGAATGTCAGAAGCATGCCGAAGAATACCTACCTAAGCAGTATTATTCAGGCGTATCTCCGTAATTTAGGCATTCTAGGACCGCAGAGGAATCGTTGGCCGTACGAATGATTTACCAATAATAGCTTACTACTGCCAAGGAGCAAACTAAATCATATTATTATTGAATAACAAATCAACGGTAAATGGAGAAACTCCACGTTCCCTTGAAGGATTGGCTTTACCTTCAATACCTTCATGTTTATTATGTCTTCGGTTTTTCCAGTGAAGATTCGTTTGATATATTATTTATGTACCATGAATGTAAATTAGTGTTTATTATAATATTTAATACATATTCGGGTTTGATGTTTTCCCTCGGGATGTAGTGGGGTCGGAGGGAATGGCAAACGGTTTTTGTGTCAGTCAAACCTAAAATATTGTATACATACCTTTTAATATTTATATTCAGAAAACGGGAATAATTGAGATCACTAAATATTGGCTTTACTGGAATCGGAAAGTATGCCGCATTATTAGCGAAAGGGAAGATCTTACTCCGAGCCGCGTGTACTTTGTCGGATCTTGTATATATTCTGGGATGAGCTGGAAACTTTGTAATCGTGATTCAGGTCTCGCTGAACTTGTTCTGCCTTATCGTAATAGTCGATATTGTTAAACTTCAGCTGTCACACTTTTCTCTGATCAACCATTTCTCGGTAACATTGTCTTGTATAGGGCTACAACGTTGCCCATTATATGAGCATTATTTGCCTTGTAAGGATTTGAGTGCTATTTGAGTGCGGCACCAAAAATCTTCCTTTTTATTTCTCCTCCTCTTTCATACAAATCCTCCGCCTTTTTCTGTAATAAGGGGCGAACCTTTTGCCATCTATCGGGTACGTAAATCGCAGTGTATTGCCTGGTTCTATACCTATCAGGAACACTGCTGCCCATTACTCACCGCAGCCTTTACACTTTATCGCCTTGTACGACACCCACGGGGTGTGATAAGATAAGCAGATGATATTTGAGATAAGCAGTGATAGTTGTAGTCAGCTCTGCCGTCACCACACGGCTACTGAAGTAGGTATTGTTTGGATGGTGATATTGCTGCAACAGAAGTATGCGATGCGATACGGCTGGTGTGCCGAAAAATAACAGAGAATAGATGAAGAATATGTACCCACCCACTGCACGGCACATTAATCTAGTAACTCACAAAAATAAACGTTAACATAAAAAAAAATATGAAACATTTACATGTTCCTACCTAATTATAATAACAAGAGGGGCCGGTATCGATCGGAGCGCATAGCTTCGCGATTTTTGCATTGAACAAAATTAAAGATAAAGTTGCCTATTGAGGCGAATGTCGTTTGTTATCAGAAAACCCTCGAGCCATTATAATTTATAGTGCGCGACGAGGCCCCCTGTTTCGTCGCTTTGTTTGTCCCCTTCGTTATTCCTGCCGACTTGTTGAAGGAACCCTCCACTGTAGCGCAGAGCTGTTATAACTTAAGAAAGTGCTTTCTTGTTAACTATAAAATATTTCGGAGATGCTGAGGGAGATGCGGGGCGAGTGAAGGGACGGCTTTATCTGACATTTGATTTTCACAATAGGGGAGGCTTTGTTGGCGTCCACGGTGTTGCCACAGCTGTCATCGAATCGCTTATTAGAGCGATTCAATTAAATTAAACAAATTGTGCTCAAAGTCCAACGCAAAGGCTCCGTTTTCCAATGACATGTCTTTATTTGAAATTACTCTCCTAGAATTTAGCAACTTCAGACATCGCTACAAAACAGTATTATTATAAAAGCATTAGCAAAAAAAATATTGATTTTGGAATCAACCTATTTATTATGAACACGTTGATACACATTATGAATATTAATCGCCAGAATAAATAAATACGCCGTGTGGTGACGGCAGAGTAGAATACAATTGTCACCACCCCAAATTTCTCCCGTGGGTGTCGTACAAGGCGACTAAGGATAAATCAGTGATGAGGAATGGGCAGCAGCGTTCCTCTTATACCACCTAGCAAATTAGCAATAGTACTGCTACTTTTGTGCCCGATAAACGGCAATAGGCTCGCCACCTATTACATGGGACTTGACATAGTTGGCGAAACGTGGGTGCTAGTTCACCTCTGCCTACCCCTTCGGGGATATAGGCGTGATTTATGTATGTATATATGTATAAATAAATACGATAACCTAAATATCGACGGTATCCTTATATTATTATTATTATTTACATTCTAATCCGAATACTGAGATTTTTTTGGCAAGAACATGTGCGTTTGATTTTAAATTTAAAAACAAATATGAGAACACTATTATTATTTATTCATTTAACATCGAACCACACTCATTTCTTTTTCGATGTTGAGTTCATTCAATATTCACAAACATGCGAAAGGCTCGAGTCATTTTACATAGAAATGGAGGACAAATCCCATACTAATCGAACGTTCTAAATGTAACGAAGATTCAAAACGGTGTCACGTCCAGAAGTGTTGCCATTTAAGGTTGTATAAATCATAGAAAAATTTTGCGCTTGACATTGAAATGTCTAGAAAATTACTAGCTCGGTTTCGTATTTCCTTTTAGGATTTTTTACACATAATTATTGGTACAAAGTAAACGCGAAGATTGGAGAAGAATTTCTGTTGCCCTATAAAACTGATTTTTAGAGTGTTTAAAAAACGATCAACAGTTTATTTGATACTGTTGATCGTTTCTTGCTAGCCAAAGAGTTAAAAATAACTCTGGCACGCGCTGTCATCGACAAAATTTCTCCGATAGTTATAATGCATTATTTTATCCTTAATCGTCAATATAGGTATTTATTAAATTTCCGTTATATTTACTTATCGTTATATCGTTATTTCAGCCTGGAGAGTCGCGTGGGCACGCGACTCTCGAGAGATTTCAACTCGATCGTTAGGTGCTGGTTAGATGCTTTTACGCACCATACCAGCCGTTAGCTAGGCGACTGGCGTGTGTGGGACTCGCTCAGCGGACGAAGCATCAGCAATACCCACTAAACCACTCCGGTGTTCCTCCTAGCCCTTTAAGCGGGGAAAGTCTGGGATCTGCCTCGCGGCAATTCACCAGTCTTTCCCCAGGTACTCCCAACTTACGCCGGGGTCAGCGCCCAGGAGGAGATGTCCGAAACACTGAACATCCCCCCAGACGGGGTGGCCTGTGCAATGCACACACGGGGGCTAACCCATGTGTGCAGGTCACCCTTGACGAACCTAGGGAGAACGAAGATTAGCTCGCCTCCTTCGGCCCGTCCGTCTGCGCCGGAGGGGAGCGGCAAGAGCATCGTCTTCCCGGTCCCTCTCCGCTGACTCTTTCTGCGACATGACAGTCTCGCAGAAGGAGGCGGCAGCCTCCAAAATTCTCTCGCTTCCAACCATAGATCTAACCAGAGTTGGGAGCGAGAGATAACCACCGCCAAGCGCCGCACACAGTGTGCGGCGCTCAAGTCGCCAGGCCAGGCATACGCAAAGTGTATGCTCAGCCGTATCATCAGGAGCGTCGCAGTGATGACACCGTAACGACTCCTCCCGACGGGCGACCTTGTGCAGGTAGTGACCGAAACAGCCATGTCCGGTCAACAGCTGCACAAGGCGGTAGCTGAGGCTGCCGTGCCGGCGCCCAACCCACTCCTCCAACACCGGACGGATGGGTACAGCGGCTTACCCCTACCTTCATGATCGTCGATCCTTTCCACTTGAGGACCGAGGACTCGGGAACCCTTTCAACTCAACGGCCGTCTTCATCATCATCATCAACAGCCCATTTAATGTCCCCACTGCTAGGGCACGGGCCTTTCCTATGGATGGAAGATATAGGAAGATTGGGTCATAACCCACCAAGCTGGACCAGTGCGGGTTGATGGTATTAACGACTAGAGATGCATCCGGGACCAACGGCTTAACGTGCCTTTGGAAACACAGAGGAACTCGAGATAATAACTTTTTGGTCACCCATCCAATTACCGGCCTTATCGAAATTGCTCAGTTTACGCAATCGCATACCAAGCGCGCTATGGCTCTGTGCTAACGAGCACTCTCTTCTCTTCCACATTGACTTAAAGGTAATGATTCCTTGGACTATGCAGTGACTTTCGGTTGTCATACGGATCTTCTTCGTCTCTAATTTTATCACGCAGAGAAACTTCGGGTGAAGTTCATTCCACTGTTGTTCATACGACTCTGAACCTTCTTATAAAGCCCATTGTGAGTCGTATTCCGTAAGTCATTACTTTAGTACACACTCGTTTAGCTTAATGCATACAATTATAAATCACACCTATTTATCCCCCGAGGTGTAGGCAGAGGTGAATTAAAGTTTGTACCAAACTTTACCAAGTTTTTGCCGCAAATAATTGTAATTGATAATTCTGAGTCAAATTATTTTTACCTGCTTCTTTTTTTATTTTCTTCTAAAATTTATATAATATAGAAATAACGAACCAACAATACTTCCAAGTTTGATATTCCTAATAACAATTTTTTGTTTAATATTTAAATCCCATTAACTAAGAATTGAGTACTTACTAAGAAATTTTGAATATTAAATTTAAATAGAATAATAATTACGGGTGATTGAAATATCTACAAACGTTTTAATGATTATATCCAAAGATCTTCTGTAATAATAAAGAAGCCTAAGCCTAATTGGATATATTCTTTGAAAGTGTTAATTACTACAAGAAATTCGAACGGTTTCGTAGAAACACTGGAATGAAAACTTATTTATTTTGCTTAACATTAAACTTTATGCAAAAACGGGGAAAGAGGCCCAAAGCGTGTATGCTGCCTTAAGCGGAGAGTCTTTTGTATAAAATCTTTTTCAAAACTGGTATATTCCCATCTGCCTTTACCTTTACCTCAATTTACCCTTAAAGTCCACGTGGACAGTAAGGTTCCCATCTGTCTCCTAGACTTTAATAAAACAATTTTATACACAAAAGTGTACATATATATTTTATCACACTTAATCACGCCTTTCTCCCAAGAAGGAGTAGGCAGAGATCACTTCTTTCTACTTTCTACGATCCTTACATACTTATTTCAGTATATTGTATATTTAAAAGTCATTTTTGTCTTTCTCCTTCCATTCTTTCTTTCAAACCACACCTTTCTCTTATCACATTGTTACAATCGATGACTCAGCCTTACCCCAGCCTTGCTCCTCAAAGGTCTTATTTCAACTGCATTTATTCTACTTTCATGCTTCTTCTCCCATACCCAACTTTCACTTCGATACATTCATGTAAGGTAGTAATAATCAGAACGAAATTAATTTGCAGCAATCATAGCGTGCACTCTGAATCGTTTAACGAGACTTCTATGGCATCGCACACGCGTTGTCAATTTCACGAACGGCTCGAATCACTCTCGTGCCGAGAAGCCTCACAAAGTGTATCGCAATTACACCCATTAAATTCTGCAATGGCATTTTCATCGGTAAATATTTTCCAATCCTTAAAATATGCGTAAATAATATTTTCCACCGACTGAGGACTTTGATATTGACTTTGATAGAATATGAAAATTACATTTTTCAGTTTTTATTGTTGTATTGAAGTTATGTGATTTTAAATGTCAATACATATTCTTATATCTGTGCCTTGCACTGCGCCGACTTCAAATTATGAAGATGAATATAATATCTATTATAAAGAATTAATATTCGTAGTTGTAAATAATGCGACCTACTTTTATTTGTATTATTTTACTAACATTTCTAAACAAACAAACATAAATCACTCCTGTTTATCCCCGAAGGGAAAAGCTCCTCCAGCCCTTATAGCACGAGACGTGGACAAAATCTCCCTGGGGAAAGAAATTATTTTCCACTCCCTCTAACTCCCATTCAATCCCGAAACAAAACACTGTCAAGTGGTGGAGAAAGATTAAAGTCCACGTCCTGTGCTAGGATAGCTATACGCTCAGGCTCTGTTCGAGGAGGAGCTCGATGGCTCAGCGTGGTCGGCAGTGATTACGTAAACTAAGCAATGTTTGTTATGGCTGGTTATTGGATTGGTGACCATAAATATTTTATATCGAGTTCCTGTAGGCACGTTAAGCCGTTTTTCCCGGCTGCATCTGGAGTTGTAATACCCACTAATCCACACTGACCAAGCGTAGCAGGTTATGGCTTCATCATTATAAGACACGCTGGGCTTCTCAGGCGTGTTGGGTATGAGCCTCCCCCAAGAAAATCCACACCGAGGCTTCAGGGTTATGGCCTATATATTCTTCCATCCATAGAGAAGACCGGTACCCCAGCAGTGCAGACATTGTAGGGCTGGTAATGATGATGGAAAAATTGCCCATTGCTATCTACCTGCAACGGTGGTCTCAGTTTTGATAAGTGGTGTACCAGGTATGTTGCTGCCTATTCCTCCTATTTATAACTCTTATCCTCGAATACTGAAAGGTTTCTCAAAGTTTGAGCACTGCCTATAAAGTTAAGTGGACAATACGTAAATTTTGACAAGACTTAAATGAGTACAAAGATTTTGGTAGTTAGAAAAAGAATTTCGAAAAATTATGGTCTTGACGCGGGAATCGAACCTGCGTCCGCTGCTATCCGGGCAGGTGCCTGACCGCTCGGCGGACGCGGGTCGATTCCCGCATCAAGACCATAATTTTTTGAAATTCTTTTTCTAACTACCAAAATCTTTGTACTAATTTTCCTAACATTTATATAATGTAAAATTAAAATCGAATAGAATACTTAAATGTTAAGCCGGACTCAAACTTTGAGTAGCGTTTCAGTATTCGGGGGTTAGTCACCTTGCACGATAGTTAGAGTTGAGGATAGTACACCTAAATATACGCTAGTCAAATACATAAAGTAGTTTTTATTTTATTTGACAGCTTTTCGCCGTATCGCCATACAAACCCGCGGATTTCGTCATATTCTACTCTCTATTCAACGTATCCCTTTCTTAATGTTTCGTGGGTGTATGTAAATATTTAGTAACCTTGCCGTTTAGATCCAATCGCGCTTATCCCAAATAATTCGGGACCAAGCCTGGACCTTGACAATTGTGCGAGGATTTTGAGGAAAGACCAAACTTAATACTGAAATCGTCCTTATACCCACGTTTCATTCGCTGTGACAGTAATTGTTTTAGGAATGAGAAAAAGTTGTCGGGGCACGTCCGTGTGCCAGGCTTTATGATCATGGTAATTGATTATTTGACACAAATCCTATTTAAGCGTGACGTTTATCACGTAAGATAACAGTTGGAACGTCACAGATCGGAAAGAAAGGGAGTCGGTTCTATCATAAGTCTGTATTATAACACCATCGCTTAAACTACTTATTTTAGACTGGATATAGTAAGGTTAAAAAATATATAATAACTGACCATGTTGTCAGACATCGGTGATTGATGTCGAAAAGGTGACACATATAACAATATTCGATAATATTAATATTCAAAACAAAAACTGTTGCGCGCTCAGGTTGACGATGTTGCCTTAGTTCACGATATGAAGAGGCAGATTATGAAAATTCCGAATTCGACTGTCTGCCTGTAACAAAAACAGTGTGTTACAAAAATACGCCAAAAAGAGAAATAATTCATCAAAGCCTATCAATCAGCCAATCTAAATTGGCATAGCCTACATTTTAACAGAAGGGTAGCATGTATTTGTACCTACCTTAATAAAAGTTCTTTGATTCTTGTTTCTCTCCGGGGATATTAGGTAATAACGTAAACAGAATTTCAACAGTGTTGTTTACTCTTTGGTTTTACCTAAAAAAGTGTTTTTGTGTGAATAAATAACATTTCTTTTTTCTGGGTCTTTTTTGTAATTCCTTATACATTCAACGCCAGACTACCCAAAAGTGTCACATTTCTTTAATCAATTGTCAACCCTAACTCATTTTTAACTGAGCACAAAATCAATTGAGCCTGAGGTGCTGTTCACTGTATTAGTGGCGGTAACCCATTATGAAACTGAACTAGCAACAGCTAGATATACATTGTAAACAATCGTGATGACAGTGCGTGTTTTAATTAAAAACCGAAAAATAATGTAAGATCTATTTTATTTAAGTTTTGATTTTCTTAAAGAAAATGGCCTAAACCGGACATACTGCCTAAAGCGGTTACTCTTGTGTTAAATATTATTTTCTACACCCAAGGAGAGATAGGAACTTTAATGTCCACATGAGGAATCTCAAGGGAGCAGTTAATAAGGTAGTCAGAAATATATCGCTTTTTTTAAGTGGATTTGTACGAGAAAAGCCATTGTCTTTCTTAATTTTAAATGCAATAAAATGTTTATAGATAAAGTCACGAATCGAAACTACTTACATGTTGTCTCTCACTATAATGGCTGTAGTATACATTGATTAGGAAGCCGGATGGAAGCAGATTATTGGAAAAACCATAATGCTTGTTTCAACTGAATTAATGATGGATCTGTGAGTCAGCGGATACTAAGCAGCTGGTTTGGCAGACAAGTTTTGGTCGAATCTTCGGCGCCGTCTAGTCGCGACTATGGGGTGAACGCCCAGCATAACTGGAGCCGTACTAATATCTACAACTGTCCGCAAACAACACCAAATTTATCCGATAAACTATCCACTCCGGCTCAGAGTAATCTGGTCTGTTCTGGAAATGTTTATTTTTATCCCTCTCTGTGCATTGATGTTGCAGGGCAACATTCTGGGGTGAATCTCGAGCTCCATGATTTTTGTTTGTCACCGATATAGGTACCGCGATGTTCATTTGTTATGGAATGCCGTGATGAATATTTTGATGGCGCCGGCTATTGATCTACTTACTTACTTACCTATTTGCTTACTTTACTTACTTATTAAAATAATATTTCTATTTGAACTAACAGAACCTAGGCCAAAACCTGAACAATATGGATTGCGATGTTATCATCCCAACCACTCTCTCCGTTCATTGGTATTACAACTCACAAAATGGTTCAAAATCTACCTTTCCAATTTCTTTTATTTAAAGAACTGTATCTATTTTGGTAGGGTTTGTGACAAATACACCTAATCTCCACACGGCTATTTAAGTTCTTCTTGATAAATCCGAAAGGTTATAAGGGGATTACGGTTGACTTTTGTTATGTTTTCATTTAGAACTTACGAGAAGAAATTCTGTAAGCGAAATGAGAATTATGATTCTGATCTGGAAAAAACTCACCCTTTGTTTTGACAATCGTAAGCCAGCTCCGAATCTATTGGCAACAATAAATCTGAAAGCAACGTGTATACCGCGGTAAATATATTCCCGGTTTTTCTTATAAATTCTCTAAGAACACCTTAAGTATTTCATAATATTATTGTTCCATTATCTTCGAAGTATGCGTCTCTTTGAAACCTAAACCGCAAATAAACTGACGCACCAAAGTGAAATTGTGTTTACTTTGTTTTGACGAATCAATGTTTGTGCGGGTATTTACGAAAAAAATAAACGGAGAAAACGCAAAGTTTTCAGAGAGCTATTTCGTGTTTTTCTTTCTTCTCATTGGCTTCGCACGTGTAACAAACTAAAACCGAATTTGAGCTGACTCCTTGCAGCCGAAAGAAGTTGATACAAACCGTTTTTAGAGCCATTGCTCTTGAAACAAACCTTAATCGTAGCAATGGTCTGTAGCTGTATCGCGGTGTTCTGCACAATATTCAACACTATAGTAAGTTTTACATATATACATAAATTACGCCAATATCCCCGAGGTGAATTTTCGCCATTTAAGCTAGGTCCCATGTAAAAGGTGGCGAGCCTATTGCCATAATAGCCATAGTGAGTTTTACAATTATACAAACATAAATCAATATTGGGTCGTAGCAAGTGGAAAGAAGTAATCTCTGCCTACCCCTGTGATAGAATGCCATGATGTATCCCTGAAGAGGTATTGGTAGATATTGACAACCTCAAGGGTTATTAACACCTACGTTTCGTTAATTATGTGGTGTTATAAAAGTGGCGACTTAAAAAGTGGTGCCTAACCCTAGCGAGCGAGAAATGCCGTCACCACACGGCATAATATATTATGATAATAATTGGATATAGAAGAAGAAATTAATTGCACTTTCAAAAATCCAATGATGAAAGAATATTTCATTTTCTCAAATATTTTCTAGAAATTATTCCAATGTATAATTGATATAATTATCATTTCAAAACAAGTAGGTATGGTTAAATGTTTTTTTCACGACACGGCTATTAAACAACGGCTTAAAGCCAAATAAAACCACCGTGTTACGTAAATAAGACCACCAATGAAACATTGGAAAACAAAACAACAATGCTTCTAGTGCAATTTCGAATTTCTCCTTGAGCATTTCGCTGTCCCTTCCCTTAATCCCTTAGTAGAGCAGAGTTATCTGCACTTTATCTTGGTCAATATCTCAATTAGATCTCAATGCTTCCTAACAAATTACAACCCCCAGTGGCTGAGAGGCGATAACGGCCCCAAATGTGCCGGTGTTTGAATTTCTCAGTGATAAATTTGGCTGTTTTGTTAGCACCTAAGCGTTTTTTTCCTTTTAATATGGGAGAATATTATTATGCGTGGGAGGAATCCTTTTTTGTTTTTCTTCGTATGCCTACACTAGAAGGATAGGAAATATTGGAGCAGTACCGTCTGGTTTGCACATACATACATAAATCACGATTATATCAAGCCCCGAAGGGATAGGCAGAGGTGAACTAGCACCCACGTTTCGCCAATTATGTTAAGTCCCATGTAATAGGTGGCGAGCCTATTGCTATTTATCGGGCACAAAAGTTACAGTACATTGCTAGGTGGTCTAAGAGGAACGCTGCTGCCCATTCCTCATCACTGATTAATCCTTAGTCGCCTTTTACGACACCCACGGGAGAGATTTGGGGTGGTGACAATTGTGTTCTACTCTGCCGTCACCACTCGGCTTAATTATAAGAGTGGTTTGCAAAAATTTACACAGAACCACAGAACTTGTCTACCTTGGCTAGGCACATATACACGCGATTATTATTTAAACGTCTGTTCTTGACATTTTATCGTATGAAACGACTGTCAAAACCTGGTAGGTATTAATAGATTAATCGCTTGTTTACGTGTTGGTGTACTCGAGTCTAAGTAATACTGCGATTAACGTGCCTGGCAGATGGCAATAGGCTCGCCCCCTATTACGTGGCACCTAAAATAATTGGCGCAATGTGTATATAAATGAGTACACCCCCACCTACTACTCTCTGGGAGATAAATAGGATTGACTTATGTAAGTTTGTCACAATAACACAGATTCTAGCCGAAAATAAGGCAAAAACAGAAGCTGAACTATAAGTTGGTCTCAAAGATAGTGGTTTTCTTGTCGTTAAGTATCGAAACCGGCAATTTAGAGATTGTTTCATTGTATTTTAATATTACTCACTTTACGTTTTACTACTCGAAGTTCGTATTCCGCGAAGTAATAAAGATACAGGAGCTTTTAATTTGCGGGTTCTTGGCAAGATGGGATCATTCATTTACATCTACGACTTTTGAAGTTTGTTATTGCTTTTCTGTTACTTTAGTTTGTAATTATTTACAATAACGTTGACGTGAAACAAACAATGCTTATTGCTTTTTGAGTGTGTTTTTAAATGTATTACCAAAAGCTTAATTGAAAAAAAATACACTCACAAGCATCTATCATCTAGCCCAAAGTAAGCAGCTTAAACGCTTATGTTATTATTAGTGAATGACCGGCAGGTTTTACAAGCAAGTGTAATAATTAAATATAAATCTAAAGTATTTTATACATAAATAAATATAAACAACTGTGAATCGAAAATAAATGTACATATTCATCAGACAAACATTTGATCCAGGATTCGAATTTAGGAATTCTTAACCGATAGATAGCGATCTGACTATTCGATCAAACACGTTATTAAACAAAAAACATTAATGAGTACTTAACGTCAAAAAATGACAATTCAAAACTAGTCGCTATTCTTGCCGGGTCTACGGTCTAGATTTGAATGAAAAATTTTGAAATTAAATACTCATTAAAGTTATTTGACGTCTCTGAGTGGGGCAGTTAAACAGGCAATTATTATTTAACCGTCGGTTTTTGACATTTTATCGTATGGAAGAATTGTCAAATATATTAGTTATGGTTATCTTTTAATTACTTGTTTTACGTGATGGTGAACTCCAGCCTAAGTATGTTACATCCTATTGCGCAAATAAAGACAAAGAATCTCCATAGCTCGCCGAGCTTGGGCTGTTTTTTGCCCAATTGAAAGGACAACGTTTCAATGCCGTAACTTACTGTTTAACGCTTTCTAAAACCGTACCCCAAAGCGCTTATGACTTTTACGCAACCCCTGGTTTAAGTCTAGTCACAGTCTACATATTTTAGGAAGGAAGGTTGTTAGTTATGGTTGGACCGTTACGTGAAAAACAATATGCAACACTTTTTAGTACTTCTCCATTTCGATAGGAGGTGCATTGATTAATTAT
Organism: Cataclysta lemnata; assembly: GCA_963931975.1. Classification (NCBI taxonomy): domain Eukaryota; kingdom Metazoa; phylum Arthropoda; class Insecta; order Lepidoptera; family Crambidae; genus Cataclysta; species Cataclysta lemnata. The sequence goes on along the minus strand of OZ008346.1, from coordinate 12,682,417 downwards.
TAAATTAATAATAGTAAATTAATTAATAATAGCTCATAGTTTAGTATAAAAAAGATGCAAAACAAAAATATTTAGAGTCAAATATGTTCTAAATTTATCACAATAAGACTTGAATAAGAGTTGCAGGAATGCAGCTTTGACATGTACCACTTTTGTATTTAAGAAGCGCTAAAGCAGCGTATGCGGACTTTATGACATTTCCTTTTAATAAAACAAATGGCGTCACATTCGCAGAGGTTACAACCCAAGCATTAACATGAAATTTATTTTGTGACATAATTATATTACGCCCCCTCTTTGAGCGGATGGGGGCTCAGCGAAATATTTTTACGGTTTAAAAGAAACAGGGAGGCTGAAGGTTGTAAAAAAACAGTTAAACAGTTACTCGGGACTCGTAAAAGGCGGACAAATTGAGTTCTCCCCGACTATGCTGACGGCTGAGTTATTTCAGTTTGTAAATCAGTTGGTAATCTCGACACATCTTAATGGTGGTTCTGAACTTTATTTTCCCTTAACTGCTGAATATGATTGTCTTCCATGCGAGCCTGGGAGCGAAAAAAACAACGTAGAATGTGCCAGCCACGACTCACCGTAGTCGAGTAAGGGAGATTGCATGGTGTAGCACCCGAATGGTGGAGGGCAAACCACCAACAACAGCATACCGAAAGATTGCCGAACCAGACCGACTGATGCTGTCACTTTCATTTGCTGAATCAAAGAAAGAGTTAGCATAAATTTTTAACCATGACTAACTTTAGTCAATGTGTTATATTATAATAAGGGGGTTATTGTTCGACACCGGGCATTCTCCCTGAGTCGGGGCTGGCACATTCTATGCTATCTAATGCAGGCTAGCTTGGAAGGCTGGAACAGGTACCCTAACATTGTAAGCATCAATTTCTAACATCTAGAATACAAATGTCAATTTTTGCCAGCTTTTCGACACGAAGGTCGCTCTGTAATACGTCAATTACATACATATGTATTATTAGAATAGATTGGCCACTTGGCTTTGCCTCTTATTATATGTAATTTTCGTTACATTAAAGACAACCTAAGTTAATCAACTAGAAACGTAAATCTTAATCGAGTTTATCGACCTGAGCCTCAGAATACCCAGTGTTAGAGCTCAGGATTCAACCTGCATTTATAACAGTAATAGAATCAGAGGGAAAAAACGAAATCCTATAACACTAAAACAAGCTTAGCCCAATTACCTAGAAGAATTAAATCAATAAACATTGTAAGATGTCTGAGTGATTCGTCCTGGATGAATAAAATATAAATTGTGCGAAATTTTCCGTTCAGGTCGTAAAGTGTAAGGGTTTATCTCCAGAGAGATAGGGAGGGAAAGTCACGAGCGTCCATCAGTGAAAAGTATTTCGTGTCGCAACGCCAATGTTTTTGTTGTCAGTGACAATTTTTATATTATATTGTTTGACCACTTCTAAGGCACACTACGAATTAAAATCAGGTAAATGATCAACCACAAACTAAAGTTGTGAAGTGAACGATGACCTTTATTTATTTATTGAGAATTGTCAACATAAGATACAGCATATTATAAAATAATAACAAATGTTTAACGTACACATATCTAACCGCTCTTACAGTTATAGGTAATGAACATACATAAATCACGCCTACAATTCCCCGAAGACGTAGGCAGAGATATTTATTAAAGAATGCTGTATTCAATTAATTGTTAAAATAAAAATTAAGGAATACAATTTATATTTGAATACTATAAAAAAAATACCACGGCAAGCTAGGGACGAGGGAGATCACAGTGCTTAACCATATAGAAACTTGAGAAGGCTTTAGTGGTTAAAGACAAGATCGGGACTTCTGTGGTCAAAACCTTTATACCATTCAATCCAAAGGTTGTTCCATCACCTGCAATGGTATACCGGTATACCGCCATAAGACTCAAATGTAATTAATTATATTCACCAGTGACTGCTGGTGAAAATTAATTACATTTAACCAGATAGGAACATCTGTCGCCTCTAATCAGGAAACAATAAATCAAATAATTTTGTACTCGACACTATCCGGTTTGCACTAATGGGGCTAATGATGATGATGATGATGAAATTTAGGATAATGATGATGATGATTAAAAGGCCTAGTGGTGTGAAGTGTAGAGAACGCCGCTAATGTGCTACACTATTTTCCTTAAGTCGCTTAATAGCGAGTAATGTATAACGAAAGGAGCCTCACACGCTTGACAGAGTCCAACATCTATGCGAAAACGTGATGGTAGTGCAAAACAAAATTGTCAGTCTACCACAATAAATATGTAAAAACGTCTCAATCAACTTTATGATTTACGTCAAACGTATTAAGGGTGACAATCGTTATTAAACAGTTGTGTTTAGTCTAGCGTGCTGTCTGCCGTATTATTGTAACAATTATAATACAGAGCTACCAATTATGAGACAAAAACTAAAACACAATTATTCTCTGGTACCGGAGGTAGTTAACTGAAGCATTTAAAAATGCCTTTGAAGTTTTGCGAGTTCCGCGTTTTTACCCCGCTGTGAGAACTGGGTGCGCTTTCTTTTTTTGTCTTCGTGTCACACACCAAATTTGAATGTCCAGTTCGTTAAAACGTTTTTAGAACTGATTTTGGCGGAAGAAAGTTTTACGGACCTTAGCTGGAGAAGTAAGTAGCTATTTTATTTCTGGTCCTACAAAACTGTAATTATAAATAAAAAAAAATGAAATGGAGTTAGTTCTAGGAATTAGTACATGTGTACTAAAAGAAACCACTCTTCACTTTTCGTCAGACACTTAATAGAAGGAATCCATCCTTATTGATTAATTGAAAACTATGTTATTGAAAATAAACAATTTAATTAATAGCTATTATATAGATATTATAACATAGCTACATACATATATAAATCACGCCTATTTGTATCCCCGAAATGGTAGGCAGAGGTGAATTAACGCAAACGAAACCACGTTTCGCCAATTATAGTAGGTCTCATGCGATACATGCTGCGCACTCCCGTATCTTCTCTTGGACATACGGGTTTTCGATATCTAGCGTCTTGACGATTCATAAATGTATTGTAATCATACCAGATATGAATAAATGAATTTTGAGTTCGACTTTGATAGATGGCAAACCTATTACCATTTTCGGGCACGTAAATCGTAGTATAGTGTTAAGTGGTACGTTTGATTTCAATCCCCACAAGAAACGAATTCTTGAATTTATTGAACCGATGGAAGATCAACATTAATTGTCTTATAATCCTTTATAAAAATTGCAATGTTTAATATTATGTATTTAATATTTCCATTATTTTCTTCACTAAAATTTCTAGAGCTGTTTGTTTGTCTAAATCTCGTACGGCTTGCCAACACTATTAGGTATTTTGGTTTCTCGCGTTGTTACGTTAATGAGCATAAGAAAATCTCTATAAATAAAAAAACACGATTTTTAAAAGCACGTAACCATTGTAGAGTAGTGTGTGTGTGTGTGTCGAAATAAGGACATGGTCACTTTTGTTTCAAGTATCACAGCCACTCTTTGTCATACACACTCTAGGGGAAAGGGTCTGCCGAACCGTCCAGACACATCAAATGTGAGGAATAATTAATGAGCATACACGCATTGCCACACCGGGCTTTAGAACGTGATAGCCCGTGAGATAATTCACGGCTCCTTTCAAAAAATGTAAGTGCTTTTTACAGGCAGCTGTCTCATGCATACGTTATAAGCGAGTGTGCCCGAGTAAAACCACATAACTACTTGATACGGGAGTAATTTTCGTAATGCATGAATTGTCGACTTTGCTTCTGACTGGTCTGTCTCTGTGAATTATGTTACGGTGAAGTCGGACTGACCGCTTTACTTCTATGATTAAAGTCGAGGCTACTCAAATAGGATGGTGTTGAATACGAAGAAACCACCACACGAGACACTAGCGCACTCGGCCGGTGATTGCGTAAACTAAGCAAATTCGCTGAGGTTGATTATTGGATGGGTGACCAAAAATATATCATCAGTATATCAAAAGAGTTCCTCCATGCTTCGGATGGCACGTTATCCGTTGGTCCTGTCTGCAGTCATTAATACCTACTGATCTGCACAGTTTGGAGGGTAATAATAGACCATTCTCTCTATACTATTCCATCAAGAAAAAACTTCGATATAATTTAGAAATCGTGATTTGAAGAAGTAGAGTGCAATGAGTTTAGTCTCGAAAGTATTAAGAAGCTGTAAGCATCTAAAAATAAAGACAGGATTTCTTCTGCAGTTCTTGAAGTAAAATGAATAATTTTATACTTGTAAGGAGCATCTGAAGAAAATCTTTATCTCTTTCTCAGATCAAATGAACCAAAGTATTACTATAGGAATAACACGAACATTTTTGTTACATAAAATGATTTAACAATGGAACCAATTAAGTATTCAAATTTCAATTGAAAATCGGACACTATATCACTTATCTCGGATCACGCTAAGCTGGGCATTCGAGTAAATATTTCCCAGTGACAATATAACGTGATTACGGGACTGTCATTGTAATCCGACAATAGCTCTCACCTGATCTGGTATATTCAATTAGAAATATCTGTATATTGTGATTTACCTGATCACTTATTGGTAACGGAGAAATGTTCTCTTAATTAATTTGTGATTCTGCCTATTAAATGAATGTTCTTCCTGCAATGGCCAATATAGTCAAGTAATATACAGGGCGTCCCACGGTCATGCCACACGGAGGGAAAGTATATTAAATATTGAACGTAGGATATTCTACTAAAAAAAGACATCATTTTATTTTTAATAATAAGTAGAACTGCATTCACAGATTTTTTTAAAATCGCCTACCTGAACCGGGAATCGAACCCGCCAAATGTGATAGAAAAATTACTTGTATTTTATAATAGCGTTTGAAAGGGCTACTCATAAGCATTATCCACCGAGATCCCCAGATCTAACCCCACTTGGTGTTTTTTTATGGGGTTATGTAAAAGATTTAGTTTACAGGAACCGGTACAACAGTGTGCAGGAGTTACAAAATGAACTTAGACGTATTATTTCAAACATCCACCATGCAAAAATAAGTAAATCGACAGGGAGAGAAATTATCAAAAGAGTGAGAATTTGTATACAACAGAACGGATCACATTTTGAGCATTTGATAAATTAGTTTTTTTTTAAATAAAATGTAAAATTTTATGATCTTAGTTCCATTTAATATGCTAATCTAGCCCTTTCAAACGCTATTATAAAATACGTGTAATTTTTCTATCACATTTGGCGGGTTCGATTCCCGGTTGAGGTAGGCGATTTTAAAAAATCTGTGAATGCAGTTCTACTTATTATTAAAAATAAAACGATATCTTCTTTTAGTAAAATATCCTACGTTCAATATTTAATATACTTTCCCTCCGTGTGGCATGGCCGTGGGACATATACAGGGCGTATATGTCGTGTCCAAATCGTAGAATTGATCACTTCATGATGTGGCCAACTATTTCATGATATATAATCCAATAATAATACTTTTATAGTCTTTGACCAAGTACATAATAAGTTGGGGAAAAAGTTTCTTCGCATTTTTTAAGAAAATTCAAAACATTTTTTAATATAGTTTATTTACATTTAACTAAAGTATGTAGGTACCATTTTGTTCGATAACTTTTTGCCATCTTGTAGGTAGGGACATGATCCCATTGCTATAGAAATTTTGGGACTTCTGGTCAAAATACCGCGACAAGTGGTTTTGGCAGTCCTCTCGTGATGTTAACCTGACACTGCCTAAAGAATTCTGAAGAGACCGAAACAGGTGGAAATCTGAAGGTGCAAGGTCAGGACTATACGGCGGATGCATTAACACCTCCCAGCCAAACTCTCTTAATTTTTGCTGAGTGGCTAAAGATGTGTGAGGTCTAGCGTTATCATGATGAAAAACCACACTCCTTCTGTTGATTAATTCCGGCCGCTTTCTCTCAACTTCTTGCTTTGATCTCATCAGTTGTTCGCAGTAGAGTTCAGAATCGATGGTCCTGCTTGGTGGTAACAGCTCATAATGAATAATGCCCTTCCAATCCCACCACACACACAGCATCACCTTGTTGCGAGTTAACCCGGGTTTCGCCACAGTCTGTGAAGCCTGACCGGCCTTTGACCACGACCTTTTTCGCACGTTCTTGTCGGACGTGATCCACTTTTCATCACCAGTTATCAGCTTCTTCAAAAATGGTTCGGTTTCATTACGTCGTAATAAAGAATCACAAATGAGTACACGGTTCATTAGGTTTCTTTCAGTGAGCTCGTGAGGTACCCAAATGTCGAGCTTTTTTGTGTACCCAGTTTTTTTCAAATGCGCCAATACTGTTTTCGCCAAATAAGTTAGGTCCCATGTAATAGGTGGCGAACTTATTGCCATATATCGGGCACATAAATCGCAGTATATTGCTAGGTGGTAAAAGAGGAATGCTGCTGCCCATTACTCATCGCTGCCTTTACCCTTAGTCGCCTTGTACGACACCCACGGGAGAGATGGGGGTGGTGACAATTGTGTTCTGCTCTACCGTCACCACACGGCTATGGGATTAAAATGCTTATGATGTTCTTATTTTAATTTTTCACGCTGAAGTCATCCTGGTATTAATAATACTGTTGTTACATAGCCGTGTGGTAACGGCAGATTAGAATACAATTTTCACCTCCCCAAATCTCTCCCGTGGGTGTCGTACAGATTATTCAGCGATGAGGAATGGGCAGCAGCGTTCCTCTTATACTACCTAGCAATAGCAATGTACTGCGACCTTTGTGCCCGATAAATGGCGATAGGCTCGTCACCTATTACATGGGACCTAACATAATTGGCGAAAAGTGGATGCTAGTTCACCTCTGCCTACCCCTTCGAGGATATAGGCGTGATTTGTGCATGTGTATGTACGTATGTGGTTACATGACTAGGTATGTGACTAAAATGCTTATGTTGTAAACTTTCAAGTGACAAGTTTGAGTGCAGTAAATCATATCAGTAAGCAATAAAGTATAGTAAAAATAGAAAAATACAGTATAAATAGCTAAAAAGTATACTCTTAAAATACACCACGAAAAATAGGCATGCCTATGCTGAAAATTAATCTACTGCTTACCTCCATTCACTCTTATCTCTTCAAAGGTTAAAAGGTTTTCCTTTGTAGCCTGTTTAGGAACACCTACGCAAACCATCAAGAAACTAGGCTGGTTACTCATTTTAAGAACTATATAAATTACGTTCCATTTTTAGTTCTAAAATAATTCTCAAAGGTACATTAATATTGATAATATTATCTCAATTTACTTGTGAAACATAGAATATTGTATACTATTGAACGAAAATATTTAAGATGATTCTTAAATCGTAAAGTTTCCACTAATAGGTTATAATAACTTAACATCAAAAAAGCAATCGAAGCAAATAAAGTTCAGTGAACTTAAGAAGTTGAGTCAAACAATTCTACTATATGTTCTTAAATCTATTTCGAGAGACATTGAATGCATTTATGTTATCTTTTCATATATAAAAGTTACAAGTTGGAAAAAGCTATGACTGTGAAGCGTAATATTTTATTCGTGTAGATTGCATACTGAGCGGAATAAAAACAGTGCGACATGGGTACGATTCCTGCATCAAGACACATTTTAATCAATTATCTCCTGACCTCTTTTACTATGTAATATTTCTCTTTCCCCTATGAGAAAATACCTCATAAATTTTCATTTTAGATTTGATTTTTATTTGATATGGTAGATGACAGTTGCGATCAGCGATCGCGTAAACTGAACAATATTAGGTTGGGTCACGGCTTTATCTGCAGTCATTAATACCCACTATTACGCACGCACTGGGCCAGCGTGGTGGACAATGGCCAATTCTGTATAAATTATTAGGACACGTTAATGTGTACTTGATAAGAAAATCTCGTATCTTACATAAAAATGTATGCTATTCAGTAACTCTTGAAGAATAATCAATATTAAGTCAGTCGACACGCTACAGTCAGGCGCGTGTCTGTCGTGATTTTAATTACATTTCATCTCCATTTTCCTTTCGCTTCGAGCGTAAAACGAATCGAGATTCACGGTATAAGCTTCAGTGACTTTATTTCCAATACAATGAGTTAGGACAATCCCCGTAGCCGAGATATTTGTACAATCTGTTCTTGATGCGAACTGGTTGGAAATGAATTGACTAAGAAAGAAAGCGTTTCTTACCATTTGGGATTTGATCGACCAAGGTTTGCTAGGGACTCTCTTTTGTCTTTTGTTTCTTACCATTTGGGATTTAGGTTTGATGGGCTGTCAATTTTGTCTTTTCGTCTTGATGGACCAAGGTTTACTAGCCAGGTCTAGTTTATTTTTTAGTGCCTTACCATTTGGTATTTGATCAACCAAGGTTTTCTAGGCATGTCTCTTTTGTAGTTTCTTTTCTTACCATTTGGGATTTAGGTTTGATGGGCTGTCAATTTTGTCTTTTCGTCTTGATGGACCAAGGTTTACTAGCCAGGTCTAGTTTATTTTTTAGTGCCTTACCATTTGGTATTTGATCAACCAAGGTTTTCTAGGCATGTCTCTTTTGTAGTTTCTTTTCTTACCATTTGGGATTTGATCGAACAAGGTTTTCTAGGCGTGATTCTTTTGTCGTTTCTTTTCTTACCATTTGAGATTTAAACGCCCAATGTTTGCTGCAATACAACACAACAAAATATTGCAACCTATTTAATATCACTTTATAGTTGTATGTGTTAGGGCTTTTTTTTTGCTATGATGGGATAGGATAATTCCATAAACAATGGTATTTCTACTCCGTATTTTTCATATTACAGTAATTATCCGTGTTGTCTACTGTATCCTATCCTGTATCCTAATACACGCAGTATTATATCCACGCTTGATTTTGTATACGTATGTAAGTTCAAAATAACAAACTTGATAAAACCGAAAGCGCCGGCCTAGGAAGTTTAAAATAACGTTGCTTAATGTCTGATTTTATTTTATTGTCAAAGTTACACCCGGAAAGAGCTTTCTGAACGACTCAAAGTTCGGGGGAGTTCGGTCGGCATTGCGACGCACCTGCCGCCGAACCCACGACACCAACTCCGGCGGCTTGACCTACGAACCTACAAACTGTTATTGCCCACCATTACACTAACTCACGCCCGTATAGAATGAATCTCGGAGTCGAGCGATTATACGGCCCAAATTTGAAAAAACGCCGTGACCTTTACGTTACGTAATTATCAATGAATTTTGATTGACTGATTTTAATGGAGACGAGAGATGGGAGATGGGATATAATGGCATGATTTTTTAATCAACATCCATGTTCTGCTTTGTGGTGATGGCAAAGTAACATCGTAAGTTGAGCACTTTGATGTCTAATCGTCGTCATCATTACCAGCTTTTTGATGATCCCACTGCTGACGGACAGGCCTTCCCTGCGGATGGAACTATAGTGATATACTAGAACGATATGACACATGAATACCATTGTATCTGCTCTGCCGTCACCAAACGACCATAATAGTTGAAGAAAATAATAATTGGAACACAGATATTCACAGTTGCCGAACCCCGGCAACAAAATGTGTATTTCACAGGCCATTACGCGGCGAACAGCCCTGTGACATTAGTCACAGTCAAATCACATCGCGCAGCCAGCCTCGTCTTCCTCTATAATGGCACAACACGAAAAACTCACAGAAGTGACATTACGGCGCGACTTGTCGCATGAGAGTCATTCGGATGTCTAACTTCACCTGAAATGTGAGCTTTAGTGATGTACGAGCGTGGCGGACCGTCATATATTTGGCGGAAACTGGAGGCGCCTCCTTCATAAATTGAGATAAGCGTATAACTTACGAACGCAGTCCTTTTATCGGGCGTCGATAGAGAGAGCGGACGGTAAATTTACTGTAAGTGCCATCATAAACGAAGCTTTCAATTATGATTTTAATGTAAATATCTTACGGATGTGTGGTATAGTCATCCAGATCGCTGGGCAAAGATTACCACAGAGTGGACACCTCAGGATGGTCAAAGGCTTCGAAGTCGACCTAGAAAGAGGTGAAGAGACTATCTGGAGACATACTGCAAGACATGAACAGCATTGGCTAGGTATCGGTCGAGATGGAGGGCTGCGGGGGAGGCCTTTGCCCAGCAGTTGTTATCTTTAAAGCTATTAAAAAAATGGATGTGCGGTGACAGGGCAGCTACAGTTTTGCCGTGGGTGTAAGGGAGTTTTCTCAAAGCGTGCATGGTCATTGCACTCGGGTGGCGAGCAAAACCACCCACTACATTGTTTCCTAGACTGACAAAAATAATACAATCACCCCAAATTAAGTGCCGGGCTAGGGGTGAGTTAATCACATTAAAAGAAAAAGTGTTTAGAAAAACTTCGACAGGTTTTCTGTTGTTTATATTGGAGCGAATGGAGGAACTCGATGACGTAAGCGACTAAGCACGCTCCGCATGGAGCGGGGTAAAACTAAGCAATGTTCGCTAAGGTTGGTCAGTGGATGGATGACCAAAAATATATTATTTAGATTTCCTCCGTATTTCGGCAAGAACTTTAAGCCTTTGGTCCCGTCTGCAGGCGTTAATGCCCACCTATCTACATCGTGCCAGTGTAGTATGGCCCATTGTCGTTATACTCTTCCATCCATTAGCCAGACCTGTGCCCCTGTGTTTAACCCGGGCTGGTCATGATGATGATGATGAATAAACAAATTAAAATCATATATTATCTACATCATAATAGAAAATGAAAGCCAAAAATAGGGTAGCTATTTAATGATTGCTTTCGTATAATGTATCCGGTATATATCAATATCCCGCTCTGTAATATAATTATGGAACCTATAATTAGCTAGCTAAATATGTACGTAAGTATATTATATTTGCCTTATTTCTTCGCCCATTTGGGGTTCAACAGCCGCGATTGTTTACAATATAACATAAGAGAAAATAAATTACAAAGAAAAATATGTCTGAAAAAATAATGGCGTAATGCGATTATGTTTCACGACTTGCGCTATTTAAGTTATGCTATTAACTTGAGCTATTTTTGGGCCCAAGTCCCACCCTTGGGTCAGTCATCGTGCATGATGAAAAAGTAATACGATCACGAAATTACTTTGTTCGAGCGTGAAAACGTATTTAATCACTTGCGTAGCTTAACGCATCAGCGTGGCGTCTGACAAAAGTTAATTGAAATCGCTTATCAACACTGTTACGTGGTTATTAAACATTTAGGGTAGTTTCGCGTCGTCACGATAAAATCCTAGTAATCAAATGTTTAGCAGTTAGTCTAGACGCTAGACTCAAGCGGTTGCGAGAGCACAAAGGAAACTCACAACTAACAAAAGCCTCGTTAATTTAACCAAACAAGGCTCGACATTGAAATCCGACCACAAACCTTACTCGATTCTAGGTTCGGCTCCGGACAGGACTCTTCTAATGGACTCGTATGACAAGCACTACAAAATACCAAATAACAGCGTTTTCTTCATCTAGGCCAGATATGTGGCATATTTTCAGCACTCTGAATGATGGTGGTGAGACCACTAACAATACCATACCGAAAAAGGGTTGATGACAGGCAGACGGCCGGCTGTAAAACCTAACTCGAAACATTGAGCAGTATCGGATTGGAATGCTGTCATCCGAATCGCTCTCTCCGTTCATCGATCTCCTACCCGATCCTTTCCGTCACTTTTCTATTTTCGTCACTATTCGTCACATTCATTCATCACTAGCACAGTGTGGTGTGATGGATTTTACGAATCAAAACGGAATGGGCGCTTTGTTAGTCTACAATAAATATTAATTGAAGCACCTTCAAAATAAAGTAACAGATTTCTTCGTATCAATCTTGCACAACATATTTGAAGACGATATTAGTAACGAAACCGTCAGACGAATTTGTCATTTGTGTTGTTAAAATGTTGACTTTTGCGTTGGTCTTTTCCAATTTCATGTTGATCGAAAAGTAATAAGTTGATCGAAAAGTAATATTAACTTTACAGATAAGGAACTCTATGAATTTTAAAACTGTTCCAGGAAGTTCATCTTCCTACGCTTACAAACTTTAAGAAAATAGGTAGGAAGATCATTGTGTAAATATAAGCTGAGCGACTACTGAATTGCCTATTAACAAACGCAGGTTTCGTTCGAGCTTTTGCGATAGCTACATTTTATCTTTTAGTGTAAAAAGGAATTCCTTTTCACACTTCCCTCCCATTTGCATAAACATTGAAAAAAACCTATTATGTTACACGCTCCTTACAGATACCTACCGAAACTCCACACGAACACGTAACATTTCAAATTTGGGCAGAAGCGAATTCGCCTCTTAGCGAATGTGGGGGATGCTGAAAATTATTATATCTCACTCCATTGGTAGGCGCGAAGCAACATTCCCATAAATGGGTTACGTTATGAAAAGCCTGATTGGCTGCCTATGAACGCGGCGGAGATTTATACAAATAGCCGTCTTATTAGTATTTTCATTAATATGGTTCAAATTAAAGAAACACAGGCAAGCCTTCTTAATTTTGTCGGAGTCAAATTGAAGTGTTTCACTGATGATTTTATTTTTTTGCATACCTAATATTTAACTAAGCTACGCTTAAATGGCCGCGTGGTGACGGCAGAGTAGAATACAATTGTCACCACCCCAAACCTCTCCCGTGGGTGTCGTAGAAGGCGACTAAGGATAAATCAGTGATGAGGAATGGGCAGCAGCATTCCTCTTATACCTACCACCTAGCAAAGTACTGCGACTTTTGTGCCCGATAAATGGCAATAGGCTCGCCACCTATTACATGGGACCTAGCCTAATTGGCGAAGTGTGGATGCTAGTTCACCTCTGCCTACCCCTTCGGAGATATTGGCGTGAATTATATATGTATGTATGTACGCTTAAAATATTTGCAGCAAAATTGTAACAAAAATAAATAAAAACACATATGGTTAGATAAATGTGCCTGCCGGTGTAAAATATTCTTGATATATATTGGTAAAATTTTCACACAAGGAATACTGCAGCCTATTCAAGACCTACAGAGAAAAGCATTTCTAGTTTTCAAAACCAAACTGGTAAAATTTTCGTAATCAATTTTGCTCCTTCTATCAAGTACGTTTAATATTTATGGTGAATATTTATCGGAGAAGCATGACACGTTATTAATTATAGTCTAAACATTATATATATTAAATTGGATACTCGATTACGTTTACTACGGAGTCTAAACTGAGATAAGACTAAGCCAAGTTCAAAAAACTGAATCATATTTCCGATCTTCACAATTCACTTTAAGCCATTATTCCAGACCGTATCTATCTACAGTTGCTTATCAACATGTGACTATCCTATCCCTCTGCAGTCATTGTAAACCTATGTAAATGAATAAAAAGTCCTAGCAAAAAGTGCTATGAATGCGATAGGTACCTAATTTTTTGCTTATTTCTGTATTCAGACCACCTCTATTTCGGTCTCATTCGACCTGCAAACTTATTTCTGTATTCTGAATTTTTATACCTGCTCACGTGAGTTCTATTCTGAGGCCTTTTAATATCGTTGGAAATAAGCAGGTGCGATGTTTTCTCTATTCATAAATTAATAAAAGTGCTCACAATGGTATTGAAATCGCCGGTACCTGATTTCCGTCATTCGTCTCATTAAGTCCTTTGTGCAAGTACACTGAACTCTGAACGCAAATAAAATAAAATCGATTAAAGGTATATTAAAAAGAGACAAAAGTGTAAAGTAATAAAGAATTGTCGGCAGGACAATTGGAATTTTAAATGCATGGAGCATTCAGCAAAGGAGATAATAATGAGAACGGATTGGTGGTGGTACTTTTATATAAATTCATGCACCACTATCGCACGCACATTTACGGTGTGACGGATGATATTAATCGAAAGGGAGTGGGTGGTTTAGTAGTCGTTATAACTGGTTTTTAAGCAAGGAACATTATTGCTACAACCCTGGTGTGGTAATAAACCAAAATTTTGAACAGAACCATGCGCTTTAATGTCGTCTAATCGATATTAATGGAAGAGGTTATGTACTGCGCGGACCCCAGATAATCTTGGAACAGGGCAGGAAGAAGATGGATGTATAAAACAGATTTGTGAATTCAGTGAAAGATCACATCAGTGACAAGGGCGTAGGTAGATAATTTTATGATTACCTAAGTAATCCGGAATCAGCCTGAGTAAATGATTAATTTGCATAGTTATTACAAACCAGAGTCGGCTGTGATTCAACTTCTTGCCTAAAATTTGAATGACTCTTCTTCTCCCTGCCCTGTTCCCAGTCTATAGGGGTCGGCGCAGTATGTTTCCCCTTCCATTCATATCGGTCAGACATCATCAAGGCATCCACTCCCTTTTGATTCATTTCATCCATCACACCGTAAGGTTATTAGTGATGAATGAATGTATAGAAAAGAGACGGAAAGGACCATGTCGACAGACCAATGAACGGAAAGAGTGATTGGGATGACAACATGCCAATCCATACTGCTCAAGATTTTGGCTTAGTTTTACAGCCGGCCGCCTGCCTGACACTGACCCTCTTTGGGTATGCTGTTGTTGGTGGTGTGCCCTCCACCATTCGGGTGCCCTAAGGTCATACCGGGCCCATTAGTCTACACCGGGCAATCTCCCTTAGTCGACTTTTACGACACCCATGGGACGAGTCGGGGCTGGCCTATTCTACGTTATTTGTTCGCTCCCAGGCCAGCATAGAAGACAAATTAGAACAAAAATTTGAATGACTAACGACTGTTTTCCCCAAGAATTCTTATTTTAACATAACGAGTTCTTGTATACGAGTAGTTGTTCTTGTAGTCTTTATACGAAAAGTGAATACAATAATTTATATTTCTTGAATAAACAACAACTAATACTTTAAGCTTTAAAAAGACTAGGTACTGGATTAAGATTGGCTAAATAATTCTCATAAATTAATACATATTAGGTTCTAATAATGGCTTGCATCCTTATCTCGCAGAGCAGTACCTAGCGAGCCTAAGCTCGGCGAGATCCCACGGGACACAGAGAGTGCACTCAGTTAAATTCCAGAGCTAATCCCTTGATTGTCTACCAGGTACATACCTAGACGTGTTCTGACTGGAATTGAATTTGAGAAGCCTAGTTTGTCGCGACATAAAGAGCTCTGCACCGTAATTTTCTTGCGAATACAAAATTGTTGAAATCATATTTGTGGTTTATTGGCTAGGCTTCACTATTATAAGATTGACTAAACGCATCAAAATAATTTAATTACCCCTTAATAACTTTAAAGAAAGATGGTTATAACCAATAACCTGGCTACTATCTATAGAAGAGAACCATTGTTCTTAAAGTTGACTTAGGTCGTCCTCCTACTACGGTTTACGCAAGCGTTTCAAATGTGCTAGTTAAACAAAGATCTTACTCGATGTTTGCGTTACTTGATTATATGGTTTCACAATTAACTAGTTCATTCATTGTAATCTTAGCCGCCATCTTATAAGGCTCTACGTTGTATATGCTATATACATTTAACGCTCTAAGAACCTCGTCCCTTTATAGTGTACTACATTTTGTCGGTCAGATATATTACAGTCGCAGACTTAATGTTACCACAATGGTTTATAATCGGTTTACATACATACATACATAAATCACGCCTATATCCCCAAAGGGGTAGGCAGAGGTGAACCAGCACCCATGTTTCGCCAATTATGTTAAGTCCCATGTAATAGATGGCGAGCCTATTGCCATTTATCGGGCACAAAAGTCGCAGTACATTGCTAGGTGTTATAAGAGGAACGCTACTGCCCATTCCTCATCACTGTTTTATCCTTAGTCGCCTTGTACGACACCCACGGGAGAGATTTGGAGTGGTGACAATTGTATTCTACTCTGCCGTCACCACACGGCTAATAATCACTAATAATCAGTTTATATTCTCAAAAAGTTGAGGAAAGGTTTTATAAGGTGCATTCTTATTGACATTAAAATTAGAATGCCCAAAATTGTGGCCATATAAAAGACGCAATTAAAAATACGGTTATTGGAGTACCTATTACTCAGTAAATATAAAAGTAATTTATTTTTTAAGAACTAGTCATAGGTACAAGGTCTATTTTCGTGCAAATAGTATTAACCTTCAAGAATATTGTTTGCCTTAATAGAGTCTAGGTGTCTAGGGATCTATGTAGAAAAACTTGAAGAAAATAATAAATATTTGACAATATTATTGTAAGTTAAGTAATTACGAGTTTGGTAAAGTGTATTATTTAACCCTTACACTGGCCGTGGTCACAGGGAGGCGGGGTTTTTGTAACCTCTTTTTCTTTCATAATATATATTTTTTCTTTTGTACAAATAAAAACCAAATAATAACCAGTCTGTGCTCCCACCCACATTATTAATTAATATGCCGTGTATAGCCGCTAGGGAAAACAGGTACTAAGTTAAGCTACAATATAGCAATGGATTACTACCACGGCAGCTTTTAAATCGACTTTTCATGCCACGTATGCCACTGCCACTTGACCCGGCTTAAAATTAACTTAAAATTAAATTTGAACCAGACTTGCCTATAGTACTTCGAAATTTCAGGCATCACATTCCTATGAAAATTGAACGTTGATACTGAATTATCATGCCAAGTCATTTTTTATTATAATTTTATATTGATGAATCAGCACTTTACGCTTTGCTGCTTCTTATTATAACCCAGTCGACCGCTAAATGGGAACATTGAAGGTCATATACCACAAGTCTTATCAATAACAACAATAAGTTTCCGTCAGAATCTGAAATAATTGTGCCTTAAATTTGAAGATAATAGTTCTATTTGATTTTATTGGTACATAGGTATAAAAGTTATAAATATAACTAGATATTAATTATAATGGTTAGAGTAATTTCGGCAAGTTAATAAACGTCCTGGTTGGCCGAGTTTTATAGGAAGCCCCTCGGATTGCAGAGGACGCGGGTTTGACTCCAGCATCTGGACGATTTTTTTTCGTAACCACTTTTTGCTTGAACTAATACTTTTACAGAAAAACAGACCTAAAATTTACAAAAATTATGAACCGATTCGGGATTTAAACACGCGTCAATATTTTTTCTATTATGTTCAAGCTACAAACAGACAAAATTAAATAATTAAAATAATAATAATACAGCATTATATTAATAATATTGTTACCGCCAAAAGGGAATCCCCCTCGGGTTCTTATAAAATTAACGAGCGCATTTATTGCAGCAACAAAACTCTATTATTAGTATTTAAGCCTAAATAGAGAAATAGTTCACAGTCAACACTAATACTGTTTGAAATATGAACTGAGCACAGTACGACGCTGTCCATTCAACGCAGGCATTCTAACTTTAAATGCTGCTTCAAATCTGCTTTCTATCCAGGGCACCTGTCCTTCATAAAGCCCATACACATGACGTGCAGGCTTAAAAGTTCTGCCTTAAAAGATAGCTTGACGGGAAGATTGAAAAGCCGTCATAACGGTAAAACAAAAGGCACGCTCAGTTTGAGTGTACTGTTGGAGCGCCTGGGTAAAATAGGGTTCAATGCAATCAATCACTCTCTAGAAGTTTGCCATGGTCGCCTCTCCGTACCTTAAATTAACTATTTTGTTTTATCACATTTGAACTTCAACGTCTTCTATGCTGGCCTGGGAGCCAAAAAATAACCTAGAATAGGCCAGCCCCGACACATCCCATGGGTGTCGTAAAAGTCGACTAAGGGACATTGCCCGGTGGAAACCAAACAGCACCTTGGGGCAACCGAATGGTGGAGGGCAAACCAGCAACAACAGCATACCTAAAGAGGGTTGGTGTCAGGCAGGCGGCCGGCTGTAAAACCCCAGCCTAAACTTTGAGTAGTATGGATTGGAATGTTGTCATTCCAATCACTCTCTCCATTCATCGATCTCTCGACATGGTCCGTTCCCTCTCTTTTCTTTGTATTACTCTTTTCTTTGTATTCATCACGGTGTGATGGATGATATGAATCAAAGGAAGTGGATGGCTTGATGACGTCTGATCGATATGAATGAATCCACTATTTTTTTCCACTATTTTTTTTTCTTGGACACACGGGTTTTCGGTATCTAGCGTCTTGACGATTCATAAGTGTATTGTAATCATACCAGATATGAATAAATGAATTTTGACTTTGACTTTGACTTTGAAATGGAAGAGGAAACATACTGCGCCGACCCCAGATAGACTGGGAACAGGGCAGGGAGAAGAAGACATTTGAACTTCAATGTTGGTCTGGGCTTCTTCGAGTTTACCCTATTGGATGCGTCTGCAGTCATTAGCATTGTAGTATCAGGATAGACCTATAATTTGACGGCCGCCTTGGTCGAATGCTCAGATTGCTGAGTATTGCTTGGCCAATACCCAGCCCGGTCCCGGATTCGAATCCTGGTAGGGGCAAACTTTGTGATGACCACAAATGAGTCATGGTTGTGTATATGTTTATGTAGTATATTTTCAACATTTATAAACATAATATATTAAAAATATGTCCGTCATCTAGAATCCATAACACAAGTGCTTAGGCTACTTACTTTGGGCTAGATGATAGGTGTGAGTGTAAAAAAAACCCTCACTAATAAACCTAGTGATGCCTATTTTTTTACGTCTATATAATATACATATCTCCATGCTGTCCTGGGAGCGTAATTGGAAATTAAAATAATCCAGCCTTAACTAATTGGTTTCTAACAAGTTTTTAAAGATTGCCCATCATGAAGTGTCATTTTTCCTAAAACGAATCAAATATAACTCATTCCTCTTTAGTAAAGAGAGAGTATAACATTTTATAGTGACCATATTACCCCCCTGATGTCTAATTGCAAGTATTAGTAATGGTTGATTGAAAGGAATCCAAAGAATAAAAAACTTTTCTTGTGTCTGTTTAATTTTTAATATGACATAAAATTTTAATGCGTTATATGACTTGATGTCTTGTATTGATTTCTCTTAGAATCATCCCATAGATTAAAAAGAAACTGTTTACCTAAAAATGTTACTAAAGGCGTAGGTGCTACACGAAAACTGGCTCGTTACATACTGATATAAAGCGTCAACAATGCGACAGCCTTTCTACAACTCCAATAGCGGACACATGTGGGCTGTCCTGCCCATCTTATCTTTCCCGTGGGAAATTTACTAACCTTTCATATTCTTAGCGGTTCCCCACGCCATACAGAAGCCTTCTATGCAAATATTTAAAGTTTCCCTGTAGTTAGAAGTCTTATCAGGCCACGTGCTGTAGTGTATCTAGACTGTGAATCTCAATGCCTAGCGTTATGAGTTCGCGGATGTTTGTTCAGTATTACAAGTTATGTTGGATATGTGTCTAGTAAATAGACTAACTAAAGTTAGGCAAACACAAACTTTGCTTTTGTTATAGCAAATCCTCTGTAAAGCATTTCAGTTATGAATTTTACATTCAATTTAATCAGTATTGTTTCCGTGTGGTGACGGCAGAGCCGAATAGGTACGATAATTAAATTGTCTCCACCACATATCTCCTTTGTGGGCGTCGGATAAACTTACCAATATCTAGGTATATTTCGTCGACTTGGCAATCAGATTACGAATTGAATTGAAACTTATCAATTAAACAACTTCATTAAAACATATTATACGAAAACACTCAATTACTTTCTCCGTTGATCAGTCCCTCGATATGATTCTTTCAATCACTTCTCTGTACATTTTTATTTTATCATTGGCAACTTTCGATGTACCTCAATAACTATCGATGTCCGTTCATTGGTCTGATAACATGGTCCTTTGCAACACTTTTCTATTTAAGTACATTCATCACATTCACTAGCACCTTTCCGATATGATAGATATAAAAATAAAATATAAATATTTTTACACTCACACCTATCATCTAGCCCAAAGTAAGTAGCCTAAGCACTTGTGTTATGGATAACAGTCATGTATAATCATGTATTTAAATGTTGAAAATATACTACATAAACATATACACAACCATGGCTCGGGAACAAACATTTGTGGACATCACAAAGCTTGCCCCCACCAGGATTCGAACCCGGGACTTCGGGGTATTGGCCAAGGCCAATACCCAGCAATCTGAGCATTCGACCAAGCGGCCGTCATATGATATGGAAATGGATGTCTCGATGACGACCTTACTGATAGGTATGCAAAAAGAAACATACTGCATTGAGCGCATTTAAACTGGAAACAGTGACATTATGATGATTGTGACGATTCAATGTGAGGACAGACAGGACTAACCAAAACACATACCAGCGCAAAATTAACTTTCCGTGTCGTTTAAAAATTCAACTGTTTTACGGGAACCCAACTTTGTTTCAACACAAAACTTTTTAAAACCACCCGTTAGAAACCTTTTACGAATGTACGATTCAGTCGTAACGCAAATAAATAACACTGTCGTCACACAAAAGTGCGCTGCCTACGCCATTACGAACCCCGCAAAGTCCGTTTGAAATTGCTTGTTTAATAGTGTGTTGTCCTCCTGTGCTTACATTGGTAGTTTATACACGTTTAATTGAAAACAGAAATGTACATAATTTAAATAATCTTGTTTTTTCTTATTATTTTTGTTTTAACATTATATTAAATGTTAGAACAATTATTACCAAGAAAAATAGGCTACAAAAAGTTAGAAAAATTAAAGTCAATAAATATATAACATCTATCATATCATAAAGGTGCTAGTAATGAATTTACCTATAGAAAAGTGATGGAGAGGACCATGTCAAGAGACCGATGACCGGAGAGAGTGATTGAGGTGACAACTTCCAATAAATACGACTTGAGGTGTTTATAAGCTTAGGTTTTACAGCCAGCCGCTTGACTGACGCCAACCCTCTAAGCTCCATTATCGAAAAAGCTTCAAAGTAAATAACATAATTTTGTATTTTGTATATCTACGCAACCGGCCGCACAATTCAAAATGCGAAGGTCGCGTGCGCGCGCGACCGGTACACGCCGAAGAATGAAACGGGCCTAAAGGATATATTCTGCTCTGCCGTCACAACACAAATACGAATCTAAATAACTGAACACTAAATCCTTCACTATGACTTTGTTCAAAAGTTACAGTCGTAATTAAAGTCCTCCTACATACATACATACATAAATCACGCCTATATCCCCGAAGGGGTAGGTGAACTAGCACCCTCGCTTCGCCAATTATGTTAGGTCCCATGTATAGGTGGCGAGCCTATTGCCATTTATCGGGCACAAAAGTCGCTAGCACAAAATTATCCTCCTGCTCTTATAATATTGAATCTAATGTAATTAATAATTAGGTGCCTGTGCATTTGAAACCATCTATGAAATACTTTCATTCCATTCGAATAATTTAGTTTGCCTTTAAGTCTACGATGTTCGCGATAATGAATTATTAATACTTACATTATTAGAGCCGTTTTGTCTCAAAAAATCATGAATAATGGTCCTTTGAATTCATAAGTCGAGATCTGTCGAATCAGAATGAATAATGAGAAGATTGTTGCATAAAATCTTTTACGAATTTTCGTATAATATCTCGTCGCTCATAAGATACGATTTTGAACTCTAAATGAAACACAATAAAACAATAAATCAAGTCTTTTATTTTCGAAAGAATAGGCATCACTCTCTCAATTCATCGGTTCCTCTCCATTACTTTTTTATACTGAATTCATCACTAGCACCTTTTTGGTTAATTGGAAGATAATTAATAATCAATCAAAAGACGTCTGACTGATACGAATGGAAGAGGAAATATAGTTCGCTGATCCTAGATAAACTGGGCACAGTGTAGAAAGAAAATGATGATGGCGTACTTAGTAAATATAAATAGTCCTAAGTCCAACTGGAAATTAAACAAAGTATGTAAAGTCTTACACAGCAAAAGTAGCACGTTTAATTAAATTAAATTAAATTACATCTTCATCGTCTGTTTTCACAATTCCTCGAATCGTACGTAGGCAAGCAGTTAACAAAGATTTCGAATAGAACAATGAAATCAATGAAGAGCTTCGTCGAAAAAATTAATTAAAGGAACCCCTAATGTATTATACTATAGCAGGAGCAATCTTATCAGAGTATTGCGAAGACAAGTCGTTCTACCGATTTTGTCGACGCAATCGTTTTCAATAGCTGATTCCTCTGCAGCATTAAACTTTTTTTTGTCGTATCATAAGTAACAAAACCTTTTTGCTGCCTTGGCATTTATCACAACATTACATTAATTGCAATTAAATTAGTCAAGGTTTTGGTCTTTGGTCTACGCCGGGCAATCTTCCTTAATCGACTTTTACTTTTTTTCTACTTAGTTTTTTCTCTACCAGGCTATCATGGAGAAATCTGTTTACCTAAATCTGTTCACTTTTATATTAATTAGTCTCTGGCGCTGTTAAGTCGGGGCAAATAAACAACATTATGTCAACAACAAAAATATACTCGAGTTGAATCAGTTGTCTTATTTAAAGTTCGTTTTAATGAACTGACTCCAACGCTCCTAAGAAACGCTGTTGTTGTGGGCGCTGATATTATGCATTGGTCTAGCAAACTTCCTTGGTTAGCTTTCAAGACACCCACGATGTTCGGAACGGGGTGGCGAAAGCGGAATTGTGCTCTGCCGCCTCCAAGTCGCCGCTCTTTAAAGTAAACCTAATCATTTACACCCTTCTTCTTCCTACTCTGTTCCCAGTTCATTTAAATTCATTTAAATAGGTTCGATAGTTTAGGCTTGAAAGCATAACAGACAAACAAACTCACTTTCGCATTAATTATGATATCAGTTAGGATGAGTTTATATACTTTACCTGTTTCTCAATTCTACTTTATATTTACAAAAATATCAGTTATTTGTTTATATGTTTCGCACTGGTGGCATATTTTATTAAATAATTTTATTTTTAGAAATCATTTTTTTAATTTAATTTTTGTTGATGTGATTTGTTGGTCTCTCAACGTACTGTAAGCGACGAGTAGAGATATTTCATTGAAAATAGCTACTCAAGACCTCCGGACACTTTTGCTTGGCAAATCGCAATTAGGGAACTTTTCTCATTATTCCCATAGGCACTCCGTCACCGATCCAACCCGACAACTTCCAGTCCGCACCGTTTCAACTCCCGAGTTAATTTCGTTGAAATTAGCGATTTCAGAGACAATCTCACGTCCCGCTGTTAGTTCCATTCTCGGTTCGGCTTCCCCCAAATCATCAGTTTACTTAAACTAATGAGTTTTCTTCGCAATTGTCAAGCAGCACTCCATAGCGCCGAATTTCTATAACAATCGAGGTGGAATGTTAAATTGTATGCCTGCGCCCTTGAAAGAACAACGAAGGTGTGAATCTGTAATACACTTGAGCTTCTCAGAAGCAGAACAAAAGTAGAACATCTTTATTAAGAGTACAAAGACGCGAAAATAATCTTAGCTTCAATTTTGAAGAAGCCGAACAGTCAAAATTATTGTCGCATCACAACAAAGATGTGGATATAACTGAGGCTTCTTCCTAGAACGAAAGTTAAGTAGTCTAGTAGTATTTAGGAAAAGTAGAAAGAATTGAACTTGAACATACTTTTGGCTTTATTTTTGAACAAAGAACAAAAGTCAATGTCATATTTTTATGCCTAACAAACCAGTGAACACAATTTTTGCTTCTATAAAACTAAATTAATATAATAAAAGCATTAATGTAATAAAAGCAATTAATGTAAAAAAAAGCTCATAGATTGTAGATTGATGAACGGTGATGTGCACTTTCCAGACTTTTTCAGCATTTAAGTTTCTCCGAAATGTGTGATTATGAACCTGTGTATATTAGTCTTTTTAGGCCTACACTAACTATACCATTTCTTTACATTTCGATAATTCCTTTGAGGCTTGTAATCATAAAGTTGAGGGCGTAGGTATAATGTGACTAGGAACTAATAACCGGCTGCTGAGAAAATTTTAACTATAGCGTGACTTTTGACACGACTTAAACCACACGCCATAGGCGGAAACTACTAAGTTTCCGGAGTGATAGAAGGGCACCTGATTTGTCTACTTTGAAACTTAATGCTGTAGACATAGACAGTAAAGTTGAATGACACAATATAAAATGACTTGATAAAAGTATCGTGTGGTTACGGCAGAGCAGAACACAATTGTCAGCACCCCCATCTCTCTTGGATGTCGTGCAAGGTGACTAAGGGTAAAGACAGCGAGGAGTAATGGGCAGCTGCATTCCTCTTATACGACTGCGTTTTACGTACCCAATACATTGTCATGGCTATTGGCTCGCTATAGGCTGGGCATAACCTAACCTAATTGGCGAAAAGCGGGTGTTAATTCACCTTTGCCTATCCCTTCGGGAAATTAGGCGTGATTTATGTAAACATATTGATTTCAATAATCAGTAATGTAGAAATATTGTAAAAGATTGAGAAAGGGATGGTCGTATAGATATGGATGATGTTGACTAAAAACACACCGATTCGACGAAGCCTATAGACCCTTCCCTGGTATGATATTAAGTTTAGTCGGTAGGAGTCCAACATAGCCTTCAGGTTTGCCTAGGAGTATGCATGATGCATTTCTGTTGTAATATTGATTGATACATTAAAAACCGTGTGGCATCAAGTGTATTTTTTTAATTCTTTAGTTAGACAGCGAATATATATCAAAATTAAAAACAGAAATTTATGTTATTTTGCTCCTTCTGAACTGCATTGCACCCACTAAGTAAGATTATTTTATTTTACTACTACCTAAGCGCTCCCAAAACGCAAGGGATGGCTGTTGTCTATAAGGTTTTATTCCCACGACAAATTGAGAGGACGGAAGAGGTACCCCGCCTCTATTACACTCGTATACCTAACTAATGGTCCGGAACACAATCAACCCGGATAATATCTGGTAGGATTACGTTATGTCACAAAACATTAACTTTACAAAAAATATGTATTATAAGGGGAGGGGTATAGAAAAATACATAAAACGCTCATAAAATTTCAAGGCTTGGTTTTAGATAATCTCACGCTTTTCACGTAACTCGGCATAACTTCTTTTTCCCGGTACCTTGGAGGGTATAATAACTTTTGGAGAGAAACGTTTTGTAGCACCCGGAGAATTCATATTAAAAATGCCCATTTACAACAAACCTTATCGAGGACATAAAGATTCGCTTTGTGCGTTACTCACCATAATCTTGCCCTGTTCCCTGTGTTTCCTCTTCCATTAATATCATCATCATTCAGCCGAGAGACGCCCACTGATGGGCATAGACCTCCCCCAATGATCTCCAAACCGGTCGGTCCTGCGCTGCCCGCATCCAACGGCTTCCGCGACCTTCACCAGATCGTTGGTCCACCTTGTGGGGGGGCTTTCAATGCTGCGTCACCTCATAAGGCACCTACTCCCTTTTTATTCATATCATCCATCACACCGAAAAGATGCCAGATATGAATTAATGTACAAAGATAATGGAAAGGACCATGTCGAGAAACCGATGAACGGGGAGAGGTGATTCGGTGCTAGGGTGCGTACTGGTCTATACAGGGCTCTCTCAATGTTAACGACGGGGGGCCCATTTGTTTTTTTTATCACAATTATTTTTCGCAACCAGGCCAGCACGGTTGATCGAATACTGCGTTTGTTTTATGTAGTATTTATGGACAACACCATAATTATCATAAAATACTTTACCTAAATTATGACTTCTTCTCCCTGCCTTGTTCCCAGTCTATCTGGGATCGGCGCAGTATGTTTCCTCTTCCATTCATATCGGTCAGACGTCATCAAACCATCCACTCCCTTTTGATTCATATCATCCATCACATCGTAAAGGTGTTAGTGATGAATGAATGTATAGAAAATATACAGAACGGACCATGTCGTGAGATCGATGAATGGAGATAGTGATTGGAATGACAACATTCGAATCCATACTGCTCAAAGTTTTGGCTTAGGTTTTACAGCCAGCCGCCTGCCTGAAAACAACCCTCTTTGATTGATGGTCGGGGCTGGCCTATTCTACGTTATTTATTAGCTCCCAGGCCAGCATAGAAGACGCATAGAAGACTTTACCTAAATTATGTACTGTGTGTAAAAAAATATTTATTTTTATTATGTATCACTAATAAACGACAGATAATGTATCCGAATGCTAGCACTGACTCGTTTATATGCTAATTTATATTTGCAGTATATCGTCAGCGGTAAGTTATGTAACAAGAATGTGCCGTAAAAGATAAGCCCAAACAAAACCGGCGCTCCCCAAAACTGTTAAATTATGATTTGATGTGACACTAAAGAACCATGAAAAAATCTCTACCGTTCTTACGTAAAATTGAAAAAGTTTGTACACACATATAAAAGACACTCGAGTGTTATGGCAATGGAGAGTTAATTTTGTTGAAAAAGATCGCAGGCCCGTAATAAATCCTGACATTTCCGTAAGTATTTTGGGCTGTGGCAAAGATGGGTGACCGGAAATCCACGTGTTTAGGCAAGAAAATGATGTAAATTCTACTAGTTTGTTAGTTTTAAAAGAAAAAGTTTAATTAGTCAACCTTAGACTATAGTGGTTTGCAGCGCGGTAAAATTTAAATAGACACAGATTATAAATCTTTTTTTAGTGCACAGAGTATATAAACTTTTTGTTCAACTAAAGGTAAAATAAAATTTAGAAACAAATACTAGCATTAACTTATGACATACACGACCTCATAGCGAGAAAAACCGTGGCTGCAATGACATATGCACAGATCCAGAAAATTCCATTAGTCGCATCCTACGACACACACAGGATGAGAAAGGTGGATGGTAAAAGTTATTATATATTTTTATCTGCTGATGTCACGAGCTGACCCTAGTAACATTGCCAGATACAACGGGTTTTTAATAAAAATAATGAGAACCAAATTAGTCAACACTCTTTCTAGAGCTGCAATAAATATTCAAGCGAACTCGAAATGAGATTATTCTATATTCTAAGGAGTCAATGTTTTTTTTCAGGGCCGGAATAAGTTATCAAGAGAAAACCAAATCAGTCGATATTTTTTCCCAGACTGGAGTAAGTCATCAAGGCGACCGCAATTCGCAGCCAATGCCTTTTTAGAGCATTCGTGACCGATGTTTATCGCGATAGTGTCAAAAGTAAGGCATAAAGCCTTCACAAAACCGTTACGAGCCGACACTTGAGGTAATTACGGCGCCGTAGCCGGGGCCGAACTTTGTCCCGGCTGTATGGCAGCCAAAATCAATACCCAATATTGCTGTTGTTTACACCACAAACCGGTTTATGTCAGCGGCAAATCTCGGGTAAATGTCGCCTCTTGGGATCGCAATGGGTTTTATAAAATGGAATTTGAAGTTCGGCAGTTCGTTGTTTCTGCCAAGAAGCGGATTGAGTTATTGCTAGCGGAATGCTAATAAACTGTTATTGAATGTTTATTTAAGATTTACCAAGAAAGTATACATTATTTTTAACCGCCATGCCGTGTGTTGACGGCAGAATAGAATACAATTGTCACCATCCCAAATCTCTTCCGTGGGTGTCGGTTCTAGTTAACCTCTGACCACCCCTTCGGGGATATAGGCGTGAGTGGTTCGCCCACCGGAATCAAGATCCCGCGGTCCCGGATTCGATCCCCAGGGGAAACCAAACTTTGTACTCGATTTGTAATTAAAAATCTTGGCGACAAAGCTTGCTTAAAATCTTTCACCACAATAATAATGTTAACAGCGTTACTACTACCGTCACTTTCGATGTGAGATGAGAAGGCCAAGAGCTTCCCTGTCTAGCATAACAAAACATTGATTCAATAAGTGTTACGCTTGACGTGTAAATGTAACATGCATTTGCAGGTAAGTTAAATGGTCATGAATTGTCTGTCAAAAGTTATATCGCTCAAAACTACGTCGGACATAACAGACATAATTTATACAATTATTATTGTAGTCTCGCTTGTATTTTAAAAACGATGGCCTGCACTGAGGATATAATATGAATGATGACTTTTTTTTTATAAAATGCGTAATATTTGGCTCATGCACGCATTTCCATGCGATCCTAATTAGGTTCTACTTCGAAATCGCTTTCAATAATAACCTACAGTACCTTACGGGTAGATAAGATATCCTTCTTCCCTAGGGCACTGTAAGGTCTTAAATCTCAGCATTAATATGACAGGCCTACTTCAAATTGCTTAGTAATATTTTCCTTATCTCACTTCACCGAGGCTACAGAAATATTTAGTAGTAAGAATTTCGTAATCTCTGTGAAGTAGACCTTCTTTGTATTTCACTCAAAAGACTTAATTGTCTCTTTAACCTATTCAGATCTTCGTTGAATGGTCTAACATTTGAGTGTTCTTAAATAGTAACATATTTTATTAATCTACAAGGCCTACGTTGGAAATTCATTACGGTCAAAACTATTTCATCTCTTAAAGCCTTTTCTAAATGAATAAAACACGAAAAAGATGTAATTTCTTGAGGTCTCTTTCAAAAAACGTCTTTTCACTGACTCACTTTAATTGAAGTTATTTTAGAGAACATAGAAAGAGTATCATTCATTTTTTTTCAAAAGAACTCTTTGACTTTCGGTAGGTATATCTGTAAACACAAAACAAAAGAGGATCCATGCAATAGCATCGCAACAAATACTCGCTTCTATAATACATTAAAAGAATGTATCACCATTAAAATAAATATTAGCGCTCATTCAATACGAGTTATTTCTAATTAATTTACACAATATATAACGAAGATATTCCGCATCAAGACAAATATTTTCCAAATTTTTTTCTGACTTCATTTGTTTATATAACAAAAAATGAAATAGGTAGGAATGAAAGCAGTATTCAATAAGCAAATCCAAGCTTATGTACGGCATTTATAAAAAATATTTCTACATTCCAAGAGTACATAACACCACGTGCAATTGAACGGTTAATAATTTTCGAATCACTCAACTTCGTGGGACTCAATTCTCACAGCATGCATGATTATCTGGATTACCATATTTCACTACGTCGACTAACAAATTTCAGAATGATATCTGATTTTTCTTATTCTCAGCTCAAATCGAGACCAACTTCGTCTTGTACGTCTCAAATATTGCTATTATATTAATTGTCACCATTAGCGTTGTGTTCCATTATTCACAATTCAGTATAAAGCCGTATGATAAATATAGCAGCATAATAGTTATTTGTTGTGCATGAGTGCAAAGTTGTTTTTTAACCGCGGGCTCAATTTTGATGACCGAGCTAGCGAAGGATTCTAAAATTAGAATCCTGAGCATTAGCGAGGGAATCAATAGAGCACAAGGTGAAAAATCTTTGCACTCGAGTGCAACACGTAACTTTTCATCCCCCCCAACGAGGAATTTGCAAAATACAAAAAAAATATACAATCACAACAGTTTCTGTTTTCACCCAGAAACTTCCACAGCACCCTCCCATCAACCCAAACACACTCTCAACACCCACCCAGAAACACCCAGAACATCCACTCAGACACATCCACAGCACACATCCATCCACCCAGACACACCCACAGCATACACCGAGACACAACCACAACACCCGCCCATCCACCCAGAAACACCCACAACATTCACACCCTCCACATCACACCCAAAAAACACGAATTCACCCAGAAACACCCACAAAACACCCATTCACCCAAAAACACCCATTCACCCAGAAACACCCATTCACCCAGAAACACCCACAAAACACCCATTCACCCAGAAACACCCACAAAATACCTATTCACCCAGACCCACCCATTCACCTAGACACACCCACAAAACATCCATTCACCTAGACACACCCACAAAATACCCATTCACCCAGACACACCCCCAACATTCATCCAGACACACCTGTAAGTACCTAATAAAAATTACCGACCCTAATGGAGTTCCGAGACGGTCAATCAGCTAGATTCAAGCACGTTGATTTTCTATATGTTTTTGTTCCGTTGCTAGCGTAAACAAATCAAACACACCTAAAAAGCTTTTAAATGCTTCACTCAAGCATCAAACAAGCGTTGTAGACGATCAAAATGTTTAAAGCAAGATTGACGCCAAGCTGATTGACCGTCCGGAACTACGGCTTAACAAATTTTTGACGTGAAAAGAAAATGGCGCGCGCACAGCAAATTACAAAAAAAGTACACCAAGAAGGTTCCGAGTCTGAGTTTTTAACAAATTAAAATAGGTTGCATGATAATTTCGGCACCATGGAGGTAGAAATAAATAGGTATAATGATGTTTTGAATTCACAAACTCATTGCACACCATGTTCTAAATTCAAATTTACTTTAACCTCTAGAGGATAAAAACGGCTTTTGCACTCAGATATTGAAGAGCAAAAACGCTTTTTCCGAGATGGTGGGATGAAAAATAAATTTAGTAGAGAAAACACGTAATACTATACAAATCTGTCAAATTGTCAGTCTTATCTACCTTTACATAAAGCACAAAGCCGACTGAGAAATATTTATTTTAGCGTGGTAACCCCACGTGCTGTTGTTTGTCCATATTCCGTTTATATTTTAATAAAATATTTTTTAAGACTGAAATAAGTCAACAAT
The DNA here is from genome assembly GCA_963931975.1 of Cataclysta lemnata. Lineage (NCBI taxonomy): Eukaryota > Metazoa > Arthropoda > Insecta > Lepidoptera > Crambidae > Cataclysta > Cataclysta lemnata. Next base: position 12,651,762 of record OZ008346.1, on the reverse strand, counting down.
ATGTTAAATAAACTCCGTGTACTGTAGGTACTATGACTTGTTTATTCCAACTTAAATACAACTTATTACTGTACAACTGTATAATTCGACACGATATCCCTTAGCTTTCCATAGTGAGGGCGCCGGGCCCATAGCGTGGCAGAGAGGGAAGTCAGTGGCAGCGCTTGGAACTTGTGATCCAAGTGTAGGTTTACGGGGCCCCTTCACAACTAGTCAACACTCACCTTCACTACCCCCAACTTCTCCCTCTGTCCACCTATTACAATTTTGGAAAGCACGTCCACACAGCTCCGCTGCCCTGAATCCAATGCCAAAACCAGTTGCGTGCGCTATTTATGATTTTGTTCCCCCACTTACAATTTCAATATGCACATAAAGAAGGTGGCGGTAGTAGACAATATCAAGTAGAATTATTTTAACAACTGCCGTATTACAAAATTGCTATACAAAAATCTTAAAAAAATAGTACAATAATTAGCAACTTTAACAAATAAGATTCTAGCCCAACCTTATCAATAATGTCCTACGAAACACAATTTTCCTAATTGACTTTGTGATTTACGTCGTTAAAGTAAAGGTTGACAATCGATTGTAAATATTTGACAGTCCCCTTTTCGCTGATAACGCATTTCAATATTATCATGTTTTCTTTTGAAGAGTATATAAATAACAGTAAGAACCGTATTCTTAGCTATCTGTTTTGGCTGAGACTACGGTCACATAACTCAATAAACGGAACAGACAATAACCTTCATACAACTGCGTGAATCTGTTGCACCACTACAAGCAGGAGGGGATGTGTGTGCGAGCTACCACTGGCCGCTATCGCGCACGCGGCGAGACTGGAAAAAACCGGTTTATGATACACAGCCAGTTGCATAATCTCAGGGTTAGTGCGAAGGCTTTCTTAGGAAGCTTTTACTCTGTTCGGTTTATCTACTCATGTGCTACGGTGTTACGGTAACATGTTGAGCGAGCGTCCTATTTCACACAGACATTAATAATGTCAATATCGCTGTTGGCATCTTCGCGTGTTCTAAGCTGTACAGTTACACGTCGCTTAGATTACAACTATTCGCACAGATCTCTAGACTATGCATACAATTCTGAACAGTGTCTGAACTATCGGGTTGGTATCTAAATAACTACCTACTATTACGATTCCCAAATATTAGAAACTATTAGAAAGAAAACATTGTTTATGTTAAAAATTATGCAAATTATTTTAATGATTTCTAATAGATTCTTAGTCGTCTTGTAAGACAAGACACCCGCGAGAGAGGACAGGACAGGACATTAATTTTATTTTAAGTAATTAATTATCAAATAATTACACATGTGGCATTCGCATGATTACCAGAAATTTTATGAAATTTCTTCCTAATTTTTCTTTATCCGAATTCTAACATTTACATATTGCTTAAATAAACTCATCCATTAGTAATTTTTTGTATACATTATTATCACTCCATTTAAAATAGCGATAGAGTTCCACTCTTTTTGTTCGTTCCATTGTGGATAGTCACATACGGATCATACTAATCGCCTATTGCTTAGTTTAGGTACCTTAAAACGGGAATGCATGACTCGATGACATCTGACCGATATAAACGGAAAAGAAAAGGTAATGCAATGACCAAATATACTGAAAAAAGGTTGATCCTTGACTCCATCATGCCCGCCATATTATGCTTATATCCTACCGACACCGACCTTTCTTTCAAAGTCGCACGAGAAGTGACCTCTTTGTATTGAAACCAATATGTTTATTTTAAGTTTTTCGGAATGTCAATCTTGACCTCAGATTTCTGACAAAGTTTCCGACTGGGGTCTAATATTGATAACCGAGTGTGTATCTATCTGAGAAGTTACCCGTGTTTCTTTATCGAACATTCTAAGTTGTGCAGTATCCGAGAGAATTTCACTTTCGTGATCTCCACAAGCCAAAGTAATGGAAGTTGGAGTTTGAACTCCAATTGGAGTTATTTAACCTGAGTAAAGTAAGCCTTGGTTCACGTTTTATTATAGCTAAAGTAATTTGCTGGTGGCGGCAGAGTACGTCTCGCTCAAAAATATAAATGATGTAAATTGATGCGGAGCTCGCTAGCGCAGTGGCATAGCGCGCTTAGTTTGCGATTGCGTAAACTAAGCAATGTTTGCTAAGACCTGTCATTAAATTGGTGATTAAAATGTATTATCTCGAGTTCCTTCGTGCTTCGGAAGATGCGTTAAGTCGGGGTCCCGACTGCATCTGCAGTCGTTAATACCGACCAACCCGTACTGGGCCAGCGCTACGTCGGGGGTTATGGCCCAATCTCCCTATATTCTTCCATTTATAGGGATCCCCCGTGCCCCAGCAGTCGGGACATAAAAGGGCTGGTGATGATGATGATTTATCTCTGTATAATATCATTTCGCTAACTATTAGGTCTCATTTGCGTATCTAAATAAAGGGCATGTAAATCGCAGTACCTACTTGGCCTGGTGATGAGGTATAACAAGAACGCTGCTGCCCGTTCCTCATCAATTTTTCAATTCTTAGACACCAACGGGAAAGGTTGGAGGTGATGGCAATTATATGGAGGCTTTATTACAACAATAATAATAGTATGTGCGACTTTTGTGCCCGATAAATGGCAATAGGCTCGCCACCTATTACATGGGACCTAACATAATTGGCGAAACGTGGGTGCTTGTTCACCTCTGCCTACCCCTTCTAGGATATAGACGTGTTAATGTATGTATGTAATAATAATAGCAATAATACGACATAATACTTATAGTATTCATCTTAATTTAAAGTCCCATTGCTGGGACCTTTAAATTTAATCCCTCTCACACACCACACACAGGCCCAGTGTGCATTGATGTATGTGGTCAATCTTGACCTCAGATTTCTGACAAAGTTTCCGACTGGGGTCTAATATTGATAACCGAGTGTGTATCTATCTGAGAAGTTACCCGTGTTTCTTTATCGAACATTCTAAGTTGTGCAGTATCCGAGAGAATTTCACTTTCGTGATCTCCACAAGCCAAAGTAATGGAAGTTGGAGTTTGAACTCCAATTGGAGTTATTTAACCTGAGTAAAGTAAGCCTTGGTTCACGTTTTATTATAGCTAAAGTAATTTGCTGGTGGCGGCAGAGTACGTCTCGCTCAAAAATATAAATGATGTAAATTGATGCGGAGCTCGCTAGCGCAGTGGCATAGCGCGCTTAGTTTGCGATTGCGTAAACTAAGCAATGTTTGCTAAGACATGTCATTAAATTGGTGATTAAAATGTATTATCTCGAGTTCCTTCGTGCTTCGGAAGATGCGTTAAGTCGGGGTCCCGACTGCATCTGCAGTCGTTAATACCGACCAACCCGTACTGGGCCAGCGCTACGTCGGGGGTTATGGCCCAATCTCCCTATATTCTTCCATTTATAGGGATCCCCCGTGCCCCAGCAGTCGGGACATAAAAGGGCTGGTGATGATGATGATTTATCTCTGTATAATATCATTTCGCTAACTATTAGGTCTCATTTGCGTATCTAAATAAAGGGCATGTAAATCGAAGTACCTACTTGGCCTGGTGATGAGGTATAACAAGAACGCTGCTGCCCGTTCCTCATCAATTTTTCAATTCTTAGACACCAACGGGAAAGGTTGGAGGTGATGGCAATTATATGGAGGCTTTATTACAACAATAATAATAGTATGTGCGACTTTTGTGCCCGATAAATGGCAATAGGCTCGCCACCTATTACATGGGACCTAACATAATTGGCGAAACGTGGGTGCTTGTTCACCTCTGCCTACCCCTTCTAGGATATAGACGTGTTAATGTATGTATGTAATAATAATAGCAATAATACGACATAATACTTATAGTATTCATCTTAATTTAAAGTCCCATTGCTGGGACCTTTAAATTTAATCCCTCTCACACACCACACACAGGCCCAGTGTGCATTGATGTATGTGGTCAAATTCGCCAACCCGCACTGCAGATGCAGTTGTAAGTAATATCTAAGTGTGCTTTCCAAAGCACGAAGGAATTTAAGACTAATGACCGTTATTGGGTATCATTTAAACTGAGGGAGTTTGAATGATACCCAATAACGGTCTGACATTAATTAAATGTTTATATTATTTTCTTGTTAGTTTGCTCCTATTTCCTAAAAAAAAGCTAAGCAATGAAACGTTTTCTCCCTAATATTCGATTCTCACAACACAAAACGCTATTAAAAAGTAACTAATCATACTCTGACTTAATCGTTTTATTCTTAACAGTCAAATCGTTCTCTTTGGAAGTTATATACCCAATTACAAATGAACAACACAAAGTTTACGTCAAACTCGTAAAATAATTAATGAAGAAATATTTCTCGTGACTTTTCGTAATAAGTGGGGTACTCAGTCCTAACATTTTTACAGTCCGAGGTGGGGGGAGGGGTGGATGAGATGAAAGTTCCAGCGACGTCCAATTCTCTCCAACTCAAAATTGGCTGGCTCTTCGAATTCTTCAAAACGCAACTAACCTCGAAGTTATAAGAATATTGAATTCTCCGGCTGATTGAAACGTACTTTGATATTTTAGGCAAAAATGAATAGCTGTACCTTCGACAGTGTAGATTACAATCACGGGGTGGTTCGTTCGGAATCTATTAGGGGGCTCCATTAGCCCTGTTTTAGTGTAGTAAGTAATATATTGTGGTGGTGCTAATCATGCGATCGCGTGCATGTCAAGCGGCGCGAGCAAAACTGATCATTCACGAGCGAGCAATTAGTTGGCTTTTGATTGAATGGACTAAGTGCTTTTTGAAAGAAATACGCTCACTTTGACGCGCGATTGTACACCTGATATAGTCTCAGACGGTTCGATGGATCGCGGGATAACATGGTAATTGCATTTGCAGGGTAATGGCGACCGGCTAGGACTGTTCGGGCAGAAAATTCGCTCACATTATCCACTGCTGTCTCGCAAATGGAGTCGCACGTGTTCTCGGAAAACCGAGGCTCATAACTGGAAATAGAAAGTCTGATTGCGATCAACGATCCGATAGCACTTGCCCGCGATACGATTCAGGCTTTTACGTGAGACCTAAATTTTGAACGCACTACAGTGTGTAAGCAGTTTCTGGGCATTCCGGTGAAAAATGTGTATTTTCTTACCCTGGTACTTCTTAACATTACAATAGGTGTTTTGCAAGTTGTCTAAGTGGAAATTAGGTGTTTCTAAATAATTTTTATATTAAAGGTGATGATTTTTCTTCGTACAACGGGTAAGCTTAACCTTACCAGTCGTACGAACTACTACCAATATTTCTAAGCCATTTAGTAATTTAAGAACTGTAATAGAAATAAGAATTAAATGTTTTCATATCTCTTCGCAATGGGCGCTTTAATACAATGGTTACAGCTAAAAGCGTAAGGCTATGCAGGAAAATATTTGCTTATTAACAAAATTAAAGGTTAGCAGCGCTACGAATATGCCAGGAACTTTTTACATTACTTTCATTTTAACAGATTTGGAGTATAATAATAATACGCGTCATCATCGCCTTAAAACTGAGCCTTAAAATGAACTTTGTTTTCTAAGTATCTCAATAAATATTATTGACAAAAGATAATAATAAAATTGGTCGTAATAATTCATCACAACAATATACTCATAAACAAATTTCCGGCACACCGATTTTATATTAGAGCCAAGAAGTCTGCAAGATTGTTTGTCGATAAAGGTCATGTAAACAAAATTGTCTAAGCAACCAAAGTAATCTAGATGTTGCCTTTTCATTATTATCATCTTTTTGTTTGCCTACCCTATCAGCTGGGGTCAGATACTTTTATTCATCTCGGTTTACATAGGTACACATAAATCACGCCTATATCCCCGAAGACGTAGGCAGAGGTGAATTAACACCCACGTTTGCCAATTAGTTTAGGTCCTATGAATTCGCAGTTCATTTCTGAGTGGTATAAGGGGAACGCTGTTGCCCATTCGTAACCCTTAGTCGCCTTATACGACACCCACGGGAGAGGTGTCAAATGTATTCTGCTATGCCGTCACCACACAGGTATCTCGGTCTTCTGACATAAAATCATTCACTCTCTTGTCAATCATATTATTTTTCATGCAATCCATCCATTTTCTAATAGGCATTGATGTGATATCATCGACGCCATAATTAGGCATTTTTAGGCAATTGGAGTAACGCAATCAACGCTAGTTGCAAAATATATTTTCGTCTTATATTCTATCGCTCTATTATCGTTTATAAAGACGACCTTAATATCCGTCGGAGTTGTGAAGGGATCACCTAAACAAACGGAAATCCTTGAGCTAACAGCCACTGAATTCGTACTCATAATAAGCGGACGCGATTCTCAACCGTTTTTCTAAAGGTCTCAACCGAAAAGGTCCGTTTTCTACGTATTAATTAAACTCACAAAACGCCCCCTTACCGCCGGGTGAACCGTAAATTGAGTCTATCTTGGAATAGGCCAGAAATATGCTATAACCCAGAGAAACAATGTCGATAATGACCGTTTGCTTATCGGGCGCAGTCAGGTACAAAGCGATTTATTCCCCAGGTAATCCAGGACACAGATAATGCCGCCATTAACCCCAAGAGCAGAGGAAGCAAAGGATAATAATCAAATAAACAATTTTCAGTGGGCAGAATGGGGTGAATAGCTTTGTACACGCTACCAAGGGTAAAAACCTAGCGGGTACTTGAATTAATCCTTCCGTTTTATTAACCAAATTCAACACAACACACGCAGATAATATATACCGGAAAAATATCAAAAGCAACCTCCAAAAAGTACTGACACGGGTTACGATAATAAAGCTGTGTAAGAAAAAAAACAGAGCACGTGCCTACCGAAACATCGTTATAGAACATGGTTGGAGGTGAAGATCGTCATTTATTTTGTTGAAATACATACAAAATGTTTTGGAAGAGCTCGATAGCTAGGCCTGCGATTGCGTAAATTAAGCAGTGTTCGCTAAGGCCGGTCATGGAGGGGGTGACCAAAAATATATTATCTGAAGTTCTTCTGTGCTTCGCAAGGCATGTTATACCGTTGGTTCAGGCATCTGCAATTGTTGTTACCCACCAATCCATACAATGCGGGTTATGGCCCATCCTCCCTATATTCTTTGCTTATGGAAAGGAAAGCCTGTGGCCCAGCGGTGGGGATGATTATAAAGATGAATCATCATCACCTTCTGCCCGGTTCCCAGGTTAACTGGGTTAATACGTCATCTAGCCATCCCCTTTAATTCATATCATCAATCACTCCGGAAAGGTGCTGATGATGAATGCATTTATAAATAAGTGACGAAAAGGACCACGTCCAGAGATGGCTAAAGGAGAGACTAAATCGTAAGTATGACATCATTCCAATCTATACAACTCAAGGTTTCGGCTTAGGTTTTACAGCCGGCCACCTGACACCAACTGTGTCTATAGGTCTTGAAGAGTGATAAGTACTTTTGTAGTGTTTTGAAGTAGTTAATAAGTTCACAAGGTTCACAGCTAAGTTGAGTCACATAATTAACTTACTAATCATGACAAATAATATTACATTGTCTGAACACCAAAGTAGGTTACCTGGTAAGCATATTGTAGGTAAACCATACACTCACCCTCTTTAGGTATGCTGTAAAGACAATGATGAATTTCCTGTGAAAATAGATCATTGACGAAACAGTCACATTATTAGAAAGGTCTTCAAAGACAAGTATGTCGGGTCAGTGTGGCAGGCCTTCCGCAGATGAAATATTCGAAGCGTGCCAAGCATGTTACGTATAATATATACACGAACACGAGTGAGCCGTTTGAGTCGAATTCCTGCCTAGCGTTTGTGGCTAATCTAAACAAAGCATAAATACATCTATTAACGAAATCGGTGTTGGGCGTAATTTCGAAATAAATTGATTACACATAATAGCTGGTGCGTTTAGCGGTAACCACAAAATGCTGCTGAGGACGGCTCATGCAGAGCCGTGCTGGTAATAAATGTTTTCATATAGAGAAAGAAAAGCATATTCATAGGGATATGCTTTTCTTATTGTTATTATTAAATTATAATAAATTATTGTATGCCTTGAGGTAATTTGAGGAGCTCGCTAGTGCAGTAGCATATTGCGCTTGGCCTGCGATTGCGTAAACTAAGCAATGTTTGCTAAGGCCGGTCATTGGATGGGTGATCAAAAATTTACTGTCTCGAGTTCCTCCATGCTTCGAAAGGCACGTAAAGCCGTTGGTCTCAGCTACATCTACAGTCGTTAATACCCACCATCACGCATAGGGCTAGCTATGGCCCAATCTCCCTATATTCTTCCATCTATAGGAAAGGCCCGTGCCCCAGCAGTGGGGACATTAAAGATCTGGTGATTATGATGATGAAACATTTTAGACACACCTATCAGAACAGATGATTCTGTTCTCCAAAGCTGTCATCAAAGCTCAAAGACCGAAGACCCCTGTCTCTCTTAAACATTGCTCGGATTACGCAATCACTGGACAACCGACACTGCGCCATCGCGCGCTACGATCACTTGCGTATAGACCTGCCGAAATTCTATTTGCTCTTTGCACGGCACGGCTGTGTGTAAACGATCCCGCTGACCGTACGGTAACAGCTCGTTCGCGTGACGCAGGCGACATAATTTAATAAATCCAGAGGCGTACGATGTGCCGATCTCACCCACGCTGTTTCGCTTTACGTCCCGCCGAAACGAGGTCAGTGCTGGTTAGCATATTTTGTAATGTAAGGTTTTATACTAAGATACCTAATGCTGCTATTGCTAATGTAAACAGCATTTATATGCCAAAATTGGACAAGGAACAAAAGTTGCTTGATCGGAGGGCCTAGCCTAGACTTATCTATTCAAAGTCCATCAAGCATACGCCTCGAGAATGAGTTACGATTGTTGATTGTCTTACTGCCGCACTCAGAGACGTCAAATAACGTTAATGAGTACTTAACGTCAAAAAATGACAATTCAAAACTAGTCGCTATTCTTGCCGGGTCTATGGTCTTGATTTTAATGAAAATTTTTGACATTAAATACTCATTAAAGTTAATTGACGTCTCTGAGTGCGGCAGTTAGTAAGTGTAGACTTATCTATTCGAACGCATAGTCTAAAATAAAAGCATAAAACTGACGTATTGTTTTCTCGGTCATAAGTCAGTTTTATGCATTTTGTATTCTATTGGCCACTTGACTAGGGGGCTGATTAGTTCGACTGTCTAACTGGAGAGAATATGGTCTCACTAGTACCTGCATTTAAAATTAAATTATGTAAAAACTTTCGGAAAGAGGGCCGCTTACACGCTCGTTCCTTTATTGAAAAATCTGTTGACTTATAACTGCGAACATAAAAAGCACAAGCCGTGCGAGTTAACCGATCGTCTAGCGATAATCGCGGCCAGTGGCTTACCGATTAAAATAAGACGAGAAAAACATCTCAGTAGTTTTACGCTCGAACTATTGAGAACACAAATTCTAGTTCGACGATAGAATTGAAGAATCGAACTCATGAGAACATAAATGACAAAATTGGATCCTTGAGTTAACAGGTGCTTCAAAAAAAAGTGCATAACCGATGTCAACGAATACCTTTTGAAGTGGTCATAGCCAAGCCATGTGGAGCTATGTGGCTCTAAAAACTTTCAGTAGTGGACGTTTGCTGTCTGAAGTAGGTAATAATTACTATGGATAATATCATTTTTTTTATATATTCATGAAACACAACAGGTTACAGTTATAAAACAATTTATAAATACAAATATGACTCTGGTCAAGGATCAAACCGTATCCCAACAACATGTCTCTAAAGTTAATAAATGTGAGCAACCTTTTTTTTAATACAAATACTTATAAATCTATTACTAACTAGTAACTACCAACTACATTAACTAAGAACATTAATAAATTAATTAATTATTACATATAAGGGAAAATACTTTTCTTTAAAATGTCTTGAGATTCCGTTCAAATATTATATGTCCAAATCAGACTTACCTTGACCAATCTCATTGTAGAGGCGACGCATGCGGACTATTGGATTGTAAAACGACATATTGTTTATTTACCTAAACCAGTACAGCACCATTATAGCACCATACCTATTGGTGACTTTTTGCTTCCATATATTGTAATAGGTATAAGCCTTTATAGGAAAGGTGGACCTTCATTATTATAGCCGTATTCCGTTTTTATTTAAATTTTTATGACCCTCACAGCAACCTGAAATTGAAATGTTGCCCTTTTTAATATTGAATATGTTAAAACTGTAGCGGAGATAGACACGTCTGTCCTCCATACATTATTTACGACTATTTTGGCTTACAGAGTCCCGAATAAAAATTTTAATGACTTTCATACTTTGCTTGGCTACTTTTATGTCAGAGTATTAAGAGTATTCTGGTGCACTAGCCCCGAAGGCATCAAAAGTAAACACTTGGTATTATGTAAATGTAAGTTTTAAATTAAATTAATTTAATCACCATTATCAGCCAGCATTAGTACACTGCCAGACTAATTCCTTTTGGAAAACGCGTCATTGAGCAATGTATTGGGATATCCTCATAACAAACATTTTTACGACAAACTATTTTTAGCGTAGCATGAGTGGGTGTTGATAGCGTAGTAAACAATGTAAAGCTGTATGCCTAATTTACTAAGCAATATCAAACGTAGCGTGTCCGTAGCCTACACCATGACGCACATAATTTGCACGTAGCGCGTACAGAGCATTCGCTTGTAGCAAGCTCGTAGCATACTTGTAGCGATCGTATCCGTAGCCTACTAAATGGTGCGCATTGAGCATTGCACTAAATGCGCTAGGAGTACGTAGCACGCTAGGAGCGTCGTAGGTAGTGTGTCTGTCGTGGCCAAATCGTAGAATTGATCACTTCATGATGTGGCCAACCATTTCATGAAATGGTGGCATTTCATGAAATGGCCAACTAAAACTGACCATATCATGATAATGGTCTGGCCAGATCAATGAATAAGCAACGTTTAACGATATGAACAGCTAAACGCACGGCTATTTCATGATATGGCCAAACATTATTGATCATATCGTAAAATAGTTACATTAACCACCGTTAGAGGCGCTTATTTCGATTTGTTTTTGTGATGCATCATGGCGGCGGACAATTATCTTAGTAAACAAACTAATAATATTGTTGTAATGGGAGATAAAAGTGAAGTGAAATGTCGTTACGACATCAAATTACTAGAATTTTACGTTTTAAGTCACTCAAAAAACGAGCGCAACGTAAAAATACCAAACATTTACTACAGTTATGATATGGCCAAACGTGGATGGACATATCATCAAACGTTGACGTTTCAACGATATGCTCAGTTTTAGCTGGCCATTTCATGAAATGCAACCATTTCATGAAATGGTCGGCCACATCATGAAGTGATCAATTCTACGATTTGGCCACGACATGTCCATAGACTAGCAAATAACGCTTGTAGAGCATTGAACAGCTGAAAATGTTGACCCTATTTACATAAATTTGGTCACCACCCCCATCTCTTCCGCGGGTGTCGTACAAGGCGACTAAGGGGTAAGATCGCAATGAGTAATAAGCAGCAGCGTAACTCTTATACACTGCGATACATGGCAATAGGTTCGACACCTATTACATGAGCCCTGTTCTAATTGGCGAAGCGTGGGTGTTGATTCATCTCTGGATAAAGTCCTGATATATGTAAGTATGTATAATATGTCAAAATCCAACACCTCATAGCCAAAATCATTTACAGATAGATTGTAGAACAACAACGTGAGTTGTTTGATCTTTACAGATTCAGGTTATAGAAATCCAGGATAAATATTGATTTCTTCATTCAAAAATCTAGTCTATAAGCATTTGTACCTTTTAACCGGTAGCAGTTTCTATTCCGTTCACAAAAACACAAAACCGTGCAACCATTATTTTAAGAACAGCAATCCGAAAATTCAGTCACACAAGCCTGATAGCCATTTGTTTTTATGACAAATGAACACCCGTCTCTTTCGACCGCATGAGTAGATAAACCGAACAGAGTAAAAGCTTTCTAAGAACGGCGTCGCACTAAACCTGACATTATGCAACTGGTTGTGCGTCATAAACCGGTTTTTTCCAGTCTCGCCGCGTGCGCGACGGCGGCCAGTGGTAGCGCACACATGTCCCGCATGCTTGTAGTTGCTTGTAGTGCAACCGATTCGCGCGGTTGTATTAAGGTTATTCTCTGTTCCGGTTATTTACTCATGTGCTTTCGACGCCGGCGTGCGTGAATATTTCACCAGACCCCCAAGATTTCTGATTCAGTACAAGGCAAGAACAAAAAAGCCGTCGAAAGCCGGCCCATGCGTGCATTTTCTATGAATCAGCCGACATGACCCGGGAATAATGTACTCGCTTCCGATACCTATTACATTACAAATATTAAAATAATGCTTTGATCTTCGTTATTCGTTCCGTACAATCATAACTCTATGTTCGGTTCGTGAAAAATAATGGAACGTTTATTTTTGGATATGGATAGTTGCCACAGAATTTTTAACTTTATTAATATACTAGTAGTCGCCCTCCTTTTATCCACCTATTATCCTCCTCCTCATACTAGTATCCTTCCTCAATAAATGGACTACCCTATATAAAAGAATTTTTCAATTTGAACCAGTAGTTTCTGAGATACGCCCGTATAACCAACCAAACAAACTCTTTAGTTTTATATTATTAGTATAGAAGTATAGATACGTGCTCACTGAAATTATATCATGTGTGCAAATGTATACCATTTTATAATTTAAACCCAGATAATGCAAATGGATGACTGTCATTTAGCCAAAAATTGAGATAAGTTATTTGGAGCATTTATTTTTTAAGTTAACAGTTCTTAGTAATGTATTCATTATCTATTATTTCAAACAAACATTAAACATTTATACTTTCTTTTATTGACAACATTACCAAACATGCCTATGGACTCGTGGGGAAATAGAAATTAATATTATATTGAAATTCCATGTAATATTATTAAAATGTCGTAAAGTCGTAAAATTAATTTTGTTTTTTTAAGCAATAGACTCTTGACCAATGGGAATAGCCCTTTTATTTAAGATCCGTGGGCACATCAGTGTTTTCATCATCATTGTCCTCTTACCCTTATCCTATTTAATTTGGGATCGGCAGGGATCCGATAGTATGGTAGTAGACGGACTTTAAAAACGTCCTACCTCCATCGAAACCGGGTACATATTTGTACTTCATTGGGGATCGAACCCAGAACCTGGGGTTTTTAATTCCGATTGGCTAATCCACCACGTGTACCAACAGATAATCTGGTAACAGGGCAGGGAGATGATGATGCTGGAAAGCACTATAGGGACACTGAATGACCCCACTACATGGCTGAGCCAAGGTCCGTGCCTTTAGAGGCACCCTCAGGCCTGCCGATCCAAGCTCCGACTCCAGCGCCCTGTGAGGCAGTATATCTCTCCGCGGCAGTATATCTCCCCCGGGAGATGCCGTCCCCCGTGGGGGACGCCTGCTGTGGTTGCACCCTCACTGGGAGTGCTCAACTGCAAGGCTGTTAAGGCCTCAAGGCTCAGGTCCTTAAAAACAAAATACTGAATGAGATGTAAAAAAAGTTTATTAAAAAAGTTAAAGACCTCATTATACTCGGTTAACTCCAGATCTCACGGCGTCTTACGGGACTTGTGGAACTTTTTTTTCAATATTAAATGATTCTGATGGGATTACTTTTGTCGTTAGCGTCTGTTTTGCATGATTTGATGTTTTGCGGCAAACAAAAATTGGCATGCTCCAGCCCGGATTGTTTTTTACTTTCTGTTGACTTGCTAACAATGTCAACTCTAAGGAAATGGCACTGTGTTTCTAAGTATAATAAGTTATGTACAAAATATTCAAAAGTGGCAAATTGGTTCACATCATTTTTAATGTTAACTTCTATTTAATACCTCATGGACACCATTCGACCTAATCAGCCGTCAAATACATCTAGATTTGTAGTAAATTTGGGGCACATACTGCGCTGACCCCAGATAGACTGGGAACAAGGCAGGATTAAAAGAAGAAATGCTGCATTTAATTGACACAAAACTTATTTTGATACAAAATTTGCCTTGAGATCTCACAAAATGACGTCTGAATGGAGTGCCGTTAGTACGGAATTCCGTTAACCCCTTCGTTGTTTGTGCTTCCATATTGATTTACGGAATTCTCTTGACAGTGAAAAAATTTGAATCTCCCTACCTCATGTTTCGTATTTGAAACAAATTCCTTCGTGCTTATGAGCAGGCTGCAATCTTACGCGACGCGTTTCATTAAAAATTCCAATTACGTCACGTTCAATATACCTAAAGACATTTTTTATTTTCATTTTCATGGGACATAAATTACAGGAATAACTTACACGATAAATAAATACAGCAAACACGCTTCATTGAAGACGCTTCTGTTACTAATTTAAGTAGTATGAACTTGTGGATTGCCTTAAATAAATTGCTGTCTTTTAATGTTCTTCCTTTTTGCATAACTACTTGCAATTCAGCAATAACACTTTTGCCAAGGAATATGTTCTTCTTTTTCAGAATCTTCCGCGTAAGACTACAACTGCTGCTAACTGTAGGTACTTTTAATTACCCACCGTCCAGTAAAAAGATGCAAGAAAAAAACACAAGTAGGTATTTTCTCCCACTACAGAATCCAGAGATTCATTTGGAATTCAGCTTTCACACTCTTTGTGTTTTCTGCAACAATTCTGTAAGTCCATTACGGGTCGAAACCCCACTATGGGTCGAACTAGCTCCAAACTAGCATAGCCGCTTTTTGCGGTTCGTATTTGGATGGGAACGTGACGGGACTCCTTCGTAAACATAATTTTGTTAACATGGTTTACATTATTCTCGTACACTGAACCTAACTTTTTCTACGTATATTAATCACGCTATTTATCCCCCTTAAGGGCTAGGCAGAGGTCATTGAACACCCACGTTTCGCCAATTATGTCAGGTATGAGACCTAACAAAAGTATTGCCGTCTATCGGCAATCGCAGTACTGCTAGGGGGTGAGATAAACGCTGTTGCCCATTACTCATTGCACCTTAACCCTTAGTCGTCTTTTACGACACCCCGGGGGAGAGATTTGGCATGGTGACAATTGTATTCTGCTCTGCTGTCACCACACAGATGACAAATTTTTCTAGATCTGTGCATATCATCGTAGCTATGTTCTTCGAAGATGGTTGGGTCTATGCAATTTAAAAACTAGGTAAAAATATTGCTTGATAAGATTAGGTACACTTTTAATCAATAAGACTGATTCAACAGAAATGAATTAAGCTGTAGTTCCGTTTTGTTTAACTACATTTTGTTTACTAATGTAAACAAAATGTAGTTAAATGTTTCTGATCTGATGTCTACATAATGTTTCTGATCTATTTTTCTTTGTATATAATGTTCCAATAACAGCAAATATTGTCCCAACTAGTCGTTTAAATGAATTTAGTTACAACATCAAGTAAATATCGGTTGAACCCAACAGTTTCTGCTCGCGAACCCGCAATAAGGATTTTGATTGATTGATTGATTGCCTGTTATTGTCACGACCCAAATTCCTCATGATAATCCTAAGCGAGACCCTTTGTCCAGCGACTGAATGATAATCTATCGTTTATATGATATATCTTATTACAATTAGATATTATTATATCCTTTGGGTGCTATCATATGCATCACCGCGCCTATTGTTCCTACTGCTGGGGCTCTAGAAAGGCTATGGATGGAATAATAATTATATGGAGAATGGGCCATAACCTAACACGCTGGCCCAGTGTGCGTTGGCCCAAATTTAAGTACGTGGTAAGGTGGCTAAGCTTATTACTTTGATCATTAGTGATCAAAGTAATAAGCTTAGCCACCTTGTATGACACCCACGGGAGAAATGGGAGGAGTGACTCGACTCTATTCTGCTCTGCCGTCACCACACTGCTAATGTCCAAAATAATGTCAATGAAACATATGTTGTCGTCTGTACTTTATGCGGTAACTAATATAGACCGCAATACTCCAAAATTACACCAGATATTAAACACTCCACCACTTTGGATGATTAAATTTTTTGGGAGATATTTATGTAATATTATAATATCTACCTACCTACTTAATTATCCACCCTATTTTGTTGGGACTAAAGACCACATTTGATAAAGCGGAAAATGAAATTCATTAGACTTATGCCAAATTTAATCGAATACGCGCGATCTGGCAGAAAGATATTTTTTTTCAAATTATATTTTCATTTGGTATATAAATGGACTTTGTTTGTTGTTAAAGATATAAAAAAAGATTGCAGGTTGATCAAGGAAAATACTACATACAAATTCAGTCATTTTGAAAATGTTTTTTTTATTCATAAAATCGATGTTAGAAAAATTAGTACAAAGATTTTGTTGTTTTTGAATGTTTTTTTTTGTTAGACAGGGAAGCTCTCACAAGCATCTCACCCGATGGTAAGTGACGATAAGGGCTGAAGATGGAATCGAGCTTCACCTGGAACCCTCAACTACATAGGGGCTGGCTATCCTATCACACATTGTCGGAACACAATAATGCTGTTATCATTATTATTATGGCGACAGATTTTGATAAGGTGGTGGTAGCTAGCCAGGTGGACTTCAAAGAAGTCCCACCACCAACCAAACAAAGCACTAATTTTACCCCCCTGGGGATCGAACCCGGGACCTCTGGATCTTCATTCCGGTTGGCGAACCACTTGACCACGACGTGGTTAAAACCAATTAAAATGAATTTGTAAGTATGCTCGTATTTCTAATAAGCAATATTAGCTAAGACTGATTGGATGCAATTAAAATGAAGGGTAGACGGAAAATAATAATCGAATACTTTGCGGAATTTAATTTGCGGAACATAATTGTGAATGCTGAACAGGGCGTCAACCCTTCAGGGATTGACGGGGGACAGGTTTCGTCCTCTCAGGTATCACATTGAGCCGAGTAACTTTTTGGTACATAACATAACTTTCATTAATTAAAAACTAAAATAGGAGCGAGCATTACCAAGGAGTACATGCCGTTCATTGTATGTTTAAATATTTATTATAGCCTTATAAAATCCCTAAGGCACAAATTAAGGTGGCAACTATTTAATCAGGGCTCTATAAAAGATTCACTGTAGTTTTCACTGTCACCGAGTGACCTCGATAGCGCAGTAGGTTAGGGCGTTCGGGAATACAACAAACAAACAATATCAAACACACTAAGGATTTGTTCAAACGGTCCCAGCTTAGCCCCTAGCCAAGTGGCCAAACTATCGAACGCATAGAATACAAAATGTATGAAACTGACGTATTATTGAGAAAACAATGCGTCAGTTTCATACTTTTGTTTTCTATCCGTTCGAATAGATAAGCCACGTGGTTAAGCTCTCAGTATATTACCAGCCTCGCGACTATAGCTGGTCTCCCGCTGGGCACGAGTCATGTGTGAAATAAACCAACACGTCGCTCAATTAACGAACGCGGCGAACGAATCGAAGATCGAAAATCAGACCGCAACTTCAAAGTATATTGCGATCAGAAAAAGTACTTCGCACATCAACCATGTAAGGTTTTCCCGGAACAAAACGTTCAGAGCATCGGTCGTTCCAAATGTACGCTTTCCCCAATACACGTCGCCAATAAAAAAGTCGCGTCTCATACGAAACCGCTGGGAACAAGGTAAAATAAATAAGGGGGGAGCAATTTAACGAAGCATCCCGAAAAGATTTCGCGTCGCCGCTGTTTCCCCAACTCGGCCGTGAAACAATCGGTTTTATGTGGGCCCATAATTTATTTTTCATTTTTTCCCTTTTCCCCCCGACTTCACTTTCTTAAGTACGTTACGCGGTACAAATGACGGTCGCCAGAGTGATTCTATTGTTTTACAAGTGTAATTGCAACGAGTCTTGGACGATTTGGTATTTTGGAACAATGTGTGGTAAGATTAAGTAAGGATAGGAACGGCAAAACTTGGACCGTAGGTACTGTCGAAATGTCAAACAATTTGCTAACAATGGCTGTTAAATTCATTTTTTTATTTATTCAAATGGCACACACAATAATTATTTATTAGTATTAACACAGGGAAGATAGATTAATAGGATTTGTTATTTTAATTTTTATTTCAACATTATATGAATGTTAGAACAATTATCACATAGAAGTTTGTGGTTAGAAAAAGTTCAAAAAATTATAGTTCACTCCCGCATCAACACTTAAATTTTTCGAACATTTTTAACCACTCCACGATTTTTTAAGGATTTTAGGGAATTGGACCAGAATGGTGTCCGGCATCTAAGAACGTGTGTCCGGCACCACTTAACGGTGGGATGTGAAAATGAGTGGCGAAAATGATATTCCTCTCTGACGTCACGACTTGGCTTTGATAATAGTAATGGAGTCAAATCAACAGTGACCGTACGAGTATAAAAATAAGGCAAAACAAGACTAACAAGTCGTGAATCAAGGTTATGAAGATTCCGGCCGCACTCGCAATCTAATGATTGAAGATTTTCTTGACTCCCTTTTATTTTTTTAATGTTCTAACAGTCCTTTGGTGTGGCTATTGCAAAACTATTTGTGTTAGTGTTGGGTCCTTTTTGCTTAAACAGATTCTGATGCAATATAGATATAAATTTTCGGCCGTCTAGTGATGGCAGAGCAGAATACAACTTTCACCGCCCACATTATCTCGCGCGACTAAAGGTTAAGATAGCAATGGCTGGCTATGTAATCAATGGACAGCAGCGTTCCACTTACATTGGATCTCACATAACTGGCGAAACTCGGGTGTTAATTGTCTTCTGCCTACGCCTTCATGCATAAATGGAAAGAAGAAACAAAAGATTTTCCGGCCGCACTCAGAATAAATATTTCTTTAAATACAATACAAGAACTCAGAAATATTGATGAAGTAGACCTCATTGATTGGCTCCGAGGACTATCTTAACTTTACTAAAGTTTGAAATAAAACAACTATTTACTAAAGTTACTACTGGCTGTGCAATATTGCAGAGTCGGCTCTGTGGCGTGTAAGGACGGGATTAGCTGCATAGTATTGCACGACTGCAATTAGCTCTGTTATTCTAGCGATGTTCACTCTTGCACAACGTAGCAGTCTTGCAGTTAAGAGTATTTAAATTTCTGCAATAGGTTGCGGAACGCTGCTGCCCATTACTCATCGCTGTTTAACTTTAAGTCACCTTGTCGAAACTCACGACAGAGATTGGGGGTGGTGACAATGGCACGGCCAGAATAAATAGGCGTAATTTATTTATGTATGTTTGTATTTAAATGCTTTTACAACCCTTTAGCCAATCAATTTCCACGCCATGGTCCTAATAGTAATACATACCACCAACACGTCAGTATTAATCAAACCTCTAATCTGCAGCTGGAAATGTTGCCTTTTAATTATCCGTCCATTTATCACGGGTAGCGTGGTAGGTAACGTTACGGATAGGTACTATTCAATACTAATTGAAATCGCTCTTCATTATGGAGCCATTCTACTTTGCTGGTTGCGGGGGCATTTATTTTCGTAAAATATAGCATTATTATAATTACTGCAAGGTTCAACGTGCCTTAGATAAGAAATCATCAAGCTTCAAGAATACATACATGCATAAATCACGCCCATATCCCCGAAGGGGTAGGCAGAGGTGAACTAGCACCCACGTTTTGCCAATTATGTAAGGTCCCATGTACGAGGTAGGTGGCGAGCCTATTGCCATTTATCGGGCACAAAAGTCGCAGTACACTGCTAGGTGGTATAAGAGGAACGCTGCTGCCCGTTCCTCAACACTGTTTTACACTGTTTATTCAAGAATACACACATACATAAATCACGCCTATATCTCCGAAGGGGTAGGCAGAGGTGTATAAAACACCCACTTTTCGCCAGTTAAGTTAGGCCCCATGTATTAGGTTGCGAGCCTATTATCAGGCACAAAAGTCGCAGTATTTTGCTAGGTGGTATAGAGGAATGCTGCTGCCCATTACTCATCGCTGTGTTTATCCTGAGTCGCCTTCAAGAATAATACTCAATAATTAACTGCCGTACTCAGAGACGTCAATTAACTTTAATGAGTATTTAATGTCAAAAATATTCAAACAAATCTAGACCATCGACCCGGCAAAAATAGCGACTAGTTTTGAATTGTCATTTTTTGACGTTAAGTACCTACTCATTAACGTTATTTGACGTCTCTGAGTGCGCAGTAAGATATGGAACTGAGCCTTATTTGACAATAAAAATGCTCACAGCTCCACGATATAGATATCACTAGCCGACCCGGCAAGCGTTGTTTTCTCATTAACACCTAGGGGTATAATTAATAGCCTACGAGCTATTTTCAGACCTACCAAAAATACACGAAATAATACGTAAGAATTGGTCGAGCCGTTTCGGGGAAGTTCTATAACAAACACTGTGACACGAGATTTTTATATCTTAGATGTTCCTATAGATAAACTATCAAAATAGAATGAAATAAATACTAGGATAACATAATAGCTTTGACCGCAGGTTTGTTCGTATGGCTATTCGCCCATATGTCCCTGGTTCAAATCTTGATAGGGACAAATGTTTGTGTGGTAAGCACAGGCATTCGTTCAGTTTATCGATTTTATGCTTTACGCCAAACAGGTTAAGGCTCGATTATGATAAATATATCGAATTTTGGCTATTTTGTACACGTCTGACGTCCTGTATGTAAATGGATTACTTCTCCAGTAATTAACCAAAGTTATAATTTTATACAATGAATGGTTTAATTAAAAAGCGTTCATCAACCTTGAATCAATTGTGTTCTTCAATTTGTGGCCTTAATATTTATCATAATTTATTCATCTCTTACAATTTTTTGTCTTCGACACAAATTGTCCTTGTTATATTTTCACGAAGCTCTAATATACGAGATCCGCTTGTTGGAAATCTCTTGAATTTTTTACGACACAATAACTGTTCACTTCTCTCCCATCGTTATAGTGACGCGATTGTGCGTATTCGTTTTTTCAATATCACTTCGGCAGCCGGAAATGTCACTTACGGGAATTAATGACAACTGTAACAAGATTTGCTGAGTTTCTTGCCCGTTCTTCTCAGAACAAGGCCACGCGATATTTTACGAACGCATGGCGTGACGTTAAATATAGGAAACCTTTTGACTTTGACACACATTTCCAATGCGTATTTCTTTGACGATTCATGAGAGTATGTAGTGATACCTTATACAGGGCGTCCCACCATGCCACACGGAGGGAAAGTATATTAAATATTGAAGGTGGGATATTTTACTAAAAGAAGACATCGTTTTATTTTTAATAATAAGTAGAACTGCATTCACAGATTTCTTAAAAATCGCCTACCTCAACCGGGAATCGAACCCGCCAAATGTGATAGAAAAATTATTTGTATTTTATAATAGCGTTTGAAAGGGCTACTCATAAGCATTATTTTTTCCTAAATAACCTAGCATATTAAATGAAACTAAGATCATAAAATTTTTCATTTTATTTAAAATTTTGTTCAGGGAAATTTCCTCTGACTTGGCTATGCTTCCAACAATTAAAATTATCATTTCAAAGACCTACCCACTTGAGATACGCGATTTCCGTGGTGTAAGTACATGATAATAATAAAGCGATACATGAAGTGTAGTAGGTACTTGTATGCATTTCTTCATGAGCTCACAATTACCATGCAACTGGCTGATATTAGTAAAAATTAATTTGGTCACTTTATTTCAGGAGCTGCAAACACCACAATAAAATTATCAAAAGAGTGAGAATTTGTATACAACAGAACGGATCACATTTTGAGCATTTGATAAATTATTTTTTTTTTAAATAAAATGAAAAATTTTATGATCTTAGTTTCATTTAATATGCTAGGTTATTTAGGAAAAAATAATGCTTATGAGTAGCACTTTCAAACGCTATTATAAAATACAAATAATTTTTCTATCACATTTGGCGGGTTCGATTCCCGGTTGAGGTAGGCGATTTTTAAAAAATCTGTGAATGCAGTTCTACTTATTATTAAAAATAAAACGATGTCTTCTTTTAGTAAAATATCCTACGTTCAATATTTAATATACTTTCCCTCCGTGTGGCATGGCCGTGGGACGCCCTGTATTATTATGACTAAACCATATTTTTATTTATTTTTCATTCAGCCCGTGAAACGTTAGGACCTTTCATCGTGCAATACGGTGTTTCTGGTGAAACTACATGTTGTCTTCGCACCTATGTGGATTTTAAATAACTTTCCTAAGATAGTTTTGTTAAAAAGTTGTCAGGGTTGAAATTCTACACATACTCCAAATACGCATCCTCTTTAGCATTTTATCTGAATATCTGAAATTTAAATACTGTCGTGTGGTGACAGCAAAGCAGAATCTAAAGGTTAGGACAGCGATGATTAAAGGACTGCAGCGCTCCCAGCTAAACCTACCAAACTGCAATTTACGTGCCCGATAGAAGGCAATAGACTCGTCATTCCATGGGACCTGGACTTGAGAGACGTTATTTATGTATGTAAGTATATGTTTACAAATCCAGTCTATGATCCAAACTAAGGATTGGTCAGATAACCAATATATCAAGCAAGCTTGACTCCCGATGATGTACACCCCAGAAAGCAATTACAAACGTAATGAGGAATCCGTAATGAACCAGATTAAACCGGTTCAGTTGCGGTAGACAACGAAATTAATCTCAGTCAATCGTGTTTTATAGTGGAGAGCACAGAAGTTGCATCCGGTTTTTTGACTGATCGATTATAATATTGATAAATTCCTTAATTTTTTTTATTTTATGCTTTAGTCACTCGCTTAAGACACTTATACGCCTCTTTTGGTTCATCCATTTTATCCATTTTATCAATGTCCTCCTACATCGGCTAGTCGGTTTGAGGTAGGGGTAATACTGGAAATACTGGATAAAGCGGGTACTTTCCTATGTAAAATAATTTCTGTACAGCCAAGGGCTTAAATTCCCCCTTAAGAACTTAATCCCCTCAAAGAAGCATATAATGAGGCTTAAGGGAATATTATATCAAGGCTTCTAATTTAATTTATAGACTAAAGTGCCCGTTTTAAGCACTATGCCTACTTTGGGCCGTCTTCCCTTACCCTATTTTTAATAGGCTTCGAATTCGATTATCATAATCCAAATAATTCCTAACAATAATATAAAATAATTTTGAACGAATTAAGGGTCATCTGTAAAATACCTATCCAACACTCGGACAACAATGACCTGTCAGCATTTAGAGACGATATACACGAGGAATTTTAAACGATATACAATTATAATTTCCTTCATAAATCATGAACAAAGGGACGGCAAATATTCGGGTAAGCTATTCTAGTCCCCCATTTAACTTCCATCCCACTAATCCAATGGTCCCCTGTTACAAATTGTGTCTATTTGTTTTTCCTACTAACGCACCGTGTCAAGTTCCCTTTAAAAAATGATGCGGCAAATTCATAAAAATTATCTTTTCCGTCGTGTCGCCAACCGGCTGGCCTGTTTTCTTGTTTACTGTAATAGACTGGTGTGGAAATTTAAAACCGGTCATGTTTGTCATCGGTAAATGTTTACTCAAAGTCTTAAATATAGTCACGTTTATTCCAAGCTAAAATATTGTTTTTAACTATTGAATTCATATTATCTGTTATTATAACTTTTAATTAATATCATCTATCACACCGGAAAGGTGCTAGTGATGAATGAATGTAAAGAAAAGATACGGAAAGGATCATCTCGAGAGGCCGATGAACGAAAAGAGTGATTGGGAGGACAACATTCCATAGGTAATCCAAACTGCTCAAGGTTTTGGATTATGGATTGACTGCTTGACACGAATCCTCTTTGGGTATGCTGTTGTTGGTGGTTAGCCCTCCACCATTCGCCCTAAGGTGCTAATTGGTCAAAATAAATTTTGGAGATATTTTTACATCTGTTTGCCCTTTGGCCATCATGTAAGGCCCTAATACCTCCGTAAAGACTCTTGTAAGCTCTATAACTCCAAGTTGCAACTCACTCAGAACAGGCAGACTGACATCATTCACATTTCACATTACTACTCTACAAACTATAAAAGCATATCTTACGGTATCCATGATATTTATGAAAAATCCCGTGATATCTTAGACTACTATAGTGGATTGTTATTTTACGTATATTTACATACATAAATCACGCCTATATCCCCGAAGGGGTAGGCGGAGGTGAACTAGCACCCACGTTTCGCCCATTATGTTAGGTCCCATGTAATAGGTGGCGAGCCTATTGCCATTTATGGGGGCACAAAAGTCGCAGTACATTGATCGGTGGTATAAGAGGAACGCTGCTGCCCATTCCTCGTCACTGATTTATCCTTAGTCCCTTGTACGACACCCACGGGAGAGATTTGAGGTGAACATTGTATTCTACTCTGCCGTCACCACACGGCCCGTATAGTTACGTCACGTATAGTTATAATATCATAAATAGCTTAAACAATGTTATAACAGCTTACAAAAGCTTAAAGTTATTAGTCCTGACAGCATAGAGCTCGTTGTCCACATAAATTCGTAGAAGTGTCGCAACACAGCCATAAATAAATTAGGTTACGCGGGACGGCATGAGAACCACTTGATATAGTTAAATCCTAACACTAATTCATAAACATTTCCAACCACTTAGGGATTCCACGGAAACGTTTGATAGTATGTTTTTATGAAGACGATGTCGAAAGCGAGTTTACTGCAAGAAATACTTTTTTAATAGGCCAGTTTGGTCGAATAGTCAAGGTCAGATCGGTATCGGCTAAGAGGTGCCATGTTCGAGTATCTTGTCATGATTACTTAGAATATGTTTATTTAGTATCTATTATTATTGTTGAAATTTCAGAACCAATGTCACTGAATTGCAAACTGCAAAAAATTGTCACACTGCCTTGCAGCACGCAACGTAGCACGGGAGTGCGTGAACATGAACATTTACTAACACTCAATAACGGTAATTAGTGCCCCGTCCCTAGACAAATGGCCAATTTATTGGAACGAATAAAATAAAAATGTATGAAACTGACGTATTACAGAGACCACAGAGCGACCGTAAAAAATAAAGTGATGAGAATTGGGCAGTAGCGTTCCTCGTATACCACCGAGCAATGTTCTGCGACTTTCGTGCCCGATGAATGTCAATAGGTTCGCCACCAATTACATTGGACCTAAATCGTAGTCGGCTAAATGTGGGTGTTTTATTCACCTCTGCCTACCCCTTCGGGGATATAGGTGTGATTTATGTATGTATAGCGACCGTCGTGTCAACTGTAAGAGTAGCTGTCAAAATTGACATTCCTCCGATAGAAACGTCATATCGTTTGCCACTCGGCTAGGCACCCTGACCGCTCGACCAAACTGAGGAGGACGCAACTATGCGATACATCAAAATCCATAAACTCGATAACAACGAACCGGGGACTCCGTGCACAAGTCATTGACTTTTCCTCCAGATTATTATAATTGGACGCGGTGGGTAGAGCATCGATCAAGGCCCCCTCTAAAGATATCCTGTTGTATTCTCCCCAAGCAATCAATCATATCTACCAATACAACCAAACACTACGTAGGGGAGTATGTATTAGATGTGTACCTAATGGACGTTCACTATCAAATGGGATTTTGTTCTAGAAATGGAACACGAATGCTATTTGCGTAAAAAGGAATTGGGTTAAAACTTAAAATCTTAACTCCGACACTCACCACTCCGACATTACGTTAATCCGGCGAATGCGACGTTATGTTTGTTTTTAATTTCTAAGAAAAGTTGTGAATTTTTTCAATCTTCGTTTCGGGTCCTTCATTGTAGCCGTAATTTAACCAATTATCACAGTACCTGATGAAATACTGGTTAATGAGGAGCAGGCGCCGTAGCCAGCGCACTCGACCATTGCTTAAACTAAGTGACGTTCGCTAATACGTTCGCGTTCATTCGATAGGTGACCAAAAATATTTTATCTTTAGTTATTTATTCTGTGATAAGCCGTTGATCCTGACTGTCATTATGAGCACTATTTCAGGGTGGTGGGTGATGGCTGTTTTCCCTATATTTCTCCATCTATAGAGACAGCATGTATCCTAGCTGTTGATATAAGAATACATTTTGTAATATTCTTATTATTCGTTATGAAGTACTGTTAAGACTTCAAAGAATTGTAAAACAGAAAAGCTCTTCGGAAGCATGTACCATATATCATTCTCCAGAACATAATTGTTAACATGTCTAACTTGGTGACGATCAATTTTACACAGATGGCAAACACGACACCTACTCCAGAAACATTGTGTCGCTGTAGCAGGTTGTCTCGAAGGAGTCTTTCATTTTCATCGTTATTAAACAGATTGATATTCCATATACCTTCAGAATTGAATGAACTAGATAGTAAAAGATAACGCTGCAGTTGCAAAATCATGAACAGCTGCAAATCTTTCGAAATTTTGTCGCATCTCTTGTCGGTTAAATGAACTGTCGGCTAAATATTTCTAGTTTCTATTCGGATATTCCATGGTTCGGTTTTAAGGACTGAAGGTTGAAGCCCGCGCGGCCCAAATAGCAATACGGTGAAATGCATGATAAAATTTATGAAAATATACGATTACACTTTAACGATAGAGACAGACGCAATGTAAACACAGACAATCAACGATGAAAAATAAAGTTTTATATAAATTTTAGAGACGTCAATTAACTTTAATGAGTATTTAATGTCAAAAATTTTCACTCAAATCTAGACCATAGACTCGGCAAGAATAGCGACTAGTTTTGAATTGTTATTTTTTGACGTTAAGTACTCATTATCGTTATTTGACGTCTCTGACTCTGAGTGCGGCAGTTAGATTACTTTAAAAGAGAATCCGATTTCATTTGTAGTCGCCGTGGTAAGTCAATTTTCTTACATTCCTTTTTATTACTTGACATATATTGGACGATTTTCAATATTAATAACAGACAATAAAGAACGCTGCTCTTTTTGAAATAAAACAACTGTATTTTGGTTAACATTTGATTATTAATGACGTTTCAATGACTACACAGCGTTCGCGGCTATGATGAGACTAAAAATGACAGATGTCTTTCCATAAAGACGAGAACGTAGGCGGTCCATACACTGTCAATCTAGATCGCGATCCGAGACCAAAATCAATGATCAAGTTCCAGATTGACTGTATACGGGCCGCTAAACGGCTTCATACACAATCAATCTGGATCGTGATCATTGATTTTGGATCGCGATCGAGATTGACTGTCTAATGGCCGCCTTAGAAGCACTCAACCATTACATTACACTAGTTATAGAATAAAATAACATAAAAATATTTCAATTTGTTTAATTCCATAATCAATTTAATATGGCGTCGTTGGACTGCAAAGTAAACAACGGGAAAAAAAAAGAAATTCCATTTAAAATTCATATCACGCCAGCCACGTACCAAAAGTACTATAGTCCAAAAAAAATGTTTTACACTTTCAAATCTACAGTGCAATTACGGCTAGGTTAAGTTAAAGGTACATAGGAAAAGAATGGAGATAATTAAAATGCTAATAACACCCATTTCGACTTTCACGAGGACAATAATTAAAGTTTGCGGAAACGTGCCCAGGCCACGGGTTAGTTTGGATAACTCGGTGTTCGGTCGGGCCTGGTCCGCTTCTAGGTAACGAAATGCAAGTTTTTAGCACAGCTTCAGCGAGGGCTTTAACAGAGCCAAAGTTGTACTGTGGTTACAATTTCGAATAAATGCTGTATTGGCAACGCAGCCACCATATATTATATTTTTTTTGATGTTGGTAACTCTGGTATGAATAGAAGAGGAAACATACTGCGCCGACCCCAGATAGACTGGGAGCAGGGCAGGGAGAAGAAGAAGAAGGAAGTCGGTAACTCGGTTGCTATAAGACGTGCTTAATTGTTAATATTTATTACATACGAAATAAACTCACGAGTTGATAGGAACCCAAATTTTATTTCTACACGGAAATTGGTCCTACGAACCGATCAGAAAGATTTCTAAATTGAATTCATGAATAAGCTGCATTAAAACTATATCATCATCATTTTCTAATAGCACGCATTTTCCTGGTAGTTCATCAAGAATGCAGCTACCCATTCCTCGTCATATTGTAACTCTTAGGTTTTTTTATACACTCATTTACTCATTTACTCTACGAGAATAATTATTGTTCTCCCCTTCACCAATGTAATGAAATGAAATTGAAAAAACCTCATTTAGCTTTTGACTATAAAACAGTGTTTAGTTACGAAAGTAGGTTTTCAATAAAACTGCCTACTTTTTTAATATCAACTTAGCCTAAGGCGATAGTCTCGACTTACGATTAATATAATATTTTGATTATCTTCAGTTTCAAACATGTGTACCGTTGTTCGGTTTCTAGGCAAGGCAATTGGTTCGTTTGTTTCTAGGCAAGTTTAGTCCTAATATAATTGGTCGATATATTTACCAAACTAAATTGATTGGAAATAGGTTTTCGTATGCATAGCATTTTGTGTTAGGGCTATCTAAATTTATTCCAAATTAAAATAAGTAAAAAAAAATGGCACTCGGCATGCGATTGTGTAAATAATTTAATGCTCTCTAAGGCCGGTCATTAAAAGGGTGACCAAAAATAAATTATCTCGAGTTTCTATAAATATAAATAATAAATATTTTTTTTACACTCACACCTATCATCTAGCCCAAAGTAAGTAGCCTAAGCACTTGTGTTATGGATTCTAGATGACAGACATATTTTTTAATATAATTATGTATATAAATGTTGAAAATACACTACATAAACATATACACAACCATGACTCGGAAACAAACATTTGTGTTCACCACAAAGTTTGCCCCTACCAGGATTCGAGCCCGGGACCTCTTGGCCAATACCCAGCAATCTGAACATTCGACCAAGGCGCCCGTCTATGTTCTTCAGAAAACAAGTTAGGCCGTTAGTTCTGCGACTGGGTCTGGTGGTAGGCTATGGCCCATTGTCCTTAAATGGTTCCATCAGTTCCATGTATAGGGAAGGCCTGTACTTCAGCAGTGGGCACCGAAAGAAAGAGCTGGTCATGACGTGGTCATGATGATTAATTTTCTTCCAAATTACTTAGTGCTTCAAAAGAATTAGAACATTTGTATGGAATATATATACCGTAAAGTGAAAAAGTTTGCAAATGGCGTGTCAGTTGGCTACTTGGCATTTTGCAGCATTTTTATATAAGCGCTTCCCGTGGAATTACTCATAAACAGTCACGCACGGAACTTAATATTTTATTGCCATACATTTCTTTTGAGAAACGACATCCCTTTTCAACACATAATATGGCTGACACACTTCAATGTGTAAAAGACAGCATAGAAGTTTATTGACAATGGCATCAGTGATATAAATGAATTCAAAATTGTAAGATAATTAGTATAAAATACAAAACATAACGGCTATGCCAGTCTGTACCGCATAAATGTTCATGAGCATCGATCCATCGATCAATTCTGGCCCGTGGCTCGAATATCTCAAAATCCTCGCATACATTGCCCGGTGAAAAAAAAATGCAAAGCCTTAAGGATTCTTAAAAATTCATCTCCGCTGCCCTGATTACTCCATCTGCTTAGGCATATTTGATAAGAGGCTGCCAGCGTCTTTTGTGGATTTTATTCGCGGTGTTGATATATTATTGTGTGTACTGACTTTAATTATCAATTTACGGTCATCAATTTAAAGAGAGTGTTATTATAAATATAGATATGTCGTCAGATTAGTACAAATGGAATTATTTTATCCGTTTCTGGTTATCGGTACGAGGAAAGTCTTAAAATTTTAATAACCTGAAACCCGCTCAAGCAGGTACAACATCTTGATGTAAATAACTTCGCAAAGCATTCTCCATCCGTGTGTTTTAAGTATATTAGAAATCGGAGTAATAAGTTTTTGATCATCGGTCTAATGAATAATTTTATCAATCTCTGCAATTCATGTAGTCTGAAGATTCGCAATAGTCACTACCAAGCTGCCGTGTGGTGACGGCAGAGCAGAATACAATTCTCACCACCCCAAATCACTCCCAAGGGTGTCGTACAAGGCGACTAATGGGTAAAACAGTGATCAGGAATAGGCGGGGGTGTTCCTCTTTTGCCACCTCCCAATATGCTGCGATTTTCGTGCCCGATGAGTGGCAATAGGCTCGCCACATATTGGACCTACATGAAACCTAACGTAGTTGGCGAAACGTGGGTTTTATTCACCTATGCCGTCCCCTTCGGGGGTGTAGGCGTGATTTATGTATGTATTTATGTACTATCAAGCTTCTGTAGGTTTATCCCCTTTAGTTATATTCATCCTACATACGCATTTTGTGTAGGAACTTTTATAAGGAAATGGATCACGTCCCGGGAGGATCGATGCAGGGGTAGAGAAAATACAAAGGTATCACAAAACACTTAAGCCAATTTGCCTCTACGAAGAATGCCTCACGAATCAATAAGATGAAGAACTAAACTGAAACTCATGGAAGCCTTAGTGTATGAAACGTTCGTAAAAGATAGAGATATGATATAAGACTTAAATCCATTTGCCTCTACGAAAAATGTCTCATGAATCAATAAGAGGAAGAACTA
Organism: Cataclysta lemnata; assembly: GCA_963931975.1. Taxonomy (NCBI): domain Eukaryota; kingdom Metazoa; phylum Arthropoda; class Insecta; order Lepidoptera; family Crambidae; genus Cataclysta; species Cataclysta lemnata. Next base: position 12,621,001 of record OZ008346.1, on the reverse strand, counting down.
GGACGGAACCCATGAAAGTCATACTGCCGCACTCAGAGACGTCAAATAACGTTAATGAGTACATAGTGTCAAAAACTGAGAATTCAAAACTCGTCGCTATTCTTTCCGGGTCTATGGTCTCGATTTCAATGAATTATTTTGACACTAAGTACTCATTAAAGTTAATTGACGTCTCTGAGTGCGGCAGTTAGAGTATTAATTCAGCGTTATTGACAAACTATGCAACTCATTAGATAAATATTAAGTTTTCCGTCTACGAACAATGTCTCACGAATCAATAAGCCTTAGAGTATATCAGCGTCAGTGACAAATTATGCAAGTTGTTAGAGGATAAATATACAGCACTAAAGTTTTTCTTCTACGAAGAATGGCTCACGAATCAATAAGAGGAAGAACTAAAACGAAATTAAAAAAGCCTTAGATCATAACACATTCTTAGAAGATACAGCACTTAAGTCAATTTGCCTCTACGAATAATGTCTCACGAATCAATACCAGGAAAAACTAAAGTATACTAAAATAAGGCTTAGAATATTTCAGCGTCAGTGACAAATTAAGCAAGTTCTTAGAAGATAGATATGCAGCAATTAAGTAAATTTGCCTCTATGAAGAATGCCTCACAAATCTATAAGGGGAAGAACTAAGCAGAACTGATGGAAGCCTTGGTATGACAAGTTCGTAGAAATAAGAATACACAAAATATTAACTTAAAACTTAAGTCAATCGAATAACGCCTCACGATTCAATACGAAGAATGACTTAAAAGATCCCAAGGAAGCCTTAAAGCTCATAGAAGATACAAGCAATGAAGACCGAAGTCTCAATTTACAGTGAGATTCATGCCACGTTACCGACAACGCACGCCGTAGAAAATGCAAATTGGCCTCGACGTATTCCACGATTAAACTATTCAGCTCAGATTGCCATTGAATATGTGAACACGGCGAGGGATGTTTGATACATAATCTCAGGCTATAATAACGTTCGCATGAATAATGTATTACATTAAAGGATTCTATAAATTTTAATCGCAGCGATGACAGTGGAACAAACCAAAATCGATGAACATCACTTATAACGCGAAATCGTTAACGTATTTTATCTTCGTGGTTTCTGAGGTTCCTGGGGTCGATGAAGCTGATTTTCCACACATCACGGTCATAATTATATACTCACTTGTTTCAGTTTTTTGAAGAGTGATTGATGAACGCTGAACCTACGATACCCATTACCCAGGACCTTTGGTCAACTGATCCCGCTCCAAATGTGTGATCTGACATCCAATTTGGTATGACATCATCACACGGCATGTTATGTTTGATATATTATTATAAATAAATAAATATTTTTACACTCACACCTATCATCTAGCCCAAAGTAAGTAGCCTAAGCACTTGTGTTATGGATACTAGATGACGGACATATTTTTAATATAATTATGTATATAAATGTTGAAAATATACTACATAAACATATACACAACCATGACTCGGAAACAAACATTTGTGGTCATCACAAAGTTTGCCCCTACCAGGATTCGAAATGAAATGAAATGAATTTATTTATTTGTTAGAATTTTGAGTAATTGTTGCAAAGGTGTTACAGCTCTAGAAACCTATCAAAATTCTGCCACAATTGGCGTACAAATATTTCGTAGATCCCGGGACCTCTTGGCCAATACCCAGAAATCTGAGCATTCGACCAAGGCGGCCGTCAATTATTATATTTATTACTCTTGTAATACCAATATTAATAACAAAGATTATTTTATTCATTATCTTTCACACTATTGGTTGAAAGGGACAGCTCAAAAACTTCTATTTTGGTCGACGTCGCCTTGAAAATGTAATATACCCAAATTACGAAGTCCGTTTTTACGTCTCTCGCACAGGATATCATAAATTAAATCTCCCGAGTCAAATAAATTAGTACAATTTGTCTGTGACGAGCACAAAATAAAATTGTGTATTCAGAATACACTGCTGCTTTCGTAGGTAATTTGCACCACTACATAGGCGTGGTATCTACCGTTGGATCGCGTAATTTTACAGATTTTCTTTTCCAATTTTATGTGTAGCTAATGATCTCCGCAAGCTGAACAATTTATCATTCTCGAGCCTTATACAACCCACAAATTCACAACCCACAAGAGTATTTCCACGAATCTTTATGCCACGTCATAACTTCACTCAATTTGTACAATCGTACTGTTAATGACACCATCCGTAGCACCCACAATCCACTCACAGCTTTATTACTTTGGATATACGGTTCATAAAGCAACATGCCATACGCTCTACGGTTAATACGGACAACCACTTGTGGTATGCTTTCTGCCAGCCGATTCTCATCTTTGGCGAAAGGGAATTAGGTGCAAGAGTTGCTGCTTGGAGATCTTGGAAATACAAAAGGAATATATTCGGCTACCATAAATCCTTAAAGTCTTACTTCTTATTCTAGTGAAGTCATCAAGATTTGCAGCTACCGCTCTTTATATCTGGATTACGCTACAAACACCTTTGTCCGCAAATTATGATTACCAGTACCGAGAACAGAGATGGTTTAGTTTGTTTGTGGAAAAGTTTAGCCATTGAGCTTTTTATTGCAAACATAGTACAAATTGTACTTCACTTATGGATAGTGGAGTTTGTTCACCCATGGTATGACCTCCATAGATATCATTACTTAATTCATGTAATCAAAGGCCGAGTGGGCTAGCCACGCGCCATCAAGCTGCTTACAGGGCGTGATTTATTTAAACACAAATGTTTTACTACAGACGAAACAATGGGCTTTTAAGTGTCGTAACTAATGAAAACGCTTGATAAGGTCTAATGAGAATAATTAACAGAACTTTAAGATTACTGCAATTTGCCATCAAACACTATTCAACCGACATTTCATATTTTATTAAGCTCAAAATGGCACTCTATACGATTAAACTATCCTAGCTTGATAAGCTTACTAGCTCAGACAATAAGCTATAGTTGTGTACATGAAGCCAGAATCACTAGCTCTCTAGCTAATTTATCCCTGGAGGAGAAGGGAGAGGTGAATTAACAACAATTTTTCGCCACTTAAGTTAATTAGCGCCCATGTAATAGGTGGCGAGCCTATTGCCATTTATCGGGCACGAAAGTCGCAGTACATTGCTAGGTGCTATAAAAGGAACACTGCTGCCCATTCCTCATTACTGTTTTAACCCTTAGCCGCCTCATACGACACCCACGGGAGAGATTGGGGGTGGTGACAATTGTCTGTTCTGCCGCCAACATACTAATAGCACTATTCGATTTTAATTTTAACATTATATAAATGTTAGAAAAATTAGTACAAAGATTTTGGTGGTTAGAAAAAGCATTTCGAAAAATTATGGTCTTGAGGCCCGCGTCCGCTGCTATCCGGGCAGGTGCCTGACCGCTCGGCCACCCAAGACACCAGTTAACTTGCCGAAATTCTTCTAACCTTTACACTTCACGTTGTAAGCCAACGGGTACCCTCGCAATGTAGAAATAAATTTCAAACATTCCAAAGCAGATATTTTTACAAATACCGTGCGTTCGGTTAAGCTTGGGTTTGCTTTATAAACTATTCGATTTTAATTTTAACATTATATAAATGTTAGAAAAATTAGTACAATGATTTTCGTGGTTAGAAAAAAAAAAATAATAGCAGCGGACGCGGGTTCGATTCCCGCCTCAAGACCTTAATTTTTCGAAATTCTTTTTCTAACCACCAAAATCTTTATACTAAAAGCAATTCATATGATAGTGTTATTTATTGGGTATACCACATTTGTTTTGGTAAATTCAACGAATAGCTCGATATAAAATCGGTATTCGGTCAGAAAAACGTTCACAGTGAGCCTATACAAACATGGCCGCCTGCTGCGCTTATGTCAATAATTTCTACGCCTGGAGCTTGGTTTCGGCTTAAAATCATTATTTCTAAATGGTCTGCGGCCAAAAATTTCAACGGTGCGTTTTGTAAACGAAGTTTGGACAACAGGAATACAGCAAAATATGAAGACAATTTGCCGAAAGAACTCAAACTCACAACATTTATTGCTTTACTACCATTAAGTTAAGATTAACATAACAATCGATTGAAGAAATTGACAGTTTTGGGTAGTCTGATACGCCGTTGACCGTGCATTAAGTATCAAAACATAGACCTACAGCAAAACTCAATAAGATGAAACTTACTTTATTAAATAGTACTCAGCTCTTTAGTTCACCAATCCGCACTGGGCCAGTGTGGTGAGTTATGGCCCATTGTCCCCATATTCTGTCATTCATAGGGAAGACTCTAGACATTAGAAGACATTAAAAGTTCCACCACAGAACTAGTGTCTTTAGTTGCATTATTGCGGGTACTTTGTGTTCAGTGCCGTATGTGACCAACAGTTTCGAAACACAGCCTAAGTTGTCCAACAAATAGCTCAGTTAGAAATGAAAATTCCTATTGTCCCTTGTTCTTTTTCATCTGATTGGTCAGTAAGTAATCAAAGTAACCAAAGCTACCGTAATAAACAAGTTACCTGTGAAATTGTATATTATAATCATAATTAGATGCTTTTTAATAATATTTAAATAAAGAAAAATAAAGGCATGTTCAATCTATCGGAAAATAATATGACTACTTTCTTCACTTCAAAGTTAGTTTTTTTTTTAAATGCATGCCTACAACAGGGTCTTGTTGGACGTTGGACTGGTTTGAAATATGTCATTTAAAAAACAAAAGTCCACCTTTTTTTAATAGTAACAATTTTTTTACTGTTCTTATAAAATTACACAAATACTTAACATGGTTCAGGTGCGCTAAACCGAAAACTCCAATGTGCCAAGCTATCGCCATCCAATTGCTCAAAGTGTTTTCTATACTTTATGCAGTAAAGTGTTTCAATTTTATATTTTGCAGTGTAATGCCAGCGACATTTTTAGTTGCGCCATTCCGCTGCATTACAGCGCTGAGTGGAATTGGAACAACTAAGAAATATCTGATATTGGCCTCCGGGGAGCTGCGGTGACCGTGTAATAGCTTTAGCCTCGTTGGCGCCGCAAAGAAGTTCTCTGATTTTCTGTGAAGTGCTGCATTAAAGCAGACAGTGAGGTGGCAAAGTACAAATAACTTAATAAGATTTAGAACGAAACGTTTAGTCACCCGGCCCTAATCCCATCATATCTGGGGCTGGTACAGTATGTCCTCTTTATTCACTTTCTTCTGCCATCACATCCATCATATTCATATCATACCTCAGACAATGCATCCATATTTTTCTCTAAGGTTAAAAATAATTATGCGCAGGTATACCTAACAAAGAAAAATTTTTAAAAATATCTGTGCTGATGCAAGCTTAACAATTTTTAAAATGTTAAAATGTCGCATCTTTGTCAAGTTATGATGTGAGATACCTTTTGTTGCCTAGGTTGCCACTTTCAAAATTTAGTCATTTTATAGTAATGAGAAAGTCGCAATATCGAAACTAGAAACACCATTAAATTTGAAGGTAGGTAAACCTTCAAAACTAAAAAGAATCTCAGGTGCGCCAACGATCTCTAGAAAATAAACGGCCAAATGTTTTGTACTCTTATAGTATCATCAGCTATAAGATAAGCTTTCCCAAGGTATTCTACGAGTATAAATATTCTTTCCCACTCAATGAATCTCCACTCAATGAATCTTCTTCTTCTTCATGTTTTCAGACATGGTATCTACCATTGCTCAGTATCCTTCACTAATTATTTATGATCAACTCCTCTCACTATCATTTCCTCCTTTACACAATCCATCCATCTCTTTCTCGGTCTTCCTCTCTAACTACCTAACATACTTTGCCAAATCCCTCTAAAAGCATGGAGATTTAAAAAATTAACATCAAGAAATCTTATTCCTCCACGTGTACAGACTGAACTTGACAACTTTGCGGACGACTGTCATTGAGTAGGGACATAAATACATACCTGTTTGTTCATATATTACTTTTTATATTATCGTGTTTGTTAAATTCAAATTCACAACTGTTTATCAACAAAGAGGCAGTGATGTATCAACAATCTTATATCGGGTTCCATCCCAATTCCCATTTACTACAGGCCAAGCATTTGAGGAGCTCGCTAGCGCAGTGGCATAAGGCGCTTGGCCTGCGATTGCGTAAACTAAGCAATGTTCGCTAAGGCCGGTCAAAGGATGGGTGACCAAAAATTTATTATCTCGAGTTCCTCCGTGCTTCGGAAGGCACGTTAAGCCGGTGGTCCCGGCTGCATCAGCAGTCGTTAATTCCCACCACCCCTCTGGGCCAGCGTGGTCAGCTCCCTATATTCTTCCATCCATAGGGAAGGCTCGTGCCCCAGCAGTGGGGACATTAAAGTGCTAGTGATGATGATGATGATGATGAAGGCCAAGCCTATTGTCACATTTGTGCACCACCAAAACTATTATTAAAGGAGGAATTGGTAAGAAGTGCTTGAGTTGTTGCCTTCCAGAAATCAACAACTTTCAATTTGTTCTGTTTTTTCTATCTTTTTCCTCGGGTTTCAAAATATATACCACGCGACTCATAACACCAAATTGACTTAGGGCCTGTTTCACAATCGAAAAGTAAAGTTCGAAGTAAGCTACTTCGAACTTATCTGCTCAGTAAACACATTTTTGCGTTTCACAATCTCTGAGTAGGGTTAATTACAACGTAATCTGCAGATTAAATTAATCAACGGATGCACTACCAAGTAGCCGTATACTTGTGAGAAGTAAATCTATTTATGACAAGATAACCTCAAATACGACATTTCTAGATTCATCAACAATGTTTATTATTGTCATTTAAAATGGAAATTTTTGATCTTATTGAAGATAAATTTGAAGATTTTTTTTGGTCGCATGACGGGACCGCGTAGGGAACCAATATTTCGGTATCGTGTAAACAACATGGAAAAATATTATGATATTGACTTCAAGATAGGATTCCGACTTTCTAAAGAGGGTGTTAAATATATGTTTTCTCTAATAGAGCATTCAATAACTGCTCCTACGTCGAGGTAAGTTGTTATGTATTCCTACATCTATAGCGACAGTACGTAAAATTTACACTTTTCATTATTTTATGCATCCTAGTCCTACTACTTACCTAGTTTTATTAATATATTATGTCCTTGTTCTAGGAATTATGCAGTTAAACCTTTGGATCGTCTATTATTAACACAAAGATATTATGCAACAGGAAGTTTCCTTAGCGTAGTTAGTGACTTCACTGGTGTAAACAAGGCATCTGAACGAATTGTTAAATTAATTTCACATGCGATTACACAGCTACTGATCAAGAAACATCCAAACATCAATAGGGATAATGGTTGGAACATACCACCTCCATCCCAACACCGTCCTCATACTGCCAACAACAATGATACCTACTGTAAGCTCTGTTTGTGTAAATCGAAACACCTACAAATGTGTACTACACAATGTAATGTTTAATTTATTATAAGAAAACATTATATAGTTAGTTAAGAAATTTATTTAAAATAAAATGTTCACAAATTTTTATCAATTTTATTTTGCAACCAGTCTTCTTCTTGAAACAACCACTGTTTCCGTTTATGCTCTCATTCCTCTTCTATAATTTGTTTCTGCGATTTCTAGTTTGCTTTCTGCCACCTTTTCAAAAGGTCTCATTGGTTTTTGTTTACCTAAAACAAGTAGGAAATTATTTATTTAAAGAAATTTTCATTTGGCTAAAGTGTATGAAAATATATCCTCGTGAGGCCCAGACCGAGACAGACTAATCACCGGAGTCAGATATTTGAACGTATCTACTGCTTGGCGTGAATTTAATGGTAACAGAGTTCATGATCACTGATGAGGTGGTGAAAACCACTATAGAATTCTCAACATAAAACACATCACAAGACTTATTTTCAATGATTCTGCATAATTGCACATCAACACGGATGTTTGTGCAGCAAAATAACACCACATTCACTGCACAAAATCCACTCTGAAACAATTTTTGAATTATTGAAAACAATCTGACTGATACCATTGAAACCTATCTCACTGACAAACGTTTGACATGGATGTTTTGTTGACAACTCGTTACGTTCCATTCTTACAGAAACATTGATTTTAGAAAAGGTGAAATCACTCAATAACCTCACAATGTACTATGTTTTTCATGTGAATACATCTTTATTTTATGTGAAAATCATAACGAAAAATATTTGTAATTTAGTTGCTGCATTTACTGTACTTATTACAAACACAGAAATTATTCTTACCTTGAAACGAAACGTTAAACTCTAAAGTTGCCAGCATATTCCTAAGTAAGTATTTTTTAGTTAATCTTCACTTTAATTTACTAGTTGGATGATTGTGAAACGCAAAGAAAGTTAACGGAAGGATTTAACCTCTATGTAATTTACTGGCTAAGTAAATACTTATAACTTTACTTTTCGATTGTGAAACAGACCCTTAATGTTCTCATGAGTTTATAACCAAATTTTATTTGCTACAGTTATACAACGTCATGGTAATGACTCCTATCAAACTTCACTGTTCGAAAAACTGAGATAAAACACTATTATGCTTGCTTGATCTGTTGAATATACATTTCTTAATGTAAAATGTCTGTGTTAAAGTAAGGGAGTACACATTGACTAGGAAGGTACAAAGATCTTAACGGAGCAGGTGTCGCAAAGAAAGAAAGTAATTTAATGAAAGGGTATGTTGCACGTGCACTCTTTTGTAGGTGGAAAGCTGATCCAATGACAATCGAACACGAGACATCAAATACACAGAATGTCAGATAAATTTACAAAAAACAACACAACAGTCGAGCAATACTTTGTAAACGTCAAAGGGAGCAAAATGTTGGAACCTTGATTGAGTCTAGAAAGTTGCAGGAAAGTAGGTATTATACAGTTTCAGCAAAATATAATTTTATCTTATTCCTTTTTTTCTGATCCATCACGCTTATTTATCCTCAAAGGGGTAGGCAGAGGTGAATTAACACACACGTCTTGCCAATAATGTTAGGTCCCATGTAGTAGAAAGGCGAGCCTATTGCCATCTATCGGTCACGTAATCGGTGTATATTACTAGATGTATATGAGTAACGCTGCTGCCCATTACTCCCCCTCATACCTACGGGAGCGATGAGTAGTGGTGACAATTGTATTCTGCTCTGCCATCACCATACGGCAAAACATATCCTATCTTTATTCTAACCTTTATTCTAAGCCGTAACTTATGGCCGCGGACATACTGCGCCGACCCCAAATAGGATGGGATAAGGGCAGGGCTATGATGATGATTCTAAGCCGTAACTTATATCGTAACTTTGGTCCCGTTCAAAATTCCGAAAATATCATCACCCCAATGATGCTCTTGTGGCGATAGCCGAACAAATATTAACTGTCAAACGTCGTTAGCATCAATCAGTGTTACCGTACCATGACCTAATTAATAATCAACGAGTAATAAGTACATCAAGCGATTTTGCATTATATAATCAATTAGTAGCGCACATAATGGCTTGCAGCGGCCTTGCCGCGGGCGGGCGCAATATTGCGTATCGTCACGTACTCCGTTCCCGGCTACGATCGTATGATTTCTTAATAAAGTGCGACCCGGCACGACCGGCACCCATATCAATAAGAGAGCGAAGGAATTTAATGAAATTCCCCGCTGAAGAATTCCTGCCGCCTCTTAGGTGGTACATTCCACTGCGGCGGTATACCTACCCTTTATTATTTTAAATTGGCAGTAATTGTGCTGGCGAATATTTTAAGCATTGTTTTATTATTGATAGATGGCAATAGGCTCGCCACCTATTGCATGGGACCTAACTTAATTGGCGAAACGTGGGTGCTTAATTCACCTCTGCCTATATAGGCGTGATTTATGTATGTATGTATATTATTTGAGCCGTGTAGTGACCGCAAAGTAGAATACAATTGTTGGCACCAAAACTCTCCCAATTTTGTACAAGACGACTAAGGTTTAAACAGTGAAGAGGAATGCACAGCAACGCTCCTCTTATGCCATCTAGCAATGTACTCCGAATTCTGTGGCCGATAAATGGCAATAGGCTCGCCACCTTACATGGGACATACCCTAATTGGCCAAACGTGGGTGTGAATTCGGGGATATAGGCGTGGTTTATGTATAAAATTTCTGAGCATTGATTGTGTTTGTCAATTAGGTCGAGAGTGTATTTCTCCAAATATGGATTTATTTGATGGACTATTCGTGTCCTCGTCGAAGTCTCGTTAAGTTAGAATTAAGTTTGAAGTAATGTAATGCAAATGCGTAGCGTTATCATTTTTAATGTAAGGATTTTTTAAACACTTTCATTTTGTAAAATTCGTATATAAAAAAAGCTTCAACTGCAGAATATCAAATTGTTTTGGTGCCATCGAATTGGACAGATTCATTTCAGAATTTTAAAAAATACAACTTTGACGATCTCTGTCTTCAGTGGACTGAGCAAAATGAAAAACGTAAATTAAATTCACCTCTGTATTAAATTTCGCAAAAACAAAATACAAATTCGAATAAGTTGCAACGTGGACTTAATGAACAAATTCTTGCAGTCAAATTTTTACGTGGACTTCGTAGCCAAATTTTTCTTGAAGGCGTCACGCCCGCATATTATGTCGGCTGGCAACTTGGTTTGTAGTGTAATTAAATTTTTATTTAACATTTATTTGTAACAGACACGTCAGTAGCTGACATGAGACCACTTTTTATAAAACATAGACTAAAGTTAGTCATGGTTTAAAATTTTATTGATCCAAATAAAAGTGAAAGCATCAGTTTTAAACTATAACTAACTTTAGTCCATGTTTTATAATAAGGGGGTTAGTGTTTATTTATTACGACACCTAACTTTGTGTTGTGTAATGACGGCAGAACAGAATACAATTGTCACCACCCCCATATCTCCCGCGGGTGTCGTACAGGGCGGCTAAGGGTAAAGACAGCAACGAGTAATGGGCAGCAGCATTTCTCTACCTAGCCATGTACTGCGACTTTCGTGCCCGGTAAATGGCAATAGGCTTGCCACTTATTAAATAGGACCTAACTTAACTGGCGAAAAGTGGGTTTATATCACCTTTGCCTAACCCTTGGGATATAATAGTTATTTGTTGTACGTGAGTGCAAAGTTGTTTTTTAACCGCGTGGTCAATTTTGATGACCGAGCTAGCGAAGGATTCTAAAATTGAATCACGAGCGTAGCGAGTGATTCAAAAATTAGTATCCTGAGCGATAGCGAGGGAATCAAAAGAGCACAAGGTGAAAAATCTTTGCACTCGAGTGCAACACGTAACTTTTTATCCCCCCCAACGAGGAAATTGCAAAATACAAAAAAAAATACAATCAGAACAGTTTCTATTTTCACCCAGAAACTTCCACAACACCCTCCCATTAACCCAAACACACTATCAACACCCACCCAGAAACACCCACAACATTCACACCCGCAATACACACCCATCCACTCAGACACACCCAAAAAACACCCATTCACCCAGAAACACCCACAAAACCTATTCACCCAGAAACACCCACAAAACACCCATTTACCCAGAAACACCCAAAAAACACCCCTTCACCCAGAAACACACACAAATCACCCATTCACCCAGAAACACCCACAAAACACCCACTCACCCAGAAACACCCACAAATCACCCATTAACCCAGAAACACCCACAAAACACCCATTCACCCAGAAACACCCACAAAACACCCAGTCACCCAGAAACACCCATTCACCCAGACACACCTCCAACACCCACCCATCCACCCAGCCACACCCGCAAAATTTATCCAGACACACATGTAAGTACCTAATAAAAATTACCGTCCCTAATGGAGTTCCGAGACGGTCAATCAGCTTGAGTCAAGCACGTTGATTTTCTGTATGTTTTTGTTCCGTTGCTAGCGTAAACAAATCAAACAAACCTAAAAAGCTTTTAAATGCTTGACTCAAGCATCAAGCACGCATTGTAGACGAACAAAATGTTTAAAGCAAGATTGACGCCAAGCTGATTGACCGTCACGGAACTCCAAGGTTTTAACAAATTTATGACGTGAAAAGAAAATGGCGCGCGCAAAGGAAATTACAAAAAAAGTACACCAAGAAGGTTACGAGTCTGAGTTTTTAACAAATTAAAATAGGTTGCATGATAATTTCGGCACCATGGAGGTAGAAATAAATAGGTATAATGATGTTTTGAATTCACAAACTCATTGCACACGATGTTCTAAATTCAAATTTACTTTATCCTCTAGAGGATAAAAACGGCTTTTGCACTCAGATATCGAAGAGCAAAAACGCCTTTTCCGAGATGGTGGGATGAAAAAATATAATATATGTATAGTTTCTGGCCGTGTGGTGACGGCAGAGTAGAATACAATTGTCACCACACCAAATCTCTCCCGTGGGTGTCGTACAAGGCGACTAAGGATAAATCAGTGATTAGGAATGGGCAGCAGCGTTCTTCTTATACCACCTAGTCTAGCAATGTATGTACTGCGACTTGTGTGCCCGATAAATGGCAATAGGCTCGCCACCTATTACATGGGACTTGATATAGTTGGCGAAATGTGGGTGCTAGTTCACCTCTGCCTACCCCTTCGGGGATATAGGCGTGATTTATGTATGTATGTATGTAGTTTATCATGGAGTTGAATTTTGGCTTAGGTATTACGGCTAGCCAACGGATCTTCTCTTTTTCGGTAGGTATGCTATTCTTGCGTATAGCGGAGGCACTATGATTCGGGTGCCCCTAAAGTGCTTAATGGCCTACACTGAGTAATCTTCCTTAATCGGCTTTTACGATATCACGGGAGTGAGTCGGAGCTCATAATAGAACATTAGATCTCTAACAGAATACTACAACGGAAATCGTCTTGTGGAGTCACTACAAGAGGCTTCACATAATCATCATCACCAGCCCCGTTTTTTTAATGTCCCCACTACTGGGGTACCGGCCTTCCCAATGTAAGGAAGAATATAGGGAGATTTCGCCATAACCCACCACGCTGGCCCATTGCGGGTTGGTGGGTTTTAACGACTGCAGATGCAGCTGCTTAACGTACCATCCGAAGCACTTAATAACTGGACATAATGAATTTTTGGTCACCCATTGACAATGACCGGCCTTAGCGACCATTGCTAAGTTTACGCAATCTCAGGCCAAGCGCGCTATGCCACTGCACTAGCGAGCTCCTCTAATAATACATACAATAATGTTTAATATTAAAATCGCCGTCCTCCCCATAACTCAAACCCGCAAACACGATAAAAATGCAAAGAGTTCCAAACCACCGTGTAATGTAACCAGGCACTTCTAACATTACTTTAAGACCTTCTCAAATAAGTTAACGCCTCACTTTATCCTCTACGGAGTGGAAACTGCGAACTTACCGAATGTTGTGATCAGTTTCAATATTCAGCTTATAAAAGCTCTCCTATATTTTTTGCGCGGCCGTAAAATAAAGGCTGTGTTGTATACAACAATACGGTAAATTACGAACTCATGTTACTTTTTGAGCACAAGCTGCGAGACGTGAAAAAAGTAGGCTACCTGTTGTATCGCTGGGAAATACAATGGACGGCCCCCTTGGGATGGCATTTATATAAAAGCGGTCAAGAGAGCGTCGCCGCTTTGCCGGTTGGGTTCTATTAAAATTGTGAAATTATTTTGGCTGGGCCACTTTTGAGTGGCAAATTAATAGAATATTCTAGAACTCCCGTCAACGGCACAAGGATAATTATTATGGCAATTAATACAGTGATATTTTCATGATGTAAATAAAAATTACCGGGGCTAATAATTATTCGGAACACGATAAAGCAAAAATGAATTCATTAAAAATACTGTATAGAAAAATGTTGGTGACAGTTAGGCGGACGACTGTAAAACCGAAGTCGAAACCTTTAGTAACATAGAATGTTATCATTCCAATCAATCTCAGATCATTACCCAATCAAAATCAGATAACTACCAATTTTCAAAGTCCCGACTGTTAAACACAAAGTGAAAAGCATTGCTTAATCTTTGATAGTACTTAAACTTTGGCGGCTGTATGAGTCAGACGATTTTCTCTCCGAATTCTATCCGCGAAATCTTAGCGCGCCACTTAAATTATTATTTCCCAAGACACAGAAAGTTTAACACAAACAATATATTTGTTATAATGACCAAATGTTACTAAAAACCGTATTTTAGGGTATTGCTTTTTTGTATTAACCGGGGGAATAAAACTCCAATCACCTTTTAAAATTATGCCCTGTGATGTCAAACTTTTATAGTGGCAGCGCTCTAGTACGCTGCTCTTAAAGTTGAGAATCACTGACCAAAACTTAATGCGCTGTTGCTAATAACGCTTGCAACGTTATGTATGTCGCTCGGCTCCTTGGAGGATAAGCTATCTAAATTGAACCAATGTAAAATGGATAAGTTCCATGCAGAATTCACACCTGCGGCCAAAGCCAGGTTAGATTGAAATGACCAAGGTGTGAAGCTTGCAGATATTCTACGTCAGAATCTGGATATGCCGTGTGGTGACGGCAGAGTAGAATACAATTGTCACCACCCCAAATCTCTCCCGTGGGTGTCGTACAAGGCGACTAAAGATAAATCAATGATGCGGAATGGGCAGCAGCGTTCCTCTTATACCACCTAGCAATAGCAATTTACTGCGACTTTAGTGTCCGAGAAATGGCAATAGGCTCGCCACCTATTACATGGGACCTAACATAATTGGCGTGATTTATGTATGTATGTAGAATCTGGATATTTTGGATTGGTGGTTTGCATTCTACGATTCGGGTTCTCCAAGGTCATCATCGGCGTCACCAGCCCTAAATAAAGTGTCAGTAATTTTCTCACCAGCGGCCCAGGCCTTCCCAGGGCATGGAAGAATATAGGGAGAATGGGCCATAACTCACCACACATTGATTGATTGGTGGGCGTTAACGAATGCCTAAAACGGACACTTTCGGATATAAATAATTTCAACATTTGATATATTCACGTAAGCCAAAAGGAGCCCCTAGCGCAGTGGCATAGCACTAAGCAATGTTCGCTAAGGCCGGTCATTGGATGGGTGACCAAAAATTCATTATCTCGAGTTCCTCCGTGCTTTGGAAAGCACGAAGCCGTTGGTTCCAGCTGCATCTGCATTCGTTAATGAGCCAGGGCCAGCGCCAGCGTGGTGGGTTATGGCCCAATCTCCCTATAATATTCTGTCATCAAGTGGCCTGTGCTCCAACATTAAAGGGCTGGTGATGATGACGTAAGCCAAATTTAAGTGTCCATAATGCTCTTGGGTGTATGGAAATTATTTTACACAGGAGAGTGCTTGCTCAAGCCAGTAGGTATGCCCGTTTTGGGCTACCTTCCCCGACGTTATTGTTTCGCTTCCAAACTATGAACGCTTAATCATGTGTTGCAAAATGAAAAAGTTAAATTAGAATATTCCTGACTTGCCTGCGTTTATTTCACTAAGCTTTATGTGCGGCAGTCATTGTGGGAAAATTGCAACGCGAGACACTCCGCGTCTTTACTGCGCCACACATGAATTTAATATTGCCTCCCCAGTAAAAGTTTTATTAAGACGGAGGCAGTCAAATGCGCTCACTAGGGCCAACATAAACAAATATGAAATTTTATATTTTTATATACACGGTGCCGTTACACAATGGTCCCATTTCTTTATTTTCTTTTTGCGTATCGTTAGGTATCCTTATATTGGTCATAATATATGCATACATACATAAATCATGCCAATATCCGCGAAGGGGAGGCAGAGGATAATTTACCTCGTTAACACCCACGTTTTACCAATTATTATTGAATCTAAAGTTTAGGTACTCGTATATAATTTCACATTAGTTTGGCACTTAATAACATGGCTTGTTAAAATAACAAAAGCAAATAAAAATGCATAACAGAAACTAATAGAAATTAAAGTCTAAACAGCCAATGGTTCTCACATTCATAATTAAGTTTAAGATCTAACATTTCGGTGCTGGTCTGCGATTAATTACACTCCATGTTTACAAAACTGCCTGGCAAAAGTTTGGAACGAGTCAACAAAGGATTATTAGACCGGCTCTTATCTTGGGGTCCCGTACCTTTTTTTGCGACTTGAGCAATTAATTCGCTAATATAATAGTAACTTTTTGCCAAGTTGACCTAAGGCAGTTTTTCGTAGCGCCATATTTAGTCTAATTAGCGATTAGTAATTAATGTTTCTCCCATTCTCAAATTTTGACATTTTGCATTAGACAATATGTCTCACGGCTCGCAACTGAAACCATTCGTTGTAAAATTACCAAAAACCTCATTATATATCGACTTAGGTCTCTTATGGATTTCTTCAAGACTATCGTCTAACACGATGTGGAGAAAATAATTATAGGACATACTCTCTTAATCTCCGAAATCTTTGAAAATTATCCAGCTAAACCGTCTTGCATCAAAGGATCAATAGCTTAATTTCAATAACATCACGCCTCCACTCGTTTCCATATCATTGAAATGTAATTTGATAATTCCGATTTAACTTTTAACCCCAATGAGAACAGTTTGGACAGCTGCCTTCAAATTCTTTATTGGTTTAGGTATTATCGAGTAAATTGACTGACAGCTAGTTAAATTCGATTGATTTTATTACTTAGCTTTGTTATTACTTTGACTGCGATTATACATGGGAAATCGTAATAATATTAGGCAATCGGAATAATTTAAATTGAATAAAAGCTTTAGACAAATGTTATACAAATTATTTGTTTATGGTATATGACGTCTGACCTGTGTTAATGGATGAGGAACCATACTGCGCCGACTCTAGATATTCTGGAAACAGGGCAGGAAAAAGAAGACTTAGTTTTAATCCAATCCACGTTATCGAGCTCCTTGTTGGTACTTAACGTTAAATAAAACCTATTAGGGCAACCACTTGGAAAAATCGTCAAAACAAAGTTTCAGTGCAAGTCCGTGAAATATTCCGCCCTGTTTGGCCAGATAGAAAGAAACGGGCATTGTGGGCATTTCGAAAGCGCTGGCTTTTGGAGATAGCGATAAATGCTGGGTACCTACTTAGGGAAAGGTGGGGTAAGATGAGGACCGCAACAAAACTGATGATACAACGGCTGACGGCTGGCTTGGTTGAATGGTCAGATCGCTGGCTATTGGGCAAATAGTCCTGGGTTCGAATCCTGACAGGAGCAAGTTTTGTGACGAACACAGTCATTTGTTCCCGAGTCATGGATGTTTATATTATGTTTATGTAAGTTAATGTTACGTAAGTATTTCTATGTATAATTATTAATTATATTAAAAATTTTACGTCATCTAGTATCAATATCACAAGTGCTTATGCTACTAATTTTGGGCTAGATGATAGGAAAGAGTGTAGGAAATATACCTAATATTTATTTATTTATTGTGAATGTAGAGTAGATAATGTAGCTATAGATATACCATCTGACAGTATTAAGCAAAATAATGCTATATTTGACATGTTCATCTATTTTGTATTATAATTTTTGTCCGGTCCCCATCTTAGCCCACCTACAGGTTGAAAACTGTGAACTTTTCCGGCGGAGAAAACATCCTTTCCTCGAGTGAACAAGCTTTCAAGCTCTAGGTACTTTTGAGACAACTTGAAAAGTTTCCGCTTACTTGTAATTAATTATTCATTTACGCTACTCCAGTGATGCTTTGATGAAAAGAAACAGCAAAATGGAAATTTTTGTCTAACACGATACATTTAGGTATAAACTTTATCATCGTCGCCAGCTATTTAATATTCCCACTGCTAGGTCAGAAGCCTTCCCTATCCATTTAAGAATTTATTGAGAATGGGTGTATATTTTTCTACCGATTAACCGTCGATTACTTCGAACTAGACCTAAATTACTTGATACAGCCGGTGTTGCTGACAAAAATAAATATTGTAAGCCTTTTTATGCAAATGTTTTTACGTCATTGCGAGATGTATTACGACATTACGGGTGTCAGGGAGGGATGTGACTACACTTTCAACTAAAAAATTAGTTAAGAGTTAACATTGTGTGTTCCAAATGTAATACTTATTGGTTCAGGAATGCAATTATTACATTTACTGGCTAACTAAAGCTTTGTCCGATTTTGTATAAAGCCGTATAGGTACTTTAAAATGATGTTATTTATGAGACAGTCATATTTCATAAGAATTTACTTAATAGACCTGTTTTGTAGTGAACTTTCACTTTTAATGTAACTGAAATGTTTTTCAACTTGAAAAGACGTTAAGTACAAGCGAGTCTAGACACACGACAGTCTCCCGTTCCCACAACATCACATAAACTTTTTGAATCACTGCAAATATTTTGCTGTGGAAACTATATAACGAGGAGTGCTTTGAAGAAACATTAATTATTTATAAGCTCCCATGTTAAGTGCCCACGGACTATGTATGAGACAGTATTTCATTTAAGAAGTTTCGTAGAGGCACTTCGTAGTAAATGGGGGTGGGTATAATTCATGTAAATTTTGTTAAAATTGTATACCTGTTTTTAATTTTATTATTAAGGTAGGTTAAAAATATAGTAGGCATTGGCGTTCCTGTTATGTCACTTAGCAATACCCTGCTATTTACTTGCCCGATAAACGGCAATATCTTATTACATGAGACCAAACATACCTGTCGAAATGTGTGTCCTCGTCATCATCATCATCCGGGTCATTCGCTTGGTGGCTGCGGGCATCAAGCGTAATAGGTCATGGCCCGGGCAGTTTCTTCCCTGTCTAGGCCGCCTAGGCGGCGGCCTAGACTACCGGGGGCGACAGGGTTCCCCTTCGGCCTTGCCAATGTCACGGGTGGCTTGATTCATTTTAAAAACAAATTATGCTTAAAATTAAATTATTTTGCTTCTAACAGACTGTGAAATTCCTGTCCAATGTGCTTCTCATTATTGCGTCGCAAGCATTTCAATATGTTAAGCCGAACAACCCTTAATTATAACGTAGATGATCTTCAGTCAGATTATTCGTGCCGAAGTTTATAACATTTTGAAAATACAGGGTTCATTCAAAATTCTGCCTAAATATGAGAAGTTCATATAAGCCGCGGACCACAAAACAAGTTTCAGGATGGACTCGGGGGTCCATAAAATTAGAATTTACTTAGGAAAGGGGCACTTGATTAACTTTTCAAATCAGAGTTGATACTAGTTAGTATTAACTCAACGTTCTGTCTTGTGGCCGAGGGAGCGGCGTGTCTTTGGGGTAATTTAAAGTTCTTAATGAATGATCTATGAGAATATGATATTAGGCAAGCGGAGGACGGGTTTGTGGACGAAATTCTTGGTTCGGCTAGCGTAATTATGATGATGATACAAATAAACAATAAATTTTCTAAATATAGTCCCCTTTTCTGTCCACAATTATTTATGAATACGTATATAAATTACTGACGCCTATTTATCCCCGTAGGGGTAGCCAGAGGTGAATTAACACCCACGTCCTGTCCTGTTTTAGCTACGAATATTTAAAGAATTTAAAATAGTGGTAAACTAAGTTTCCACTAAAAAAATTGTCCCGACGTGTAAGAAATAAAGTGCTGCGCAATTTTCTTAATTATCCTTGCCATAAGAGTATCTAACACGGCTCTTGCAGTATCTAACTAAATATTGTTGGGCAAAGAGAAAAATCGTGGTGGAGAAGGTACATACATACATACATAAATCACGCCTGTATCCCCGAAGGGGTAGGCAGAGGTGAACTAGCACCCACGTTTCGCCAGTTATGTTAGGTCCCATGTAAATAGGTGGCGAGCCTATTGCCATTTATTGGGCACAAAATCGCAGTAGGTAATAGCTAGATGGTATAAGAGAAACGCTGCTGAACATTCCTCATCACTGATTTATCCTAAGTCGCCTTGTACGACACCCACGGGAGAGATTTGGGGTGGTGACAATTGTATAATGCATTCTACTCTGGAGCTCACTAGCGCAGTGGCACGGCGCGCTTGGCCTGCGATTGCGTAAACTAAGCAATTTCGCTAAGGCCTGACCAAAAATATATTATCGTGAGTTCCACCGAGCTTCGGAAGACACGTTAAGCCGGTGGTCCCGGCTGCATCTGCAGTCGTTAATACCCACCAACCCGCACTGGGCCAGCGTGGTGGGTTATGGCCCAAGTCTCCCTATATTCTTCCATCCATAGGGATGGCCCGTGCCCCAGCAGTGGGTACATTAAAGGGCTAGTGATGATGATGATGATTCTACTCTGCCGTCACCACACGGCTGAGGTGGCGAGGTGAGTGTTGATTATGTTGTGGGCCCCGTGAATCTACACTTAGGTCACAAGTCCCATGTCCCAAGCGCTGCCACTGACTACCCTGTTTGCCACAAATGGACCAGCCACTCGCACTGTAAATCCGTCATGTTAAGAGTTTTCGTCTCATCTTGGAAAAAGTATTAGAATACTTTGAAGAAGAAAGATTAATGAAATATGTAGTCGTTCTAAAGTTATGGCCTGACGAAGCTCTTTTGTGACTGACTCTTTTGTGTGTATATTTCGAATTATTGACCACGGCGTGACACAGGGATTCATTTTCATGTATATTACAAACTATTAAAATTATATTATACCAGTTACTTTTTGTTGTTTAAGCATGAAACGTCAAAGGTCTGCGTAATTTGCACTGACACACGGGGCTTCCTATACGCCTGTAGCCTCTGTTTGCTCAGGGCGACGACCCATTCAGCCAGAACAAACACTACACACTGGAACCACACGCGCTTTCAGCGCTGAACGCGGAACCTCTAAAGCGCCACAATGTCTTACTTCGGTCTCCCGCATAGATTTGAATGTTTTACTTTAGAAAACAGAACACGTAATTATGTTTGTGTGCAGCTTAAATTAGTATAATTGTGCTCGAGTTGATAGAGTATTTATGCTTGTGGAGTTGTTCAATGAAATCGTCGAATTCGTTTCCATTTTGCAACTGATGTACTGACTGCATCACGACAGATTGTGCAATTTTCTTGTTAGAAAATTATGCAAATATTGTGCGTAGCATGTCGTGTTCTTTACGTCAATCAAGGTAAGGTTATTGTTTTGATTTTAATTTGAGTATTATATGAATGTTAGAAAAAATAATACATAGAATATTGTGGTTAAAAAGGGTGTGGTTAGTAAGGTGTTTAACAATTGATTCGAGATATTTGACAGTTTTCTTCAGTCTGAAGCGCTGTTGACTTCATAATTTTGAATGGGCATGAAGAATTCTGTTTTTTATTTTCATGTAGGGCTGAGAGAAATAATATTGATAATACAAATGCGGATTTGTATAATAAAATGTTATGTTGTCAATTTTATTTATAAATTATCACACGATCAAGGCACAAAAAAATAAATTAAAGCATTTAATAAACCGGCAATAGCTACAACTAAAACAACACCAATCGAAATTGATGTGACGGTTCGACAACAGATTACATTACATTTCAACTAAACTACGAACTCGGTAACGGTTGAATCGAAACTAATTAAAAAGCCAGCCTAATGGCTGAAAATAATAGGCACCAATTAACTTCCAAATTGCGAGGCAAATAGTTAACTATTCCATTAAAATTAATTATTCTGGCTTTGAGAGCATCCGTTTCTTACTTTACGTGCCATATGGTTTTTATTTGTGGGCCCGCTTAGTGTCTAGTGGCCACTGGCTGTCGATGTAGAGGATCTTTGAACGAATATTTTGTGGAAGAAGAAAATACTTCCGCTGCATTTGTTCTCAATTCAGAATTATTGTCTTTTATAAGTATATTTTATATGATATCATTATATTCTACGCTGGCCTGGGATTAAAAAAAATAACGTGTGTCAGCACCAGAAGCGTCGTAAAAGTCGACTAACGGCGGGTCCCAGTATTATATCTAGAGTTAAAAGTAAACTTACTAAAGTTTAGTTGCCCGGCATTTTTTGTTCTATTACCATAAATAACAGAAGTTGCTAGGCAACTAAGCTATAGTACATCTTCAAATGTTGATAGAATATTGGGTCCCGTTAGGTCTGTACCTACATTCAACAACATGCTATCACAAAATGTCAAATCTTCTCAATGAACTTTGTGCTTTACTATATTGTAAAACGTTGTCTTTTATTTTTTACGTTAGCTAATTGTAATAGCTCCTCTTTTCTTTTCTTCGTTAACTAATTGTAATAGATCCTCTTTTCTTTTGTCCGTCACCTAATTGCATAGCTCCTTTTTTCTGTTAGCGGTTGCAGCGTGAACTCCATCTCGCTGCAACCGCTGAGCGGTCCGTGCCAATTGAAGGGTGATGGCGCCACTCAGTCGGGCTGCGCTATCTCCGCGTTGGCACAGATCTCCTTTCATTGTATGAACAAAACCTAGGACTGTTGACTCGGTTTAATAGAAAAAGCATCCAGTTATTGCCGTGAACAAATACATTGGTAAATCTATTTGCGGCAGAAGTGAAAACTAAGACTTGTCTTAATTACCAGGGAGGCAACTACGAATTTTCTCTTCGTCCTATTTTTAAACTTTGCCAGTCTGGTTGGTCAAATGGCGGATCACTGGTTATTGGCCAAAAAGTCCAGGGTTCGTATCCTGGTAGAGACAATTGTTTGTGATGAATACAGACATTTGATATCGAGTCATGGCTGTCTATATGTTTATATACTTAAAGCAAATAAATTTATCATTGTCATTATGTAGTATATATTACAAATATTTATTTATATAATATAATTATTGTGTACGTTAAAATTTATCCGACATCTAAACTAAATCAGTCATCAGACTGTGGCATAATGAAAATCCATAAAACTTTTCGATACAGTTTGACCGAGAAACGTTTTGTATGCGAATCGTTATAAAAATTGAATTTGGAAGCTAAAAGCGTCGTATGAAATAATTCCGATTAAAAACAAATTTAAAATTGGAACATTTCGAAATAGGAGCAGTAAAAGCAGTTCCCTAGTATGTAGGTATTATACGTTATTTACAAAAAAGTCCCTTTTTATAAATAAAAAAACAACGCCGGTGTGCAAATACCTGGCACTGTATTACGTTCATTTCGCCACCACGCAATGGATCCGGGAACCACACGGGGAATCCGTAGATTGCTAAGCAGAATCGTAATAAGCCAAGTACCACAATAGGTACTCGAATTGCGCACACTATTCATTATTCCAGAAATGCCTTTATGATCTGTGTCTTTGTTTTATGGAATCCGAGACGTTATTCTCAAAGATATACAGACATACATATTTTATTATACCAGGAGACATTTTGGTCACTGCAAAAATTTTTGGAATTCGTTCAGACCATCAAACTGAACAAATTTCACTATGGGAGCAACTCCAAATTCACGAAAAAAATAACAGCTGGTCAAGTAGGTATTATCATTTTGTATGAAACAGCTGATATTTTTTTCGTGTATGTAGAGTTGCTCCCATAGTGAAATTTGTTCAGTTCGATGGTCTGAACGAATTCCAAAAAAATTTACAGTGACCAAAAACTCTCCTGGTATATAAACATCACACCTCTTATTCAATTCAATTTAAATATTCTTTATTGCACAATAAAAAAACAAATAACAGAAAAAATACAAAAACACCTATTTATCCCCCGGGGCATGCAGAGGCGAATTAACACCCACGTTTCACCAATTATGTAAGGTCGGTGGCGAATAGGTGGCGAACCTATTGCCGTCTATCGAGCACGTGAAATCGCAATACATTGTTCGGTGGATAAGAGGAACGCTGCTTCCCTTTACTCATCGCTGCCGTAACCTTCTACAACACCCACGGGAGAGATGTGGGTGGTGGTCAAAATAAGGTTTCAAATTCAAGTACTAAATGTATTGTTTTAAACTAACGTGGTCACTAACATTTTCAAAATGACAGAAAGCGGGATTTATACCACGTACGGCACAGTTATATGCGCCATGATCACGGAAGAACGGAAGAGTTCAGTTCATGTACGCATGTAACTGTGCCGAAATATCGGATTAACCAAAAAACAAAGGTACGTGGTATAAATCCCGCTTTCTTTCATTTTAAAAATCAAGTACTAAAGTTATGTAAGAGCATATTCAGAGTCATAGGGAACAGTTGCTACAGGCATAGTCACATAATTGGGTTCTTTCCTATATCTCTGTCGCGCGTGGCTTCATCCCATATGAGTGACAGGGATGGTTGGATCGGCAGAAATAAAAGCGTACTTCAAAGTAGACCTATTGAACTGTATGATTAATATAGCAAGTTAATGAGTTCCGTTAATGAGGGCAACCCTATTACTGATTATCCCAAATAAATGTAATAATGCTCTCGAATTGCTTCATTAAATTTTCAAAGTATTGGTAATTTTTTTAAAATCATTATTTTTGTTTGCTTCATTTAGCGATTGGACTAAAAGAAATCGTCTTTAAGAAGACTATATGTGTAATCATAATTATTTCTCACATCCTCTAAACTGCACTAACACAAAATAACGTATATTGTATATATTATTGAAATTTATTTACGAAACCGACGGTCATGCATGAAGAGATTGATGAGATTGGATGAAGCGAAAGAAGTACCTATGTAAGGATCGTAGCAAGTGCAAAGAAGTGATCACTGCCTACCCCTGTGGGAGAAAGGCGTGACATATGTATTCGTATGTATTATTTAAATGTAATCATAATTCCATCCCATTTACAATTGCTGTATGATTAATGTAATTTATGTGTGATTATTACCTACGAAACATCAGAAATGCCAGCAGACCAAAAGCAGTGTGTTCTTCTTTGTCTAATCCATTAATGCTAAGTTGTATACACAACCGTTACTGCCCATTACCTACTAATCATATTGATAACTCTTAGAAGTTTTTACGACTGATTTTATAGAATGGTCAGATCGTCCAAAATATCCTGGTTCGAATTCTGGCAGGGGTAAATGTTTGTCTGATGAACACAGATATAATTATGTTCTCGATTCATGGCTGTTTATATGTTTATGTGGTATACTATAAATATTTATATGTCTGAGATCCTTAACACAAGTGCCTATGCTACTTACTTTGCGCTAGATTATATTATATTAGTAGTAGTATATATTATATTATTACTATAGGTCTTGGATAGCAAACAGTCCTAAGTCAAGTATGCCGGGAATACGCGGTCGGCTACTATGTCACCAAACGGGAACAGAATAATTTTGAGTTGGCTCCGAAAATAGATTTAGTGTATGTGGAAATGGTACAATTCTGCGTTAAAATCTAGGACGCACTTTGGCAGGCTTTGCCAAGTCTCATGGGTTCAATGTACCGTCTCTGTTCCGTGTTGCGGAAATCAATAGAAAACAATATAAATTTTCCGGAACTGGAACTATACATTATAACTTATTTCAAGATGTATATAAAAAAAATATTAAAGGTCTGGTTTAGAATCACCATTCAGATATCTTCTTTTCCTACATACATACATACCCCACATCCTTGCAGAGATATAAACCTATCTGCCGCACTCAGAGACGTCAATTAACTATAATGAGTATTTAATGTCAAACATTTTCATTCAAATCTAGACCATAGACCCGGCATGAATAGCGACTAGTTTTGAATTGTCATTTTTTGACGTTAAGTACTCATTAACGTTATTTGATGTCTCTGAGTTCGGCAGTATGTTATTTAAAAATGGGTATGATTTAAACTATCACCAATTTAAATAGTTTTGTGTTGCCTAAATAATAGGGCTTGTCCCCAAAATAGTAGATCTGTCACTAGATTGTAATTACCAAACTATATAAAATCAATTCCCCAATAAATCACATAAAATCATCGAGATATGGGGTCTAGTAACAAATAAATGTTTTTGTATGTATTATAATAGGTTTGTCCTAATAAGTATAAAACCAAACAAATTTAAATAGATCGCCAATAAATCAATATTATGTCACCAGACATAAAGTTTAAAATAATTTAGGTTTGTCGTCATCATCGTCCCAACCAAAAGAGAGCTACTTACCCGTCAATACAGAAACGCTACTAAAATTTTGAGCATTGCTTATAAAGTTAAGTGGACAATACCTGTCAGAATTTGTATGGAAAAACGTCAATTTTGACAATACTTAAATGTTAAGTAGGACTCAAAATATGAGTAGCGTTTCTGTATTCGGTGGTTAAGTGGACAATACCTGTCAGAATTTGTAGGTATTAAAAAACGTCAATTTCGACAATACTTAAATGTTAAGTAGGACTCAAAATTTGAGTAGCGTTTCTGTATTCGGGGGTTAAGTGGACAACACCTGTTAGAATTTGTAGGTACCTATTGAAAAACGTCAATTTCGACAATACTTAAATGTTAAGTAGGACTCAAAATTTGAGTAGCGTTTCTGTATTCGGGGGTTAAGTGGAAAACACCTGTTAGAATTTGTAGGTACCTATTGAAAAACGTCAATTTCGACAATACTTAAATGTTAAGTAGGACTCAAAATTTGAGTAGCGTTTCTGTATTCGGGGGTTAAGTGGACAACACCTGTTAGAATTTGTAGGTACCTATTGAAAAACGTCAATTTCGACAATACTTAAATGTTAAGTAGGACTCAAAATTTGAGTAGCGTTTCTGTATTCGGGGGTTAAGTGGAAAACACCTGTCGGGATTTGTAGGTATTGAAAAACGTCAATTTTGACAATACTTAAATGTTTAGCAGGACTCAAACTTTTAACTGCCACACTCAGAGACGTCAATTAACTTTAATAAGTATTTAATGTCAAAAATTTTCATTCAAATCTAGACCATAGACCCGGCAAGAATAGCGACTAGTTTTGAATTGTCATTTTTTCGCGTTAAGTACTCATTAACGTTATTTGACGTCTCTGAGTGAGGCAGTAAGAAGCGTTTCTGTATTCGGGCGCTAGACAAACAAAATAGTAGGCGGAATTTTAAGTCCAATTTTGACCAATTTGGCTCCGCCTCTTTGAGCATATTTTCATTAAAATTGGATATTGATTTATTAAATAGGTAACGAATATAATTTTTTTAGTAACTGAACGAAATAAAATGTAACTACTATATTGGTGTCAAAATAACAAATAAAAATGAGTCGCAGTCAGGGATGATCGATAATCGATTTATTTGGTAACAGATCTACTATTCTGAACACAAATCTATTTTATTTGGTGACAGATCTACTATTCTGAGGACAAAGCTATTATTTATGTAATAAAACTATTATTATAAGAACGAAGTTAATATTCATGGTAGCTCTATTTTATTGGTAACCCATCTCTTATTTTGGACATAAATTAACATTACTTTGATAATTCATACCTGGCAACACTTTTTTTTATCTGATAACAAAAATATTTCTTGGTGATAGATCTATTTATTACTGTTGTAAAAAGGTTTTACTATTTGTAAACTAAAACTGGCATATTGAAAATGATGTAGTAGACATTTCAAAATTGGAAATACATTCGTTTATCAATCCTGACACAGTGCACTCATTTTATAAAATATTGTATTTAATTAATTTATTTTATAACAATATTACAAGAGGTTATGGGCCTATCACTATCTCTAGTTAAAATTTAGAAAACTATTTTCATAATGGATAAAGAAAGTGCGTCATGTTTTTCGTCATATGAAAAATTACGAGGACGAGAAAATTATAATGACTGGCGTTTCATTATGAAAAACAGTCTAGTGCACGAAAATCTTTGGCAATGTGTAAGTGGGTACCCTGAGGGTGATACAACTGCGGCCGATATTCGTATCAGGAGAGACGAAAAAGCTTTGGCAAAAATAAATCTCTCGGTCGATAAAGCTTGTTTTCCACATCTGATAAACGTCAGATCAGCTAAAGATGCGTGGGATACGCTAGAAAAAGTTTTCGATGACAAAGGATTGAACAGACGTCTTCAGCTTCTTCGCAAATTATGTTCCGTCAAACTAACGGATTACAGCACCATGCAAGAATACGTCAATGATACAATTTCTATTGGACAACAACTAAGTGCTATAGGTAAGCCAGTTGATGATGAATTTTTGGGCGTAGTTCTTCTTAAAGGATTAACTGCAGAATATGACCCTATGGTTATGGCGTTAGAGCACTCCGGCGTCACCATAACAAGTGACTTAATCAAAACCAAACTGTTACAAGACACGAAATGGAATAGTAATGATAGGGAGACCGAAACGTGCCTGTATTCTGGAGATAAAAACAAATCCAAAGATGCGAATAAAAATAAGAAGTGGTGTTGGAATTGCAAGAAAGCAGGACATACTAAGAAAGAATGTTGGTTCAAGAACAAACCAAAGTCTGACAATACAAAGTCCAACGATCCAAAATCTTTATCTGCTTTGAGCGTATGCAATGATAGCCATGATATTTGGTACATCGACTCAGGAGCGACGCACCATATGACTGGTCGTAAGGATTGGATGAAAGACTACAAAGATATTGCTGCCATTGACTTGACTGTAGCAAATGGTGAAAAATTGCAATGTAAAGGACTTGGTAATGTAGATATACAACTTAGTAATAATAATGTAAATACGATTTCTAATGTAATGTTTGTACCTAATCTCTCTGTAAATTTATTATCTGTAAATGATCTTGTTAAGAAAGGATATGTGATTGTGTTTGATTCTAAAGGTTGTAGGATATTTAATGACGGTGAATGTAAAATAACTGGCAAAGTTTTTGTAACTGGCTCAGAAGTTGATAAAGCTTATCGACTTGACACTTGTCATATAAATGCCAATATCACTAAAACGTTGGAATCCATTGATCTTTGGCATAAGCGTATGGGTCATTTGAACACACAAAGCCTTAAAAATTTACGAGACCAAGTAGATACTATAAATTTTACTGATAATACTTTAAGTAACACATGTGAGATTTGCATTCGAGGTAAGCATTTAAGAGATCCGTTTATATCAAATCCCAAGAAGGAGTTGGCGACAAATAACTTAGATTTGATACACACAGACCTATGTGGACCACTACCCATCGAATCTATTAGAGGTAAGAAATATTTTCTAACTTTTATCGATGATCATAGTAGAAAAGTATTTATATACTTCTTAAGGAATAAATTCGAAGTGACTACTAAGGTCAAAGAATTTATAGCTATGGTAGAGAATCAGTGTACTTCAAAAGTAAAAGTCATTCGTTCTGATAATGCAAGGGATTACTGTAATAAGGATTTACAAAACTTTTTCAAACAAAAAGGTATCCTTCATCAATTGACAGTGCCCTATTCTCCACAACAAAATGGAGCAGCCGAACGCATGAATCGCACTATTCTTGATAAAGTTAGATGTATGCTCTACGATTCAAAATGTGATTTAAAACTGTGGGCCGAAGCTGCACATACTGCAGTTTACCTAATTAATAGGTCACCTACTAAAAAGATAGGAAATAAACTTCCAGAGGCATTGTGGCTGAATAAAGCAATTGATTTCAATAATTTAAAAGTCTTTGGTTGTGATGCTTACGCTCACGTGATTAAAAATAAGCGTACTAAACTTGAGCCAAAAAGCAAAAAGTTTATATTCGTAGGCTATGACGACAGCTCAAAAGCATATAGATTATTTGATCCCCACACCAGTAATATCACTCTATCCAGGGATGTCAAATTTATTGAAAAACAGTTCTCATTTGTAAAACGTAATATAGACCAACATCATTTATTACCGTTTCCATTTTCAACATACAGTGAGACTGATGAAGATGACGAACCTGATCATCCAGTAGAGCATCCTGAGGTTGAGGTGGGTGAAAGCTCAAATATCGGAGCTGGCGTGAATGATTTTAGCACCAGTACTATCGATGAGCCGAATATAGCTACGACAAGCAGTACGATCCATGAAGAACCGAGAAGGTATCCTGCACGTGAACATCACAAACCTTTAAGGTACGGCAATCCAATTACTAATTTTTGTGGCGATCAACTAGAACCATCTACTATAGCAGAAGCTTTAAAATCTCCTAATGCTGAGCAATGGAAGGAGGCTATGCAAACAGAAATAGATGCATTTCATGAACATAACACATGGATTTTAGTTGACCCACCTCATGATAAAAATATTGTACAAAACAAATGGATATTTAAAATAAAACGTGATGCCAATGGTAATATTTCACGATATCGTGCACGTTTAGTTGCAAAGGTAAGGGCGAAGATTATTCAGAGGTGTTTTCACCTGTAGTCCGGTACACGTCACTTAGAGTTTTATTTGCTATGGCAACTGAACTGAATCTCTACACAGAACATCTAGACGTTCAAACAGCATTTTTAAACGGAGATTTATTCGAAGAAATTTTTATGGCACAACCATCTGGGTTTATCAAAACAGGTGACGAGTCTAAAGTTTGTCTTCTCAAAAAGGCCATCTATGGTTTAAAACAGTCCCCACGTGCTTGGTACTCTAAAGTAAAAGATGTATTACTGTCTTTAGGGTACAAGCAATGTGACACGGAACAATGCATTTTCGTGAAACGGGCGGGAGAGAGTATATTGTATATATCTTTGTACGTAGACGATTTCTTCCTGTTTTACAATGAAAATGAAATGGCAATTTCACTTAAAAATGCATTGTCAAAAGCGTTTAAACTTAAGGAACTAGGTAGTTTAAGTAATGCTTTGGGTGTTCAAATAACTCATGACAAAGATCCTGGAGAATTATCAATAAGTCAGGAGCGTTACATTTCACAAATTTTAGAAAAATTTGGCATGACTGAGTGTAAACCTGTCAAGACACCCTTAGAACCAAACACAAAACTTGTATCTAATAAGAATCCCTGTAATATTAATTTGCCTTACAGAGAACTAATAGGTTCTTTAATGTTTCTATGTCAAATGAGTAGACCTGATTTGGCTTATAGTGTTTCATATTTAAGTCAGTTTAATTCTTGTTACTCTGAGGAACACTGGGCCGCCGCAAAACGCGTACTACGTTATCTGAAAGGAACTTTAAACACTAAATTAACTTTCAAATCTAGTATGTCAAAAGTTAAAAGTTTTCGCATAACGGGATATACAGATGCGGATTGGGCTAGCGATATTGATTGTAAGTCATTTACAGGATATATTTTTTAAATTAATGGCAATACGGTATCTTGGTCTTGTCAAAAACAAACTTGCGTTGCTTTGTCTTCTACCGAAGCAGAGTATGTTGCGTTAAGTGAAGCTACAAAAGAAGCTATGTACTTGAAGCAATTTTTGAGTGAAATATTGGGTTATTCTGAACCTGTTGTTCTTTACGATTGTAATAAGGAAATAGAACTTTACAATGACAATCAGTCGGCCCAAAAATTAGCTTACAATCCGGTATTTCACAAACGCACTAAACATGTAGCAGTCCGTTATCATTTTGTTAGAGAAGCGGTTGCACAAAACTTAATTAAAATAATTTATAAACCTACAACTGAAATGGTGGCAGACATTTGTACTAAGGCGCTGCCATATCCTAAACACAAATACTGTTTTGACAACATGTCAATAAGCTAGTAAGTTTTTGTAACTTTAGTAAGTTTTTGCTAGTGTTTTGGAGGTACAGTCTATTGCATAAATATGTGACCAATGTTAGTTTAAGGGAGCGTGTTGTAAAAAGGTTTTACTATTTGTAAACTAAAACTGGCATATTGAAAATGATGTAGTAGACATTTCAAAATTGGAAATACATTCTTTTATCAATCCTGACACAGTGCACTCATTTTATAAAATATTGTATTTAATTAATTTATTTTATAACAATATTACAAGAATTACATACATACATACATAAATCACGCCTATATCCCCGAAGGGGTAGGCAGAGGTGAACTAGCACCCACGTTTCGCCAGTTATGATAGGTCCCATGTAATAGGTGGCGAGCCTATTGCCATTTATCGGGTACAAAAGTCGCAGTAGGTACATTGCTAGGTGGTATAAGAGGAACGCTGCTGCCCATTCCTCATGACTGATTTATCCTTATTCGCCTTGTATGACACCCACGGCAAAGATTTGGGGTGGTGACAATTGTATTCTAGTCTGCCGTCACTACGCAGCTGTTTATTTGATGACAAATATAAACTCTTGAAAAAAAAAATATTTCCCTTTAAAAATAATGTTTACCTTGACTGCAAAATCTTGGAATTGTTTTAACATGGATTTAAAAGTTTCATGCGATAATAAACACGCTCGTTCATTCTTTTGGAAGAAACCAAAGAGCTTCTTGGGATAATGCTATATAATCGTCTGTATCAAAAAGACAGAGACTGAAGAAATCGACGCATCGTAATAAGAGATTTAAATCTTAATGAAAGTGGTAAGCACAATAGACTTAGGTGACATGCGTAAATGTAATTTTTCCAGTATAAACATTCATATGGCACAATTATATCGTAGGTACTTTAGTCACATCATGTAAAGTTTAGTATATAAAATATCACAATAGCATACCTATATTTCCGCGAGCACTGCAAAATGGTAATAAAAACTTTTCAAGGATTCAACTCACGTTTAGACGGTTAGCATTGTTGTTATGTTCTCGGAACATAATAATCACAACGCTCATTATACGCGAGAGAATTGCTTAAAAGAGGTTTTCTTTGTTAAAAGCTTCTACTACGGTTGATATAAGTCCAAACACTCGCACACACTGCGTGTGTATGTATTGGCAATATTTTTGACTTTCATCACGCTGCTTAGATACGGTATCGCAGAATGCTATACAATTAGGAGAGAAGATACCCTAGCTAGACATTAACTTGAGATGCAATATCTGTTACACACGAAAATTTGCCCGCTAATCATGCTTCGTATACCTGTTAGTCGTTTATTAATCAACGCTTAGTCACTCTGTTTTCGAATCAATAGCTCAGTGAAATCAAAAATATATTATGTTACGTTTCAATGCAATGAGCGTATGATTAATACTAAAAACTACTAGGAAATACGCAGTTCGTACGTCGCACGGTACCCTCCCCGGATAAACACAATACAACGCAAACAATAGTAGCATTCCGAAGTAAATTTAATGACTATTCTTCGAAAAAGGTACGCACATTCCAAAAATACTTATGTTTCCCTTATCACTACAAATCTTCTGCGACCCTTTCATGCGCCACTGTTCACATACCGGAGATCAAAGTGATTTAAATTTTCAATTAAGGTCTCTCTAGCTGTATAATTTTCGTGAATCTTACACAGAGAGATGAGAAAAGCTCCCTGGGAATGCTCGTGGCCCTTTGATAAGCGATGCTTACAATCAGACCTTGACATTAACTTCTGACATCAGGCAATCGCGATAACATGTTGAAGTTTGTGTACTAGGGTTACATAAATCAGGACAGATAATTAAAGTTATTAACTTATACGTGTGTCAGAGACACGTGCAGGAATACTTAATTCCACTATGTTTCAGTCAGTTATTACGTTAGCGAAATTATGTCTCTGACGTTTCCTTCCCCTTATTAATAAATGTACATAATAGGGATTATGATCTGCGTCTGAACACAGTACTTACCACATGGAATTAATGGTTACTTATTTAAGAGAATTTAATTTATTGATTCAATCTCTCCATGTGTCGTGTGGTGAGAGCAAAGCAGATAATTCTTCACTGCTTTCTATATTATTGGATGAATGTATAATATGTATGTATTGATGTATGCGGAAGAAAGCCCGTCCTGCACTTATTGTTACAATTTATTCAAATATACTTCCTTCCATGGTTGTTAGGAAGAGATAGCTCTCTTGAAATAAGGCGGATATTGTGATATCTGCTTAATAATTAATGATTAAACGAACTTACCTGTACGTGAAGTTCTATCATAATTATACGATGGGCTTCGTCCGAAGATATTAGCATATAACACATGTAGTATCGTATAACGTGCAGCCATTCCACACTATTTTTGGGAGATAGAATTTTATATCAAGCAAATTTTTATCTAAACAAAAGAATTTTTATTAAATAGGTACGTCACTCAGCTGACAGTTCAAGCGAACGCCTCATTTAGTTCAGAGATTACTGGTATAACTTTTGAATATTTTATTTCTTTGTAATTTAGGGTTGGGGGGGAAGGGTTTGCTAATATCTTCAGACGAAGCCCATCGTATAATTATGATAGAACTTCACGTACAGGTAAGTTCGTTTAATCATTAATTATACTCAGGCTTCGTCCTCAATATTAGCATATAACACATGTAGATATTGAGAGTGATAATAAAATATTAAAAAGTTTTTTCCCCTTTGATTAAAACATAAATAACTCAAATCATATATTTAATTAAATTTCCAAATGACACATTTATTGCTTTATATATCAGGTATTCATATAATTATTCAGAATAGCTCTAGAAAAACAATCATCATTAG
Organism: Cataclysta lemnata; assembly: GCA_963931975.1. Lineage (NCBI taxonomy): Eukaryota > Metazoa > Arthropoda > Insecta > Lepidoptera > Crambidae > Cataclysta > Cataclysta lemnata. The sequence continues at coordinate 12,586,613 of OZ008346.1, read as the reverse complement.
GTTCAATAGTACACCGATTATAGAACCTTGCAAAGGTGTTGGAGTTATCACTCCAACCAGCTGTATTTCTAATTTTATCAATTGACACGCCCAGTTTCTGAGCTGCAGAGGTCGCAGCATGGCGAGTGCTGTGACCACTAAATATGGTTAAATCTATACCACACAAGCCTAATGTTCTCTTAACCCAACGACTAATAGTTTGAGAACAAATAGGTTTATATGGTCTCCGTAAACTTATAAACAAATAATCAGTATTATTACAACGCAAAGTTTCAGTGAATTTAAGGTAATATTCTAATGTTTTACCGGGACATATCGCCGGGTTTTCCATGTAAAAGGGTATAACCAATAGTGGTTGACAAGTACCCAAACGTGAAGTTTTAATTAGGTCGACAATATTTATTTCTATTTTCGTCGACATAATTCTTATATTGGAGATTTTAATTTTTGACAGAGTCTGTGCTCTGTGTGCAGTTACCAACGCTAAAAGCGTGACTAATTTTAGTGTTAGTTTCACAAAATCAAGATTTTCGTTTGGGAACCAATGTGATAGATGATTTAAAACTATATTGGTGTCCCACGTACAGTTATATTTTGGAAGTGGTGGCCTAATCCGGTATATACCTTTGAAAAAACGTTTCATTCTAAAATCGTCACCAATTTTTTCTGTTAAAATTAAGTTTATTGCTGATTTGTAACTATTCAGTGTACTATACTGAGCACCACTATTATAAATCTCCATAAGAAATGATATTACCTGAGTTATTGAAGAATTAAATAAATCCAAGTTGTGTTCTTTACAGTAGTAAAACCACTTTTTAATACACGTATCATATTGTTTATATGAATTAGCAGACAGTGAAGCTAAATTTACTTCAACGGCCTGGGGAGGAATACCGCTTCTTAACAAGGCTGTCCGGATAATATTCCTGCTACCAGGGTAATCCTGGTGTGGACATCTCGGTTGCTGGAAGAATGACAAATAATTAATTTTGTATCCGCTTTGAATTCTAGAGGTTCTGAGATTAATAACTTTATATATAAGGGATACCACGGCTGAGTTGGCCATTTTGGTACAACCAAAATGCCTTTAGCATTATCATTAACAATTTTACGCAAGGTTTTTAAAATCATTGTAAATGGAGGAAATGCATAAAAATAATAATCTTTCCAAGATATTGTAAAAGCATTTACAGCAAAAGCTTCAGGGTCCCTATGCCATGATATAAACCGTTCACATTTTGTATTGATTCTGCTTGCAAATAAATCGATTGATGGGTTGCCAAATCTAATTTTAATAGCATGGAATGCTCTGTTAGACAATTCCCACTCTATATCTGGGTGAGTACGCCTAGATTCAGCATCCGCTATGATATTTTCCTTGGATGGAATGTACGACGCAAACACATGCAATTGACGATGTTCGCACCATTGCCATAGTTGCTTTGTTATTTCCGTCAAGTGCGGAAATTGTACTCCTCCCATGCGGTTTATGTATGATATTGCTGTTGTATTATCAATGCGCAAAAGTAATTGACAATTATAGACATTTTTAGCGAATATTTTTAATCCAATAAAGGCAGATAAAATTAATTTAGTAAATTATATGCTGCGACCGCTCAACGTCACTCCACATACCACTCGCTGTCTTGTTTCCACAGGCGACACCCCACCCCGTTGTTGAGGCATCGGAGAAAATGTCCAGGAAATAGTTATCATGTTTAATTTTACTAACAGATGAAACGATTGCGTATTTCCACCATTGCAAATCTGGTATAATACTTTGAGGAATATTGATATACGCATCAAAATTTTGACAATTTTCATTTAGTTTTAAGTATTTAAAACGTTCAAAACATTTAGTGTACATCCATCCGTATTCTATTGCAGGGCAAGTCGAAATTAATAATCCAACAAAGCTTGCAAATTCTCGAAGTTTACAGTGTTTAATTTTGAGGAATTTTTCTATTCCAGATTTTACGCGCTTTACTTTTTCTTCTGGTAACGTTACCTGGAAAGTTTCTGAATTTATGATAAAACCTAGAAACCTGCAAGTGGTATTTGGAATGAGAGAACTTTTTTCTTCGTTTATTATAAAGCCTAGTGCACATAACAGACTCTTTGTATCAGCAACATTATGTACACACTGTTGATATGTGTTTCCTATTAAAAAGTAGTCATCGAGATATTGAGTAGAAAGGTGACCTTTCAGTCTTAGCAATTTAACAATGGGTTTCATAATTTTTGTGAACACAAAGGGTGCTTGTATTAAGTCCGAACGGTAAAACATTGAATTCGAATAACTTATTATCCCAAGTAAATCGTAAATATTTTCGAGAGGTTGCATGTATTTTAATAAAAAAATATGAATCCTTTATATCTATCGTACTCATAAAACAATTGCGAGTTAATAATTTCAAAGCTGTTCTTAGATCTTCTAACTTGTTCTAAGTGTTCTGTTTCTATAAATTTATTCAAAGATTTTAAGTTTAGAATCAATTTTTTTTTTACCGTTAGGCTTAGGCACCAAGAAAATATTTGATAAATATTGATCAGGGCATTCTTTACATAAAGAGATAGCTCCTGAAAGCAGCAGGTTTTCAATAGCCTTATTAAAATATATAATGTCAGACTGAGAATATGTATTGCATGAAGGCAAAAAAGTTTGTTTTATTGGGCGCGCAAAGGGAATTTTATAGCCCTTAATATATGAAAGTATAATAGGGTCATTAGTTAACAGTGCCCATTTGTCATAAAAGCGAGATAGTCTACCCGCATAATTTACCGTGCTTAGCGACGACTCTGGTTGACTCGATGCGACGATGGCATCGAGGAGACAGGCGGCCGATTCTTCGTCGGCGGCGGACGCGCAGACTCCCTCGGTGCTCTCGGCGCCTCGTATTGTCTGCGTGTTTGAGGCGGAGCCTTCCAGTTTTTTGACTGTTGGCCTGGGTTTTTTATTTTGCATAAATGATTTAGAGGTTGAGGGCGCAAGTGATGACTTTAAGTCCGATACTGATCTAGTAATGGCCTTAGCAGATTTTAAAACTTCGGGCAGATTTTCACTAAATAAATATTTATCAATTTTTGTTGTTTGAAGTTGTGACTTCATATCTTTTTTAAGGTTAAACAGTACGAATTTTTTTCTAGTAATTGAATCAGCATGTTGACAATCGCATAAGATTCGAATAGTATCCATCAATAATTTTAGCATCGCAGGATCCTTATTTTTTGACAGAAAATGTAAGGTAATAGCTTGGCTTAATGCTGATATAGCTGATGCCAGGTGTTTTTGTTTCGCCTCGATAGCCTTATCTCTTTTTATTATTGTATCTGTGACGGCAGCTTTGATTTCTGCATTTAAAATGGGTGGATCTATGAGCGTACAATTGCCGGGTGTGAGGTATTTTGTTGACAATTCTTTTCGCATTTCTTTTGTTATGCCTTTTATAGCATAGTGCTTCAACCTAAGTGCAAGGTCAGCTCGTATATCACTGCCATACAATTTGGCTACAGTTGGGTCCTCACCCAAAATATCCAGAATATCGCTATCCAATTCAGTGCCCTCCAAATTTACAATATTAGTTTCCGGGTTTAATAAGTTTTCCATTTCAGTATTGTCCACCTGCTTAATTGCGCTAGCATCATTGTCAACAATTATATTGCTATCCAGTTCCGTAGAAATGGCGTGAGTTGTGGCTACAACGTCAGTCGGTGCTACCACCGATTCTGATTCACTAACGTCGGGTTCTGAAATCAGTTAAGAAATAGCATCGATTGGCTGCTATCCGCAAAACTGATACAAACATAGTAAGAGACAGTCCCAAATGACATTGCATTGTATGTACTGTCCGCAAACTTTATTTACAACAGGAAACAGTCCCCATAAATGTACTGTTCGCCATGTTCCGTATATAACATTATTTTTTTTTAAACCAAAGAACAAGAAGAAGAGATAGTCTCAAGGCAACGCAAGTACTATCCACAACATTCATTAGAAAATAATAAACATATTTAATATGTAAGTACCTATTTCATATTCGAGAAAATAAACACGGCAACAAAAAAAAAATCTAATTTTAAAATACATATACATTTTTATATTGAGGGTATCTGTAAATTTCTTACGATAAGCAGAAAAAAGATGGTGAGAAAAAATTGCCTCGTCGTACTTATTATATTGTATTGATAAAGGAAACGAGGTAAAAGACCAATTAATATGCACAATACCTTCAATGTTTGAACGCTGTGGCGATGAATCCGATGACAGCGAATAATTTCTTTTATTTCGCTTCTTATGTTTATTTTTACGTAATTTTCTTTCTAATTTCTTTATTTTATGTCTAATATAGTCGGAATCATCAGCATAATATTTCCTTTTTGGCATTTTGCTGAAAGAAAAAAGAGACTAAGCCTACTGTTGCGCGGGGAGAAAACACCGTGCGGAATGGCCGGACACTAAAACGCGAATGAGGCGTTCGCTTGAACTGTCAGCTGAGTGACGTACCTATTTAATAAAAATTCTTTTGTTTAGATAAAAATTTGCTTGATATAAAATTCTATCTCCCAAAAATAGTGTGGAATGGCTGCACGTTATACGATACTACATGTGTTATATGCTAATATTGAGGACGAAGCCTGAGTATAATATTAAACAAAGCTAATACTAAGCTTTTTTATGCCATGCTTTGGCATAATAAAGCTTAGTATTGTACTTGTATGTTCTTGTGTTTATTACAATGTACATTGTAATGTATGTACAGCTTATATTAAAATAATGAGTAATAATGAGAGGAAGGAAAAGGTTTAAAAACAGCAACTGATTGATTGATTCAAAGCAATTATAATAATAGATTGACGTCCGCTCTCTTTCCTTCTCCCTAAGTAAGCCTCCTGATCACCATCTTGATCTCTGTATATAAAAAAAACCATTGTGACAAACCAAAGAGTATAAAAACCTCTTTAGTTATACTTCCCGCAAAATCAAATAACCTCTCCTTCTTATAAATCTCAGCGTGTAATGCCTTCTGTTGTTGAGACGACATTAAATTGAATAAGAATTATCACATCAATGGGTAAAGCTTTCCTGTTACGCTGTGCAATATTGACAATGCTTTGCAAATAAATATTACCCTATATGATATTTTTACCAAAAAATATTTTCTCTAAATATCATGATCATAAAAAAAATCTTATTAATATTTTTCCTATATAATTATGATAAACAACATACTATCAGTATGTTGTTTATCATAATTTCAATATACTTTCATTCTTGGGGTTAAATGACATCAGACTGAATTTAACACTTTTCTTTCAAAAATAAGTCTTAATGCTAAAAAAAAATTTTACCGTTTTCAAATTATCAGAACTTTTTGATGCATCCAAAAGGACCTACCCCCTTCATTGAGTCCTTGCCTCGTTATGCTACTTAAATCGCAAAGTATTTGTGCAAACTTACTTACATGGCATTACATAACGCAATGTATCGTCGTAAACATTAAGATTATTTGCGCAGCTAATTATTATTGAAACAACGTTTAATCACGCTAAGAAAGAAAAGATAAAGTACCCTTTCAACGTTACTATAAACTGATGTACGATTTAATTAATAAAGGTTCCTGCGTTATTATAACTTACATTTTCGCAGACACGCATTCATTGTTTTAATTAATGTTTATAACAAAGAATGGCCGCCATTGATAACGGAAAGGTCTTGAGATAATAGGTATTTTGAATTAACGCCCAACGGCCTCGCTGTAACAGCTTTCTATTATTAAGAATATAATAAGAACTAATAATATTAAGTAGCGTTTTTCTTGTTAACGTACAATATTTTTCTTGTGGCTTCGTCTGTCCATAAGCATGAACATGAGGTTAAGGTAAGTAGGTAAGTACTGGAAATAAAGAATAATGTAAAAAAAAATCAGCCTATTAATGTCCTCAAAACTGGTGAACAGGGCTTCCCTAAGCACGGATGACTAAGTAGGTAGACCGACTTCTTTATTGACATCGTATTAAAAAGGACCCACGTAATCAATTTAAAAGAGGCGACCGAATACCGCCCCAGATTCCTTTGATGTTTGATTAGAGAAAAATATCCTGACAACATGATTTAGAATAAAAAAGTATTCTAATTATATCACTAAGCTATACAAATAATTATTACATATCAAACAGAATATAAATATATCAATAAGTTTATGTACCTACATAAAAAGTGCAATCGGGATTTCAATCTATATTTGCATGATTTGGCTCGTCAAATTCTGCCAATGTCGGGATACTATGTCATAATAGATTGGTAATGTCTTTTTATTTTAGTTGAAATTTGTGAAACTATTCTTTAAATGATTCCAACTTCATGTAATTCTGGAAATAACCCTTTAGTTCAAACAAAAGATCTCTTCAAAACTCGTAAATTAATTTTGAATTTTTGATGTCAACATAGTTTTTATGTAAAAAACTTAGCATGAGTAGTGTTAAGGGTGTGCGTTATTTCTCTTGCTATATACTTTACTTATATACTTTAACTTTAAAGCAACGACACTAACTTTTTAGTGAAATTGCAGATGTAGTTAGAGATGCTGGAAATTCGATAGTGCTACCCACAACGGTTGAGACATCGAATTCCAAGTTAGTGGCAAATGGAAAATGGAATTGCACGCTATCAATAACAACAGCCATATTCAAAGCATTCCTTTATTTCCTTTCAAAGGCGCCGTACAGGATTTGACGCGCCAACTATCAGGGTTATTGGCACTAGAGCTAATGGATTTGCCGCCGTTACTTTATATTAGAGCTCCACGCAGTATTGAGTACGACTCAAATGTACGATACATCTAAATAATGATAACCTAGGTAGCTATTTGTACCTATTTTTGAGAGAGGGATTCGGATAACCACCTTGGGATTTATATTCAACCGGTTATCTGACACCTACTCTGAGGTTTTTTGTAGTTGTGATAGCAACATTGTATGGATTTATAGCATAGCGGATTATAGCATAGTATAGTTGTAACACATACTCTACGGGTACGTTGTAGTTCGTGGTTTTTTGGTATACTCTGGGTAAAGTCTTTAGGCTGCCTTTACCACTCCCCTGGGATGAATAGGGCTGGTATATTCGAAGTTATTTTTTCGCTCTTAGGTCATCATGAAAGACTATAAGATACATATATACATTTATAAATTACGCCTATTTTTCCCCGAAGGGGCAGAGGTGAATTAACATTACCGTTTCGCCAATTATGGTAGGTTCCCTATTGTAGAAAGAATTGAAAATATTGTACTATTGTCATTTAACGGCCACGAAAGTCGTCCGTCACTACAGTTCTCTTTTGCCTCTGTTATCGTAATAATATTATACTCATAATATCTCATAGTCTTTGTGACCTGGGGGCCTACCGCCTAACTCGATTGCTGATGCTACCTATATGCACACACCTGATTCTTTAGGCAGTACGGATTTTGTGCCAAATTCATACAAAATCATTCGGTGATCATTCGTTCAAAGCTATCGCTAATAGTTTAAGTTACATTTGGTGCGAAATGACAGCATGACGTCATAAACTATAGCTTTTGCTTTAGCAATCGAGTTAGGCGGTAGGCCCCAGGTCACAAAGACTATGAGATATTATGAGTATAATATTATTACGATAACAGAGGCAAAAGAGAACTACATAAAAATAATTCCTGAGCAAAATGTCGTCAAACAGCTCGAAATAAATACTCAATCAAAGAAGCCACATAGATTATTTAAATCGAATGCGGTATTTATGACTAGAATCAAAGGCAGCTTTCTATGGTTTTTGTCAAATATTAAAAGCTACGGGAATTCCGAAAATAGCGTATTTCTTGAATTTAATATTTTTTACTAAAAATGCAATCTCGTTAATAAAATAAACATGAAAATAATCTATTGTCATATTTGGATTAAGAGTGAAACAGGTTTTTTGTGAGTGCCGCAAGTTTTTTGGCATTTCAAAATAAATCCTCTTTGTGATTTTTTAATCTCTTAGTGAATTTTTTTGCCAGACTTTTGATGAGCTCGCTGGGGTAACTGCGATGCGCACTTGGTCTATTATTACGAGAGGTAACTTATATATTATAATGCTCTGACGCGTTCAGTATAAATTTTGGTAATGAATGCGTCAGGGTCAGGAGTTCGTTTGTGGATTGGGTCGTGGCGCTTCGTTGGTGGATCTGGTCGTTAATGGATTTTGGAGTCCAAGGGAGAATATTAGAGTGCGCGTCTTGCAACACTTTACAGTTTATAATGATGTCAGTCAGGGTAGATATAGTCTACATCATTATTGACTGTGGCATACCACGCACTCAATCTCCCTTGAAATTACGGGTTTCAAAATAAAAGTAATAATTTTTTAACATAAAAAATTTCAAATACATATCAAAAATATCAGCTCTGTTGGTAATAAATCAATTGAAATTCCATCACATGACTAAACATCGCTAGCACCTTTTTTGTTGAAAAGGGAGTGATGGCTTGATAGTGTGTGACTGATAAGAATAAAGGAAGAGAAAACATACTGCGCCGACCCCAGATAGGTAAACTGGGAACAGGCAGGCAGAAGACTGGGCTACTCTAATGCCTTATTATAAAGATTTTAACTCGCTCGAAACGATGATTGTTATCTCTCTCTTTCGTTATCGGTCATTTGCAGCGTTTGCTTACAACGAGTGTAGTATTTAAATATGTATGTATTGTAATAATATCGCCATCGTCAATGTTGTCATACATACATAAATTACGCCTATTTATCCCTGAATTGACAACCACGTTTCGCCAATTAGGTTAGGCCTTTGCCATTTATTGGGCACGTAAGTCGCAGTAGGCATAGCATAGCTTAGCATACCAGGGGGCCTACCGCCTAACTCGATTGCTGATGATAGCTTTAAATCAATGCACTGTTTACGGCTATAGCAGCCATCCTGAATTATTAGGCGGTACGGATTTTGTGCCAAATTCATACAAAACCATTCGGTGATCATTCGTTCAAAGCTATCGCTAATAGTTTAGGTACATTTGGTGCGAAATGACAGCATGACGTCATAAACTATAGCTTTTCCTTAGTGTATCGTGTGTTGTAATCATACAAGATATGAATAAACGAATTTTGATTTTAGTGTTGTAGGGCTATTAGTTGCAGCTACGTAACATAATAGGATTGATTAATAATTAGAGAGTGACCACCACAAAGCTACATAGCTAAGTAAAGTTTTAATAGAACAGTCCTCTTAGTTCTCCTCAACATAGAAAAAGTTCGCCATTGACTTGGATCAGCAATGTCGCCTTTTTTATGATAACCGGTCATAGTACCGGTCATAGTGTATTAAATTAATTATTAACCTCTGCAAGGCTTTAATTCCAAAAGCCTTTGTTTGCATTCCAACGCTAACCGATTACTCTTTCATTTGATGACTGAGCACTTAATCTGCTGCGTGAGACTTGGTTCGGTCTGTTTGTTCCGAAACATCACTTCGTCTTTGAGAGGTCGCGAACAGAGAGCCAAGAGTAAGAGCAGACTGTATTAAATTACCACGATGACTTACACGTGCATCCGAAAACTCAAGATAACATATACTTGAAACGGTCTCAAGTTATCAAATTAAACATTTTACCTTGATAAATACATCATCAAAACTAATTCACAATTATTACTGCCAGTAAACTGTGTTAACAGAACTTTGTTCTCAACCCCGGGCCTAACTGAATTAAATGTTTGATTAATATAATAGTAAATCTGCCTAAGGTCTTGAATACTGATGTTGTATTATTGTTGCTAACAATGGCAGCTAAAACATCCACTTTTGTATTTCCATAATACGGTGAGAAGATTACGTGTTGCTTTGTTTATCCTTCTCTGTTTGTTTCAGTTTGATGTTGAGTTTTGGAAACTAAATAATTACGTTGTAGATAATCATCTTGTTTGAATTATTACCTGAATAGAAGAGAAGAAACTTTTGAAATGTTGAATGATGGTATTACCACCTTAAATTAAAATGAGATTAATTTTTCCTCTAAATTTCTTAAATAGTATAAATCTTCTTCTTCTTCTCCCTGCCCTGTTCCCAGTCTATCTGGGGTCGGCGCAGTATGTTTCCTCTTCCATTCATATGTCAGACGTCATCAAGCCATCCAATCCCTTTTGATTCATATCATCCATCCCACCGTAATGGTGTTAGTGATGAATGAATGTATAGAAAAGAGACTGAACGGACCATGTCGAGAGACCCATGAACGGAGAGAGTGATTAGAATGACAACATTCCATTCCATACTGCTCAAGGTTTTGGCTTAGGTTTTACAGCCGGCCGCCTGCCTGACACCAACCCACTTTGGGTACTTAAATAGTATAAATCAAACTTGTTATAAGAAAAGTATCCTTCCATGCTGGTTGGACAGAGAAAAAACAGCTTAGAATGTGCCAGCCTCAGCTCATCACAGGGATATCGTCAAAGTCGACCAAGGGACATTGCCCGGTGTAGAACAATAAGCACCTTGGGGCACCCGAACGGTGGAGGAAAAACCACCAACAACAGTAAGAAAAGCCGCCAACAACAGTAGGTATACCCAAAGAGTGTTGGTGTCTGGCAGGCGGCCGACTGTAAAACCTAAGCCAAAACCTTGAGCAGCTTGGTTTCAAATGTTGTCATCCCAATCACTCTTTCCTATTCTTCATGTCTCACGACATGGTTCTTTGGGTCACTTTTCTCAAATTACATTCATTCCGCACATTTTTTGGTGTGTTGAATGATAATAATAGGATTCAAAAGGAAGCTGATCAGTAATAAATGACAAGTTTAATTAATATCCATAGCAAAACAATTTCTATGACAAGCCGCTTTCGAGAACCATTCCCAATCAAATCATACGTTGCTCCTAGCCACAATGAGATTACTTCCAGGAGATCTCCTCGTATACCATTTTAGTTTGTTACTTCGGCCGGAATTGCACTGAGCAGAGCAACTGTAAGCCACAAATACATTTAGCTGGGAAAATTATTTGTTTCCCGTTACAGTGGTAGAGTGGTGGAAATAGTTGAATGTTACGATGACAGATTAATTGTTAAAAATAAATATCGCCGATTCAAACGCAATTATTCTTATTTGTATTTTTACGAAAAATTCAGCAATGATAACCTGCGAACAGGACAGGAAGATGATGAATTTAATCCAACAACTACTACTGTTATTTACTGATTCCTAGTAAATAACAGTAGTAGTTGTTTGATTAAATTCATCATCTTCCTGTCCTGTTCGCAGGTTATCATTGCTGAATTTGACTCGGGTCCATGTTGGTGGGCTTAAATGGATTGTAAACCCTTTGTGGAATATTTGTGACTACGCACTACGGACCGTACCGGGCCTACGAACAGATATTAAACTAACACTTCGGTACGTAGCAGAACTACGATTCAATCCACGATAGATACCGGACCGGAGCAGTATAATAACATTATATTGTACACATTCATACATTATGTCACGCCTATATCACATCACATTGCTAAGCGGTATAAGAGGAAAGCTGCTGCCCATTTCTCGTCACTGATTTATACTTAGTCGCCTTGTACGACACCCACGGGTGGTGACAATTGTATTCTGCTCTGCCGTCACCCCACAGCTAATTATTTACCTGCCCTAAGAAAACTTATTAATAATTTACTTTCTTAATCAAGTCAGAAATATTTTGTTCACAACAATTTGATTCCATAATTAAGTATCATATTGAAATTTAAGGTAATAATTAGATTAAAACAAAAACAGCTTCGTTTTATTTATATTTTATGACGAAGTACGCTGAGTTAAATGAGACTTTGGGTTTTATAAGGCTTACAGAGATTAGACAAGGATTATGGGAATTTAATATTTTGTATTGTACTTAATAATTAACGTTTATACGTTCGTAACTCGTTTGAGGAGATTAAAATTGTGAAGCCCGATTTATTAAGTAAAAAGACCAAAGTGTTTCGTCGTTTCACAAATTACGGCATTTTGATACTGTTTTACAAATTAAATATTTTTCATTTTCATCTCTCTCTCTAACTCGAGCCTCTGTTGACCCACCCGTGACGAGAATACTTAATTCATTTCGTCTGAAGCTGAATATAATAATACAACAGAAACATTAAAATATGCTATACTTATTGTAATTTTTCTCGTGTTGATATTTCAACAGCTTGAGCCCTGAGATATCGACACGAAGCGAATACACATTTATTTAAAACTATATAGGTTATGGTTACGTACAGAAATTTACTGAATTCCATTGCAAGAATTTTTACATGGGATGTCCCATCTATTAGTAACGTTTATAAATTTTATAACCATATAAACCATATAAATCACATAAATCGTCACACGTTCGATCTTGAACTTTATATTATTTATAGTACGGCGGATCTTTGAATATTATGTTTTTGGTTATCCATCAATATCCGGCTGCAGTAAAAATCGCATGCTATCGGCAATCGAAACCCAAATATAGTGATTTCTTTTCCAGCGCATCTTGACTCAATTAGAAATCTTGTGCCGACAAACAACCGAAAGAAACGTCGATGCGACGGGAAGAGCATCATTCCTCTCCTCTCCCACCACCAATAATTACAAGCGGCCATTAACTTTTAGTGTCAAACCGCGCACGCAGCCCGAACCCCGATTATGTAAGCCTCTTTCAATCGCCTTGGTCCATCTGTCACTCTCACACTTTGCGATTATTCTCAATGAGTGAGAGTGACAGGTAGACGAAAGCGATTGAAATAGTCTTACATAATAACCCCGCAGGCTACCCAATTAGGTCGACGGTGCTGTATCGAAACATTACCGGATTGACATTCGCGCATTAACATTGGGAGATTTCCGCCGGCCGGCCGGCAGCGCCGTCGGCGTAATATCCTGTGCGGGAGTGGTCGCATTTTTCTGGGCATCAACTTTGAGAAATGGCCAGGCAGTCAAATGATTACCGGCTGTTTAGCAGCTCGTCTTTTGTGGCCGGGATCCAATTCTTCGACCGCGGGAGGTGGGGTGACGCATTACAGGGGCAGCCGTCGCCGCTAAGTGCAAAATGCGCAAACAACAGAATATTGAAATTTAAGGATTAGACTGGGGCTAGGCCGTCAAAACGCTAAGATGAAGAAGAAGAATGAAATTTAAGGACTGATTTTGCTATAATTGATGTATCAACAGTCATCACCTCCAATATCATCCGGAAGTAACGATAGTTGGCTATATATAATATGTTGAAAACCTCATTCAAAAACCAGGGTGATTACATACGTATATAAATCATACCTATCCCACGCATATCCCTGAGAGGTCAATTACACACATACAGAGGTGAATTATCACCTTCGTTTCGCCAATTATACTACATGTGAATTAATAGTAGTGTTTAGTGCTATAAGAGCTTTCAGCGTTCAGCGAGTGATGGGTTCAGCTAATACTCGTCGCTATCCTAACCCTTAGTCGCCTGCCTTGTACGACACCCACGGGAGAGATTTGGGGTGGTGACAATTGTATTCTGCTCTGCCGTCACCACAAGGGTGATTTATGCATTGAAATCTATTTTGGTAGGCTTCATTTGTACATTCACGAGCTTCCATCGGCCGTTTCTAAACTAATATAACGCGAGCGATGTGTCAATGCCCCGCGGTATTTCGCTTCACGACCCGTCGAAACGGGGTCAAGCTCTCAACATTTTGTGTATAAAGCAAAGCGCGATATGCGCATTTGGCCCTTGCGAAGTCACGTCTGCTACTAGATTCTCGATTTCCGAGCCTTCTGAACGCTCAACAAACGGATACCTACTGCCATTCGTAGCGTTCCGTTACTTAGCTTCGACGGCCATTATGATACAGCTGAGGAATTTCCTTTTTGTTTAAAATTTTATGGTCCACGCCCACTGGAATTGAAAGTGCGCCCTGTTTAATATTGGATGCGTTAAAACTGTAACGGAGATGGACGGCTGTGCGCCATGCATATTTACGGACCGTTTCGACTTAGTGAGCCCCGAATAAATATGTTAATCACGCCGGGCCTCTAAGCCGGTCTGCTCCCTTCCCTTCGCAACATACGTCATTGAGCGAATCATACACACATACGTAAATCGGGAATAAATATCCCCTAAGGGGGGCGAAGGTTGGCAGAGTTCCTCTTATTAACTTCATCACCAGCCCTTTAATGTCCCCACTGCTGGGGCACGGGCCTTTCCTATGGATGGAAGAATATAGGGAGATTGGGCCATAACCCACCACGCTGGCCCAGTGCGGGTTGGTGGGTACTAACGACTGCAGATGCAGCCGGGACCAACGGCTTAACGTGCTTTCCGAAGCACGGAGGAACTCAAGATAATAAATTTTAGGTCACCCATCCAATGACCGGCCTTAGCGAAATTGCTTAGTTTACGCAATCGCAGGCCAAGCGCGCTATGCCACTGCGCTAGCGAGCTCCTTCTTAACTTACCACCTATCAATATACAGCGATTTACGTGCCCGATAGATGGCAATGGCAAACTTACCTATTAAATGGGATCTAACATTATTGGCGAAAGGTAGGGAGAAAGAGAGATAAATAGGATATAATTTAACTAGTAGCTGTATGGTCGCAAAATACAATCATGACTACTTTTGTATTGAATATTGCACTAGTCGACTGAAAAACATCGTTCCCTCTTCATACATACATACATAAATCACGCCAATATCTCTGAAGGGGTAGGCAGAGGTGAACTAGCACCCACGTTTTGCCAACTATGGCAGGTCCCATGTAATAGGTGGCGAGCCTATTGCCATTTATCGGGCACATAAGTCGCAGTACATTGCCAGGTGGTATTAGAGGCACGCTGCTGCCCATTCCTCATCACTGCCTTATCCTTAGTAGCCTTGTACGACACCCACGGGAGAGATTTGGGGTGGTGACAATTGTATTCTACTCTACCGCACGGCCGTTCCCTCTACGACACCTAACAATTGAGATTTAATATTTAACGGCCAAATGTAGGTATTTATTATTCCCTCCTAATCTAGCTATTGAAGTATGTCACTTTGAACCAAGGAGTAGGTACGCCAATCATGAATCTATCATGGTGTCGATATCTTAAGCTTGCTCTAATACTGAGCAAACGGTAATACTGCCTCGTCATATCCAAAAGTTGTTAGTAATATGACTTGGAACCTTGTGACATTTAACGACTCAATTTACGACCCTTACAAACCTAATCAGAATTGCTTTCTGGCAGACCACAGTTCAACGTCTAAACAGCGATTCTCAATGATCAAAAATTGCGAACGCCTTGTATAAAATACATCGGGTTTATGTTGAAAATATTACGCTGTAAGCCGAGCGATATTACTGTATAGGTACCTACTCTAATTGAGTAACGGGGCAGTATACATTCCCAAATTACATGATCGCCTCTTCGACCCGATGGTAATTGCATGGCCTATTGATCGTAAACAAGCCCATTCCGTGAATCTATTGGTATACGAAAAATGAGCTCGGCGCGAGCGTGATTATGTCCAATCTGAAAGTTTGCAAAGGTCGGCTCCGTACGAAATTCGCTATCAATGTTCACAGTTCTATGCTGGCGTGGGAGCAAAAAATTACGTAGAATATGCCAGACCAATAAGCACCTTGAAGCAACTTAATGTGACGGCAAACCACCAACATTCGCATGCTTAAAGAAGGTTGATACCTGGCAGGCCCGCTGTAAAACCAAGCTAATACCTTGAGCAGTATGGTTTGCAATGATGTCATCCCATTCAATTAGGAAATGTGCTTCATATTTACCTTTAAAGGTACTAACAACTGCATATCCAAAGAGGGTTGGTATCAAGCAGTCGGCCCGCTGTAAAGCCTAAGCGAAAACCTTGAGCCGTATGGTTTGAAATGTTTGAATTCCGATCAACCACGAAATAGTGCTTCCCATTCGCCGATTAGGTAGGTAATAACTTGTAAGACACCCACGATAGAGAACGATATCATTTTTTTCTGCTGTGTCGTCGGAAATCCCGCCATCATCTCGCCGAAAGTTTATATTGAATATTATAATTACAATCAATAGTTATGTTATAGAAAAATCTGTCTTATTTACTTAAACATAAAAACTTAAATAAAAACACAAGGTAGCTGTATTTGGTACGGACTCAAATAGCACAAAATTTAGAGCAAGCTTTACAATTTTAAAAGGTAATATTAGTCCGTTGGCCTAAGTAAGATTGTTGTTTTTCCGAAAGAGGGAACTTTAATTTTTTTTTCGTAGGCCCCGGCTACTACCCCAATTATCTTTTAAATTTTATTTATCCCCTCGCACTTTAGTTTTATAAAGACTAGATTGGTGTTGTGAACTGATTAAGAATTCAGCCGGCGATTTGTTGCCGGGCCTCAGGATCTTATTGGAAATTCATAAAATAAGTCTCAGTCACTACTTTCAATATTGGTTCAGTAGCTACGGAAAAATTCCAAGTACAAAACTGTAGGCAACGGGCGGTGTTATAATTTTACGACACTCATAGATATAAAAATTTAATGAAGTCTTAAAGCGCCGGGCGCTGAGTCTGTGATGATCAATATTCATTCGGCTTTTATCGATATTTTAAGATTTTTATACCCATACCTCTTGTAAAATGGTTACAAGTAAATCAGGTTAGAAACAGACACGTTCCTCATATAGTTATACACACATATATAAATCACGCCTTTATATTCTCAAATATTAAAAATAGTTTATTATATTGTCGATGGTATATCATAAGAAATAAATAAATAAAGTGGTAATCGACTTATGATGATGAATGTACATTAACACCGCACATTTCACTAGTTTCCATTATGTATGTCCTATTTAAAAGGAGGCGAGCCTATATCATAATTAAACTGAATGACAAATTAAGTCAAATATTATCTTAGCGCCACTTGAAAGACAAATGTTACATTTTTAATAACCTCGTCTATATACCGACATTATTTCTTCAACAAGTAAAATTTGTGTGGCAACCATAGACATCGGAGCTTATTCGAATTCAGTCGTCAAATCCAAATAACAAGAACAAGCGGATTTCGTGAGAAATAGCATAAAACATAAATCCTAACAGGAAAACACAAAAGCACCGGTAGTTTCAACAAGTCTTCACGAGTGACACAGATTGACAGTGACAGTTATCGAGTGAATCGTGAATTTATGGGACCATTTGTCATAGACAAAGGCACTGACAATAACTGTAACAAAATCGATCTATTGATTATTTAGGTGTTGCAAAAAGTTATTAAGTTTTTATATTTATTTTGTTAGAAGATTGAGATAAACTTTTAAACTATTGTATCCTTTTTCTGCTGGTTTTGGTTTTTAAATAACAACAATGCTTACCAAAAAGGTTGACCTTCTATGACACATTGTGGTACCTGAGTGTAGATACCTAATATATTTACCTACAGTTTCGGGTACATATCTCTGTTTAGCTTGTGGGGGACCATATGAACAATAACCCGTAATTATCTATTCGTAAAACTTTACGAACACGAAAATTAATACTGATCCTTTCTTTTACGACACAAAGTTCCTCTGTGAACGGAATCGCATAAAACACCCATGGGTCCAATGAGATAACGGGGACAAAGGCAGGGGTCTATAGGTAGTTATTGTTTAATTTAAATTTTATAGAGCTATCATGTCGGGCCAATCTAGAAACCGGAGGCTTGTATACACAGCCTTACAAAAAGGGGTACGACGGCGAGCACGTTCTCAGTTTATTTGCTTCCAGCCTAGCCTCAGTCCGCAACTACGCGCGAGTGAGACGCGTTTCGTGATACACGTCTCTTTATTAAGGGACTTTGGTAAAATAGTGTAGCATTCTGCCAGCAATGTACTCGAAATTGCGACAAAAATCGCACGATAATCGCTCTAGCTGAACAGGCTATAACTGGTGCGAATGCAAAGAATCGAGATTCTGCTTAGGCTAACTAAAACGTGTATGAGTCGGCGATACTGTAAATTGTCGCGTAGTCAGACAAGTTAAGTCACAAACAAGTTCAGAATTTACGAAAGTAGTAAAGTACTAAACAAACCAAGGTCTTTAGTTACCTGCTTCTCTTTTTATAGAATGAAATCTCGCTAGCGCAGTGGCATAGCGCACTAGGCCTGCGATTGCGTAAACGAAGCATTTTTCGTCAAGGCCGGTCATTTGGTGATGACCAAAAAATTGCTATCTCGAGTTCCTCCATACTTCGAAAGGCACGTTAAGCCGTTGGTCCCAGCTATGTCTGCAGTCATTAATACGTACCAACCCGCACTGGACCAGCTTGTTGGGTTATGGCCCATTCTCCCTATATTCTTCCATCTTTAGGCAAGGCCTGTGCCCCAGCAGTGGGGATATTTAAAGGAATGGTAATGTGATGTGATGTGCCGTAAAATCTATTGATAGCGTACTGAAAGCAGCTCCTATGTAATCTTATAAAATAGGGATTCGATGAGAAACTTTGAAATGTTTTGTGGGACAGGTTGCTATATAGACGCTTGGATATGTGGTAGGCCACGGCTTACTAACAATCGCTTATCGTCAAACATCCT
The DNA here is from genome assembly GCA_963931975.1 of Cataclysta lemnata. Classification (NCBI taxonomy): domain Eukaryota; kingdom Metazoa; phylum Arthropoda; class Insecta; order Lepidoptera; family Crambidae; genus Cataclysta; species Cataclysta lemnata. Next base: position 12,568,028 of record OZ008346.1, on the reverse strand, counting down.
GGGACTGAGCGTTGCATCCAAAATAGGCCAATAGGCAAATACAATGAATCAGCTAAAGCCAACCGACCACTGTCTCACTATGGGGACTGTGTTTTACATACATAGGTATCCATAATGCTTCTGTAAATTAGGTCTGTGGGGAGAAGGAGGGTAGATCAGTTGCTAAGTACCCTACTATTCATGGTACCTACTAAGAGTCAATTAAGCATATAATTACGTCGTAGCTGGGACCCATACTTGAACGCTATTTGTCGAGTTATATCTGTGACTTAAATTCTCCACTACTTTTATCTTCATTCAAATCTACCATTTTTTTTGTTTTCTCTGATTAGATATAAGACTGTTATACTGCAATTAATTTACTTACGTTCAAAAATATCACAATAAGAAAGATGAAGGGATTACCTGAGAAATTACATGAATGTGAATGGAGTCAATGGAAGAAAAACCTACCTACTGCGCCGAAAGAAATGGGATAAGGGCAAGTGGACAGTGACTTACATTTAAGAAATAAACAATTAAATGCCGGCGACCGTTTTGTAAAAGCTTCAGAGGAGCTGATTTCACACACGGGTTCAGCCGAATTGGTTTACACAATACCAATGTCCGCCACCCTTTGCGACATTTCGGTAATATATTGCAGTGGAATTGTATAAAACTTACAATAAATTAGCAGCCGCAGCCCGGGATTTTCACGGTTCCATGGACAGGCTGGACACCGTTGAAATATCGCTGAGTCGATGCATCCCCTGACTTCAGGCAGCCCCAAGCGAATAAACCTTTTTAATGTTACCCTTTCATTTGGACCTCCGAGGTCATAATTACGGAATCACGCTATCGTATTGAGATAAATAGCACTGAATTAATGTCTTATCCTTTGGGCCGACCCACTGGACCTACTGACACTTTTTGTTTTCGCCCCAAAAAGAAGAGATAATTTTGTTAGCACCATTTCTATTTTGGGCGAAATCTGCTGTGCGGTGACGGCGGAACTAATGTGGTGGAAAGCGTTCTTCTTATACCACCTACTATTCTACTATAATATACGTGCCTGATAAATCACAATAGGCTCGCGTTCTATTACATGAGACTTGAGCATGGTTGGCAAAATGTGGGTGTTAATGCAACTAACCCCGGAGATAAATTGACGTGAATTATATGAGTTAAAGTGATCAGGGCTGGATTGCCATGTGGAGATGTGGGATTGAACAATAAAGACTGTTGAGTTCAATGTACACATTTCTATTCGATTTTAATTTTAACATTATATAAATGTTAGAAAATTTTGTACAAAGATTTTGGTGGTTAGAAAAAGAATTTCGAAAAATTATGATCTTGAGGCGGGAATCGAACCCGCGTCCGCTGCTATCCGGGCTGGTGCCTGACCGCTAGGCCACCCATGACACTAATTAACTCTCCGAAATTACAACTTACAACGTGAAGTGTAAAGGTTAGAAGAATTTCGGCAATTTAATTAGTGTCTTGGATGGCCGAGCGGTCAGGCACCTGCCCGGATAGCAGCGGACGCGGGTTCGATTCCCGCCTCAAGATCATAATTTTTCAAAATTCTTTTTCTAACCACCAAAATCTTTGTACTCATTTCTTCTGACCTTTGTATATGTATAATAAAAACAAATCTATTAGATTAAATAAAGTCAACACAATTAGATAAAGCGTGTTGTGAAATTCGCAGAACTATCTTCGTGATATGAATTCTATCTTTAAACGGCGGTTCCTGTTCAACGAGTTTTTATATAAAACTGCATGTGGCTTTAGCCGGATATTTAGTATTGAAATCATTATTAGTTATTACGCAACATGTATCTAATGTTTTTTCTTTGTTTTGTGCACTGATAAATGGCAATAGGCTCGCCACGTATTATATGGGACCTAGCATAATTGGTGAAGCGTGGGTGCTAGTTCACCACTGCCTACCCCTCCGGGAATACAGGCGTGAATTATGTATGTATGTTGTGCACTGATATCCATTTATTTGGCCGTAAATAGCGAAACTAAATGAGGAGATATCAGGCAGCTCTTGTATTAACGGAAAAAGTAGGTACTTACTTGTGTTTAGCCTATAAGGCAAATAGACATTTTGTTGCCGCAGCTAAAACCAATGTCACACCGGTATTGTAACAAATTTTATTTATTTTATTCCCCAAGCCCAACTCCAGTTGCAACTAAGCCAGTTTCTCGTAGGTGCTCAGCGAGCGTTACATAAAACCGACGGAACCTGTGGCCCGACACAATCTACTAAAAGTTGATTCTAAACTTCTTCAGTAAATTCTAAGATGGAGTTAGAGAAAAGTCGGAAAAATAGTAGTTTTCGCGCCGCTCGCTTACGTATCTGTTTCACAGATTATAGTAAGTTTCTTTTTAAACTAGACAAAGGAAGCTCTTGGCCTTCATCTCACCTGATGGTAAGTGACGATAAGGGCCGAAGATGGAATCGAGCTTCACCTGGAACCCTCAACCACAGAGCGACTGGTTATCTTATCACAAATTGTCGGAACACAATAATGTTGTTAACATTATTATTATGGCGACCGATTTTAATAAGATGGTGGTAGCTAGCCAGGCGGACTTGAAAAGAGTCCTACCACCAACCAAACCCAGCAGAATACAATCGTCATCACCCCAGTCGTACAAGATTAAAACAGGGATCAGGAATGGTCAGCAGCATTCTTGTTGTACTTTCTACTAATATACTGCATTATACGCTGCTAAATACGTGGTGTATATCCAGCATCTTCCTGGGAATTCATTCATCATTCTTCCTTCATCACCTAAAAAAGAACGTAGAATGTGCCAGCCCCAACTCACCCCAGAGGTGACGTGAAAGTGTCAGAGGACAGAGTGGTGAAGAAGGTGGTGGCACCAGACTTTGCCGTCGTAGTAAGGGCCTGCGGGTGATTGTCTGGGGAGGCGATCACCTGCATTGAACAGGTCCTTGCGAAGGAGTTCCGATACCCCCTTGCCTCCGAACGGAGGCAGTGTGCCTTAGGGCGAATGCCGGACAGAGTCGACGGGGATAAATTCTCAACAGTGCAACTCCCCCTCTCTGCCCACATGCCAAACCTTTGAGCCCCGGGGTAGTTTAATTGGTAGGTCGCGAGTCACCTTCTCGCGGAGTCCAACATAACCCGATACTCCCCCAATGCCGCTCCATGAGGATTCCCCACGAAACCAAAATAAAAGGGGTGACGTGAATAGAGACTAAGGGAGGATTGACGGGCGTAAATCATGAAAATACCATCGAATGGTGAAAGGCAAACACCAGCAACCCAAAAAGGCCGACTACTGGCTGTAAAACCTAAAAGCGTTTATCTAGACATGTAACAAGTAGGTAATGTTTGGCATTGAAATATAAAATCATATTAATAATACTCGGGAGGTACAAAATAAAATATTCACGTTCATAATTAATGTTGTTTATAAGCAAGCTGAACCCAAGTAAACAATTCTGACATTTGTCAATGAAGTTGACAGCAAAACACTTTCAGGGTTACAAGGGGAACGCCGGCAGTCGGCAAATTGAAAATGTCAAACAACTTTCATGAGACTGAAATTTAACTGCTATTATTGAAATGCCTCAAATCTAGGGGCGCGGCCAGAACGAAGTAATTGGCTAGTAAAAGTCATACCGGTCATTGAAAGCTTATCAACATGAAAAGTGACTTATAGAGGACAATCACCAACAGATTATGAGGAAGATGAAATACGTGAATGTCTAACTTCCAAAGCGGTATTTTAGAGGAAATATTGTATGATGTTATTATAGGCATTGTAGTAGATTTTATTGTACTATTTAGTGGAATGTGCCCAGAACCAAGTCTGTTGTTCCCTTACGTACATTTGAAAAAAGAGAGAATACACCACGCTGGCCCAGTGTCCACTGTGTATGCAACCACAGCAGAACGCGCTTACTCTTATATTCGGAACGTATATATGGAACGACTAAGGTTGAAACAGGTAAGAGGAATGGGCAGCAGCGTATACTCTTACACCACCTAGCAAAGTACTGCGATTTCCGTGCCCGATAAATGGCAATTGGCGAAATGTGGGTGTTAATTCACCTCTGCCTACCCCTTAATATAGGCGTGATTTACGTATGTATGTATGATCCAACTTATTTAGTGAAATGTGCCTGGGCACCTAAATACCACCAGACCTAAATCTGTTGTTATACGAATAGGCCATAAGCCTCCACGCTGAGCCAGTGTCCACTGTGTATGCCTACCTATCACAGCAGAACGCGCTTACTTTTAACCATTGAGCTTCCATGTTCCTTTCGGAAAGTATTCCACGAATATCAAAAAACTCCGATGAGCCATTACATCAGTAATGAAAAGGCAGACAAGTTAGCATCACTTCGTATTATGCCGTATCCTTATCACGCGGTCCCAAATCGCCGCTCCCCGAAAAGCTTTCAAATTGAATATTTGATCTTTTGCATGCTCAAGTTCAATGGCCGTTGTGTCCATGGCGGAATTCAAACGCTGTGTTATTACAAATTCTGCCGCGCTTATGAAAAACGCATTCCAAACGCAAACCTTTTGACAACTTCTGAGAAAAGCGCGTTTAAGGTTTTTTTTATGCTTGTATGCCCACAACTATATAAGCCAGCTATTGAAGTAAAAATTGGAATAGTCAGTATAATAAAATGAACTCTATTAGAAAGTCATAGAGCTGGTTTTCCTGATTTCAAATATGTATTTACTCAATTCCGCTGCAAATAGTACATAATGCGTCCTTCGTAAGCGCGGCAGTTACTGTGCTCTTGTGTTTTGACGCCTCCACGCGTTCGATTTGTTGTTGTACACTTTTCATTGCGTAGTCGATTAACGGATGGGGGTGTGTGAATAAAGTTTTCTACTCCATGTATTTTTCATAATTTGGTTGTCGCTGTTGCACATGTTTTTACGATAATATCGACTTGTCTCATTTGTACTCATTACCATAACCCTACACGCTGGCCCAGTGCGGATATGAAGCCAGGAACAACGGCTTTACGTGCCTTCCGAAACACGGAGGAACTCGAGAAAATATATTTTTCATCCCCCCATCTCGGAAAAAGCGTTTTTGCTCTTCGATATCTGAGTGCAAAAGCCGTTTTTATCCTCTAGAGGATAAAGTAAATTTGAATTTAGAACATAGTGTGCAATGAGTTTGTGAATTCAAAACATCATTATACCTATTTATTTCTACCTCCGAGTGTTTGGCGCGTTTCGTGGTGTCAGTCAGACTATTTTTCGATAATTCTAAAATTGGTTCAGAGTGGATTTTGTGCAGTAAAAGTGGTGTTATTTTGATGCACAAGCATCCGCGTTGATGTGCAATTATACAGAATCATTGAAAACAAGTCTTGTGCTGTGTTTGATGTTGTGGTGAAAACCACTTGAAAAGTGGTTTTGTCCACTTCATCAAGCACCATCATGAACTCTGTTACCATTAAATTAGCTCCAAGCACTCCTTAGATGCGTTAAAATGTGTGACACCCATATTTTAACGTAAAATTCATTTCATTCATACATTTCACCCACTCATTATTTCGGCTATGCCATGTGGTGACGGCAATGCCGTGTGGTGACGGCAGAGTAGAATACAATTGTCACCACCCCAAATCTCTCCCGTGGGTGTCGTACAAGGCGACTAAGGATAAATCAGTGATGAGGAATGGGCAGCAGCGTTCCTCTTATACCACCTAGCAAATTAGCAATAGTACTGCTACTTTTGTGCCCGATAAACGGCAATAGGCTCGCCACCTATTACATGGGACTTGACATAGTTGGCGAAACGTGGGTGCTAGTTCACCCCTGCCTACCCCTTCGAGGATATAGGCGTGATTTATGTATGTATGTATGTATTATTTCATAAAACTACAGATAAAATATACACTAAAGACTTAGCTGTATGGGCTAGACCCTTTGCCTTCCCTAAAATATAGGTAGAATTAAAAAAAAAATATTAGGTACTTACAGGTGCGTCTGGATGAATGTTGCGGGTGTGGCTGGGTGGATGGGTGGGGGGTGGAGGTGTGTCTGGGTGAGTGGATGTTTTGTGGGTGTGTCTAGGTGAATGGATGTTTTGTGGGTGTGTCTGGGTGTTTCTGGGTGAATGGATGTTTTGTGGGTGTTTCTGGGTGAATGGGTGTTTTGTGGGTTTTTCTGGATGAATGGGTGTTTTTTGGGTGTGTCTGAGTTGATGGGTGTGTATTGCGGGTGTGAATGTTGTGGGTGTTTCTGGGTGGATGGGTGGGTGTTGTGGTTGGGTCTGCGTGTATGCTGTGGGTGTGTCTGGGTGGATAAATGTGTGCTGTGGATGTGTCTGAGTGGATGTTCTGGGTGTTTCTGGGTGGGTGTTGAGAGTGTGTTTGGGTTGATGGGAGGGTGTTGTGGAAGTTTCTGGGTGAAAACAGAAACTGTTGTGATTGTATTTTTTTTTTTTTTGAAATTTCCTCGTTGTGGGGGATGAAAAGTTACGTGTTGCACTCGAGTGCAAAGATTTTTCATCTTGTGCTCTTTTGATTCCCTCGCTATCACTCAGGATTCTAATTTTTAAATCACTCGCTACGCTCGTGATTCAATTTTAAAATCCTTCGCTAGCTCGGTCATCAAAATTGAGCACGCGGTTAAAAAACAACTTTGCACTCACGCACAACAAATAACTATTGTCACCCATTCAATGCAATCGATGCTCAAGCAATGAAGCTTGACCATTGATCGATTGATCGTTCCCTGTTGACTGTAGTACCTCTGCATATGAAAAACTATTTATGTTTATTTACAAATGATAGGTAGATTTTACTTTAGTCAATTTGGAAATAAGGAAATTATGGTACAACAAACAACACTTCGAAACTATACAAAACTTTAAAATCTCTCCAAACAATTTTCAACCTTAGCTTGTTTGCTACTGAGTGCAAAATAGTACGACAAGACAGTGCAACGTCTATGCGGATATGTGAGAGAGAGAAAAGCGCCAAAACATAATAAAACCTCGAATAAAATCACTCGACTAGGCACGTAGCCAATTATTTAATAATTCTAATGCCACTTGCTAGTTCACTTACACGTTTGCGTTCAAGTAGGGTAGGTACGTACAAGTTGCGGCCAATCAGAATGCAGAATGAGGGCGGGCCTCTTTAGGTGGTGCATACTACATGAGCCACTTCAAAACAGGAGTTTGTACAGAGTACGTATTAATATAAATCAGCAATTTACTCTCATCGTACTACGTACTACTGCGCCACAGCCTGCCGGCACGGAATTTTGGACCTTTTATGGTATTCTACATACATACATATATAATAAATCACGCCTTTATCCCCGAAGGGGTAGGCAGATTACGCCAATTAGTAAGGTCCTACATGGGATAGGTGGCGAGCCTATTGCCATCTATCGAACACATAATTAATTATTCATCGCTGTCTTTGCCTTGTACGACACCCGCGGGACAGATGGGGGTGGTGACAATTGTATTCTACTCGGCCTGCTATTCTGTAATACTGGAATAGCAAAACTTTTTATATTACACTTGAAATAAAGCTAAACAAAACGGATTATCATAATAAACCTGATACCATTTCATTTGGAGTCAGCTCAGTATATTTTTTTCTTCCATTTACTCCTGTTAGCCGTCGTCTTCTTATTCACTTTTATGTCTGCATGCATCTCTTCAGTCCCTAGAAGAGTGGCTATTCTATTCGAACGAATTTATTACAATTGAATGAAAGTGACGTATTAGAAAGAAAACTACATGGCGACGGTGGTGTCAAATGTAAGAGAGGATGACCCCCTGCGGTCTTCCTCTGTCTCTCCTTCCCTCAAAATTCATGTAGAACTGCCGCACTCAGAGACGTCAATTAACGTTAATGAATACTTAATGCCGTAATATTTCTATTATAATTAATAATAAAGACCGTGTGGTGACGGCAGGGTAGAATACAGTTGTCACCACTACAAATCTCTCCAGTGTCTCCAGTGGGTGTCGTACAAGGCGACTGAGGATAAATCAGTGATGAGGAATGGGCAGCAGCGTCCCTCTTATACCACCTAGCAATAGTAATACTGTGCCTTTTGTGCCCCATAAATGGCAATAGGCTCACCACCTATTATATGGGACCTAACATAATTTGCGGAACGTGGGTGCTAGTTCGCCTCTGCCTGCCCCTTCGGGGATGTAGGCGTGATTTATGTATGTAAGTACGTATATAGTACCTACTTAATGTTATAAAATGACAATTAAAAACTAGTCACTATTCTTGCCGGGTCTATGGTCTAGGTTTATTTGATTTTTTTATGATATTAAGTACGCATTAAAGTTAATTGAAATCGCTGAGTGCGGCAGCGAGACTTTAAAAATACATATTTAACAACAGTGACCGGAGTCCCATTTTACCCTTTTAAATCCCCGTACCCCGGATATTACCTTAGCCCTTGACGACTTGGCCCGTGTGAATAAAAACAATCTACGGTTAAAATATCTGTATACCTGGCTAGAATATGAAGGCTCTCCCCATTTCCACCCAACACCTTTCCAACAATTTCAACACCTTTAAATCGACTAATAATTAATAATAAAGGACGCCACAAGTAAAAGAAATCGAAGTTAATTGTGATAATTGTTTTACACACTGTACAGGAGCGTCTTTTTTTTTGTGTTTTTTAATTCTCCCTATATTTTAGGGAAGGCAAAGGGTCTAGCCCATACAGCCAAGTCTTAAGTGTGTATTTTATCTGTAGTCTTATGAAATAATGAGTGGGTGAAATGATGAATGAAATGAATTTTACGTTAAAATATGGGTGTCACACATTTTAACGCATATAGGGAGTGCTTGGCGCGAATTGAATGGTAACAGAGTTCATGATGGTGCTTGATGAAGTGAGCAAAACCACTTTTTACGTGGTTTTCACCACAACATCAAACACTATCACAAGACTTATTTTCAATGATTCTGCATAATTGCACATCAACACGGATGCTTGTGCATCAAAATAACACCACTTTCACTGCACAAAATCCACTCTGTAACAATTTTTGAATTAGCAAAAATAAATTTGACTGACACCACGAAACGCGCCAAACACTCCTAGTTTAGTTTTAAATTCACCCTATATTTTAGGGAAGGCAAAGGGTCTAGCCCATACAGCCAAGTCTTTAGTGTATATTTTATCTGTAGTCGTATGAAATAATGAGTGGGTGAAAAGTATGAATGAAATGAATTTTACGTTAGAATATGGGTGCCACATATTTTAACGCATCTAGGGAGTGCTCGCCGCGAATTTAATGGTAACAGAGTTAATGATGGTGCTTGATGAAATGGATAAAACCACTATTCGATTTTAATTTTAACATTATATAAATGTTAGAAAAATTAGTACAAAGATTTTAGGGTTAGAAAAAGAATGAAAGAAGGAATCTTTGTACTAATTTTTCTAACATTTATATAATGTTAAAATTAAAATCGAATAGTTTATAAAGCAAACCCAAGCTTAACCGAACGCACGGTATTTGTAAAAATATCTGCTTTGGAATGTTTGAAATTTATTTCTACATTGCGAGGGTACCCGTTGGCTTACAACGTGAAGTGTAAAGGTTAGAAGAATTTCGGCAAGTTAATTAGTGTCTTGGGTGGCCGAGCGGTCAGGCACCTGCCCGGATAGCAGCGGACGCGGGTTCGATTCCCGCCTCAAGATCATAATTTTTCGAAATTCTTTTTCTAACCCTAAAATCTTTGTACTAATTTTTCTAACATTTATATAATGTTAAAATTAAAATCGAATAGTTTATAAAGCAAACTCAAGCTTAACCGAACGCACGGTATTTGTAAAAATATCTGCTTTGGAATGTTTGAAATTTATTTCTACATTGCGAGGGTACCCGTTGGCTTACAACGTGAAGTGTAAAGGTTAGAAGAATTTCGGCAAGTTAATTAGTGTCTTGGGTGGCCGAGCGGTCAGGCACCTGCCCGGATAGCAGCGGACGCGGGTTCGATTCCCGCCTCAAGATCATAATTTTTCGAAATTCTTTTTCTAACCCTAAAATCTTTGGATAAAACCACTTTTTATAGTGATCTTCACCACAACATCAAACACATCATAAGACTTATTTTCGATGATTCTGCATAATTGCACATCAACACGGATGCTTGTGCATCAAAATAACACCACTTTCACTGCACAAAATCCACTCTGTAACAATTTTTGAATTAGTGAAAATAAATTTGACTGACACCACGAAACGCGCCAAACACTTCAAACACTCCTTTTTTTTGTTAAATTCTCCCTATATTTTAGGGAAGGCAAAGGGTCTAGCCCATACAGCCATGTCTTTAGTGTAATATTTTATCTGTATTCATATAAAATAATGAGTGGGTGAATTGTATGAATGAAATGAATTTTACGCTAAATATGGATGGGTGTCACATATTTTCACGCATCTAGGAGGTGCTTGGTGAGAATTGAATGGTAATCATTATGGAGACTGATGAAGTGGGCAAAACCACTTTTTAAGTGATTTTTTTAAGTGGTTTTCACCACAATATCAAACACATCACAAAACTTATTATCAATGATTTTGCATAATTGCATATCAACGCAGCTGCTTGTGCATCAAAATAACACCACTTTCACTGCACAAAATCCACTTTGAATAAATTTTAGAATTATCGAAAAAAAATCTGACTGACACCACGAAACGCGCCAAATACACCTCAAATTTTTTTATGAATAAGTTTAACGTTCCTGGAAACAAGTCCTTTAGGAACTGTCTTCAGTACATTTAATTTTCTTAATTTTGAATGATTGAATGAAAATTATGAATGAAATTAATTTTACATTAAAATATGGGTGAAACACTTTTAAACGCATCTAGCGAGTGCTTGGCGCGAATCCAATGGTAGAGTGCGGGCCAGATAAGTCCGCGCGTGGTCAAAATTGGAACTAAAAATTCGTCTGCTATTTTGTTTGTCTACGAGTGTCAATGTTAGCAAGCAGCGCCACCCCTCGCGCGCATACTTATCTGGCCCCCACTCTAACAGAATTCATGACGGCAACTGACAAGGTGGTGAAAACCACTGTAAAATTCTCAACATCAAACACGACAACGTGACTACATCAACGCCAGACCTACAGATATTTAAACGGGTATTACATTCTCTACATGGACATAATTTCTCTATTAATCTGTATCATCTGTGTTCTCGGTTCATAATTTTTCATAATGGCAAAGTCAAATATAGAGCCAGTCCTGTTCCAAATACACTAATCCCATCCGAGCTCTGATCCCGGCATTGATTAGCGAGGGAGCCGCAATAATTTTCTGTGCTCAGCTGTGAAATTGCCACAACTTTTTTCTTAAGCCAAACGAATGGCGTAAAAGCTTTTTACATGGGAATATATGTCGGTACTCGGGCGAAGTTTAAAGTGCTAAATGGCGTATTCGTCTAGTACCAATATCATAATTTGTTGCGTTCTTAAAACATCTTGAAGCCAAAATATCGTTAATATACAAAGTTTTGTAAAAATACAAAAAAAAAGAACTAACCAAAATATCATTCTTAAAACGTGTTATAAAAATACGCAAAATGGATATGATAGCGAGAGGAGTGTATAAGAAATTGGTGAAGTATAGAGAGGAGTGGAAGAAGAAAACAAGTTGTGCCGACCCCACCTAGAGCGGGATAAGGGTAGGAACAAGAAAAAAAGAAAGAGACGTAAAAATGAAACTAATTCTCCTTCTTTCTTTTAACAATGACAAAGTGCTAAGAAATTGTTACTTTTTCTTGTGTCGGTGGCAATCTATCTATCAGCAGTCGCAGAGCTGATCATTTCTGCTAATAAGCTGTCATGTTACCCTAGGTCTATGTCAATCTGGATTGACATAGACCTAGAGTCTCCAAACTTTGAAGCCTTCCAAGCACCAAAACAGTTATAACTTTTCTACCCTTAACTATATTTTTAACACAGTTACTTGTAAATTGACTCTTAATACACCGTTTTAAGATTCATAATGTTTTTATGCACGAGGGCGTAATATCTTTTTTTTATTTCTGCAAAAGTTTATGCCTATTGAATTTATTTATGGACATTAAATATTTTATGACAAATAAACATTACATTCCATGTTTATAATCACGAATTAACTATCGTATTCAGATACACTAATTTGTACTACTTTTTTTTATTTGCTGCTGCACAGCCGGTTTTTCTATGCCGTAATAAAAAAAAACAAAAACCAAAACTTAGATGCCATTTTCTGTAAATATTTGGTGAAGATATTAACAATACAAATTAATTTTTTCCTCGCAATTGTGTTGAAAAAAATGCAACTCGTGTGCATTAATCTTAATCATTACACACTCGCATCATAATGTACTTACTATTCTAGACTAATCTCAGAGTTCGCGATAGGCAGACATACTTTTTTGAGAGACTGAAATTTTATACAACTGATTAAAAAATTGGTCTTATCAAGAACTTATGTAAACATTCCTTCTTCCCCCTCACATTTAGCCTAAAAATAACTTTTTCATTACAAGTTTGTGGAACACGTAAGCAGAATTAACGGTTAAGTTAACTGTAAAAACTTTTTGTGCGAGGTCTTTTTACGTAAAACTAAAGTGATTTCATCGTAATGACGAAAGGCATACAACGGCTGGTTTACAGAAAGAACTTGGGCCGGCTTAGTCGAATGCTCAGATCGCTGGGTATTGGTCAAGAGGTCCCGGGTTCGAAGCCTGGTAGGGATAAATTTTGTGATGAACACAAATATTTTCTCCCGAGTCATAGTTGTGTCTTACATTGTATTGCTTCACAGATTACGTTCAGGACACTTTCCAACAAACAAGTTTGCACATCTAATGAAGAAGAAGGAGTCCCCGAATTGTGACTCTTGCGGGGTGATCGAAGATGTGCATTACTTGTTAGTGGAATGTGTTAGAAATCAAGCAGAGCGACAAGCATTGATGACTTATTTAAACCTTAAATCATACGTTGGGGTGATACAGCAGATCTTGGCAGAACCAACATCTAAAGCTGCTATCATGGTACTTAACATTGTACCGTAACATTGTACTTAAACTAGGTCGTCAATGACAGCCGCTCTGTGTGTATGTCAATCATGTATTAAGTGTAAAAATGTCAAAGATTAGGCTATAATGGAACTGATATATATTATCATCATGATAAAAGTTCCTAATTAAAATAGAAAAAAAAATTGTTGTGTATATATTTATGTAGTATATTTTTAACATTAAATATACCAAATTATTATGATATTAAAAATATTTTCCGTCATCTATAGTAACCATAACATAAGTGCCTAGGCTACTTTTCTTTGGGCTAGATGATAGGTGTAAGTGTAAAAATATTTATTTATTTATTATGAAGATCTTTAGCGACACGTTTTTTGTAGGCCAGTGTATAAATATAAATGTCAATTTAGTTATCGCTATTACTTAGAAATATAAAACGGTTATAAATAGAATCCTATTACAATTTAAATCGGCAATTTGTGTCAGGTGTGATTTATAAAACCCAAAAAAAAAGGAGAGACAACGACAAATGTCCTTCGATCAAATCGGGAAACTATTAAAGAAAGGCCAGGTCAAGACTTGTCTGAAGCCTCGCTCCTGAGTGGGAAATTTTATGAGAGTAGTTAGAGTGAAATGTGTGAGGAGATAGATACCTACCACGTATTTCGAAATGAAGCTTGTAGTTTCTTTATAGGCTTTTCACGGTTTGTAAGAAAATAAACAGAGTTTCGCAGCGTAAAATTTTGTTCTTTGTTTCCTTGTGATTGACAATTATTATTCTTAAATTTTAGCACCTTATTGGGGTACCCGAATGGTGGGGGGCAAACCACCAACAACAGCATACCTAAAGAGGGTTGGTTCGGGCAGGCGGTCGCTTGTAAAACCTAACCCAAAACCATGACCAGTATAGATTGAAATGCTGTCATCTCAATCACTTTCTCTATTGACATCGGTATTTGCCGTCTCTTAATTTTCTATTCATTCATTCATTCCTAGCACCATTGCAGTGTGATGAATCATTAATGAATCAAAAGGAAGTGGGTGGCTAAATGAAATATGACCGATGTTAATGGAAGAGGAGAGATGCTACGCTGACCAGATAAAATAAACTGGGCAAAGAGCAAGAAGAAGAATCCGACAGGAAATAATAGATAGGTTAGTATAATTTATCGAACACGAGTAGGGCGCAAACTATATATTTATCATTATCAGTATGTTTGTGCGTGTGTGTGCATACCGTGGAAAATTCGTCGATTAATTAAACAATAATTTAAAACGCCTGCGGACGAGTTGCAATATATTGTGAAAACTCAACTATAAAATTCCACTACTACACGTTCTGCATATTATTATCGTATTTTAATTAAGAACTTATGGATGAGTAAGCAGATTTTACTGTGCATACTTTTCAAATTATAAAGTGTAATTAAAATGGATTATATAATAATGTGAGTACATACATACATACATAAATCACGCCTATATCCCCGAAGGGGTAGGCAGAAGTGAACTAGCACTCACGTTTCGCCAGTTATGTTAGGTCCCATGTAATAGGTGGCGAGCCTATTGCCATTTATCGGGCACAAAAGTCGCAGTATATTGCTATTGCTAGGTGGTATAAGAGGAACGCTGCTGCCCATTCCTCATCACTGATTTATCCTTAGTCGCCTTGTACGACACCCACGGGAGAGATTTGGGGTGGTGACAATTGTATTCTACTCTGCCGTCACTAATGTGAGTACATGTGATACAATAATACCATCATCCACAAAGTGGTCTAGGTATGTAAAAGGCAAAACTACCTTAACTCCCAAGACTTCTTTGTAAAAATATTTAATTGAAAAATGTAAGGGTTCCGTTTGTAAGTCTTTCAGAATCGTTCCGCGTGATTCCTGGCCAAGAGAAAAATAAGTATTCTGAGTTATGCTACTCTTGATCTAGTTATGCGATTTATTCTCTTCATTTTGAAGTGGCAAAGTGAGGACATGGAAATTTTAAATTTATTCCCAGTTACTATGGTTCAAAGACAATCGTGAATAACCACAACCGCAACGGATGGTACAGTGTATCTAGTCTGCACAGTCACACAAATAGCATTCATGCAGTGTCATGGCCTAAATTCAAATGAGGTTGGATTACCACGAACAGAATGACTTGAATAATTAGATTTATTACGGAGAACTATTTCAGTTGAAACTGGAGCCACTATTTTAAATCCAATGCGTCGACACAATGTTCTGATACTAAGTAGATATTCATTTCTATTGAACCTCTATCTACAAAGGAAATGATGTAAGGGAATTTTCGTAAAATTGTTCTCCTGGTGAGGGAATCATCTTCAATAATTTTTCAAAAGTTTTCTGACCTATTTTCTTTGTAGACAAAGATTCAGTAAAAAAGCATTTCTATTTATTCTCACTACATTTTGCCGACTCATTGGATTTAAAATACCTTACCTCTATCTAAATTTGTCTTACCAAACTAAGATTAAGTTTAATGTATCAATTCAATGGCGCTCTAGTTGCAATAGCGTCAGATGTTAGAGTAATTCTCAAAAAGGGTCAACTAATGCTATTTTTTCCGAATAAATTTTAAGTACGACGCACGACAATAAGGAGGCCAATTGGGGTCTGAACATATTACTAAGACGATTGTACCCTTGTACAATAATCTCGAGACAGTAAGAATATAATACTTCTGTAATGGTTTAGAGAGAGATAATTATATTACTTTATTTTTCAAAAAGATCACTGTAACGTAAACTTGTCGTCCAAACTGTAATTAATCTGCGGGTGAAGCAATAGACACAACCTTGATTCTTCTATATGGCCTAAACACCATGGACTTACAGCCGCACTCAGAGACGTCAATTAACTTTAATGAGTATTTAATGGAAAAAAAATTCATTCAAATCTAGACCATAGACCCGGCAAGAATAGAGACTAGTTTTGAATTGTCATTTTTTGACGTTAAATACTCATTAACGTCATTTCTCTGAGTGCGTCAGTTAAAGCCTAACACTGACTGACTGTCATAATTAAAAGATTCCGCTCCAAAATTAGCTTGAACTTTTAATCCGGTATCAGGCAGGCCAACCTAGCCAAATGTTTCTCTGCTTGCATTGTAATAAAACAAAAGCCATAGCCTCTATAGGCCACAAATAATGATGGGGCAGAAAAAAATAATAAATTTTCGTAGACCGAACCAATCGCTTCCCAGAAAAATGGTGGGCATTATGATTTACCGCGCTACGATTGAACAATAAGTTAACGATGTTATCCAATGTTTTCATATTATATCAAATAGACTAAATGGCCGTTCAATTACAAACAGTTTTCGTAAACTGATAAAGATTTTCATTGTTCGTTTCACATAAAATTAACAATGAAGGAATGTTTGGCTGCCTTGTAATTGCATCAGTCAAATTTATATTTCGATGATTAAAAATTTTTTTTGGGGAGGACTCGTGTATCGAAAGTGGGGCTATTTTCATATACAAGGATCCGTATTGACATTAAATTATGCGGAATCATTGAAATAAAAGTGGAATTTTATATTGGTTTTCACAACCTCATAAATAGCCACCTTCATGGTGTCACCATTCAATCATACAAACGTACATTAAAATGTGTGACATCCATATTTTTACGTATAATCCAAGAACAATAAAACTAAAGGCATGGCTGAATGCGCTGAATGCCTTTGCGTTCCCTGAAAGGGGAGATTTTAAAACAAAGAAAAAACAATGAACCGCCCTTATAAATTTCGTTATTCACTGGAACGTTTTATAATAAATGGCTCAACCATTTATTTGGGGAGTCTCTATTTTTCGTATATTTCGCATTACTACGTCCGTCCGTCAGTCAAATTATATGGGGCAAATTTTATGGTCTTCGTCCCTCCTTCCCAGTAGCGTTTATAGCTGTTATTATTCATCCCAAATAAGCGCACGTGTAGTCAGATGACACCGCGTTAACTAAAACCGCTTTTGTCTCTTTAAAGCCTCACTGAAGCAGCAGCGGTGGCGGGACGGTGGCGGTGGTTAACCCGAACCAACGTTGACCGCGCTGGTTTGAATAATGTCTTTATGTTACCAACGTTACAACTGCCCGCCACCGCTACCGCCACCTCTGACCGCGGCTGATTGAGTGAGGCTTAAAGTACCGGCGTGAATTTTCTAAATGTCATAAAGTAACTCCCATTACGTAAGAGCTTTCTGACGATATTTAAGTAAGCGAGAGGTGAGCGAAATGGATCGAAATGGATTTGGATACATGCAAAAACTCGCCATCAAGGCTTTATTACAGTGTTATTTACTGTACCTACGATATAATAGTATACTACACCTAATTACATTTGAATGTATTATGCAATCTACGGTCAACAACACTTGAGACTACCCAAAAATGTCTTCAATCGATTGTCAACCTTAACTTGTTTATAGTAAAGCACATAGTTAACACAGGGAAGCTGTTGCCCTTCATCTTACCTGATGGTAAGTGACGACAAGGGCCGAAGATGGAATCGAGCTTCACCTGGTACCACCATAGAGGGGCTGGCTATCTTATCACACATTGTCGGAACACATTAATGCTGTTAACATTATTATTATGATGATTTTGATAAGATAGTGGTAGCCAGGCTGGTGACGGCAGAGTAGAATACAATTATCACCACCCCAAGTCTCTTCCGTGGGTGTCGTACAAGGCGACTAAGGATAAATCAGTGATGAGGAATGGGCAGCAGCGTTGCTCTTATACTACCTAGCAATGTACTGCGACACTTTTGTGCCCGATATATGGCAATAGGCTCGCCACCTATTACATGGGACCTAACATAACTGGCGAAACGTGGGTGCTAGTTCACCTCTGCCTACCCCTTCGGGGATATAGGCGTGATTTATGTATGTATGTATGATTTTGATAAGATAGTGGTAGCTAGCCAGGCGGACTTGAAAGAAGTCCTACCACCAACCAAACCGAGTACAAATTCGGATCGAACCCGGGACCTCTGGATCTTAATTCCGGTGGACGAACCACTAGACCACGGAGGCTATTACTAATAATATATTTACTTTGCTTGCACTATGCAAAGTAAATAAAACAAAGTGTAAATATGCTTACTGCTGTGCTTGCTTACTAGTGGCGCATTTGTATTCGCTATCGAGTTTCGTAGAATTCGAAATTCTTGTAGGTATACTTTTAATGTCCATCTTTCCTGTACTTCCTTCAACTAACTAACACGCAGGGAAAGACAGCTCAAAAGGGAGAATATTGCATAAAATGGGCACTCGTAAGTCATCGTCTTCTTCTCTTCTCCTTACACTTGTCCTGCTCTAAGTTGGGTCGGTACAATATCCGTCTTATTAATAAACTGATAGTAAACATGGTGTAGCTATTCCGCGTCTTGTCTTCTTTCGTTTCGTCTCCCTAACGTGATTTTGAATGCGACGAAAAGAGACAAAACACAGTGTAGCTAATAAGGCCGTATGTCTTTGACGGTGGAATATGTTTCCTCTTCTATTAGCCCCTTTTTAATCAAATCATCCATCACACGTTATTAACCATGAAATCATTATAAAAACTAATAAATTCCTGTCAGTTACAAAGTCTGCTCTCCTTGAGGGTTGAACCTTAAGTTCGTATTAGTCTCTTGGGGTAGGTGGTATATGTAAATCGCTTTAGTCACCAGAGTGCCCTTTTAGGTTTCAGACTTATATCTCTTTGGACTATTTTCCCATATTGTAAGACATAAGACATAAGAAGTCCAATCACTAAGAAAGTGCTTATAAGCAATTAAGTTAACTATCGCCTATTCAACACTAATACCAATAAATTTTATTCGATTTTAATTTTAACATTACATAAATGTTACAAAAATTAGTACAAAGATTTTAGTGGTTAGAAAAAGAATTCCCGCATCAAGAGCATAATTTTTCGAAATTCTTTTTCTAACCACCAAAATCTTTGTACTAATGTTTCTAACATTTATATAATGTTAAAATTAAAATCGAATAGTTTATAAAGCAAACCCAAGCTTAACCGAACGCATGGTAATATCTGCTTTGGAATGATTGAAATTTATTTCTACATTGCGAGGGTACCCGTTGGCTTACAACGTCAAGTGTAAAGGTTAGAAGAATTTCGGCAAGTTAATTAGTGTCTTGGGTGGCCGAGCGGTCAGGCACCTGCCCGGATAGCAGCGGACGCGGGTTCGATTCCCGCATCAAGATCATGATTTTTCGAAATTCTTTTTCTAACCACCAAAATCTTGGTACCAATAAATTTGACATTGAGATTGGATCTAGTCCTTAAGGAAATAAAATAGGGACCCAATTCTTCTGAAAATTGAATTGATAAAGGTGGACGAACAATTAGAGAAATCAACGGCATTTTAATGATTTCGTGAAACAATGCAGAAGTAAACGTAATAGAAAAAGTAAATGGTTTGTACGGTACTATTTCACGTTACACACGCGACGAACTGAAAAAACACATATGTCAATTTAAAACCAACAACATGTTAAAGTTGAATAAAACGAATGTTCAAAGAGAATCATAAATTAAACATAAAACATTCAAAGTGTAAATATTAAAATATTGCTCTAAATCTAATAGTTTTATGCATGAATAAAAAAAGGTCATTCGTCCACTCTCGGGAGAAGCCTAGATAAGTGGCCAGTGTGATGATAGGCAGACGGAGATCCCCAAGGGAGTACCCCAGGCTGGTATGAAAAGGTCAAAGGGAGATCCGACTAGATCGGTTAAATTAATTTTATTCACACAAACTTACCATTTTACTTTTATTTGAACAATGCAAGATAAATGTTAGAAAAACTATAAAGAGGTCAGAATAATTTCGTAAAATGATTGTTCTGATGCGGGAATCGACCCTGCGACCTCCGCAATCCGTCCCAAAGGTCGACATAAATAGATTTAGAACATTATTTTCTGACCTTTTTTCTTCATAAATATTAAATTTCCATTTATAAGGGGAACAATGTTATTATGTAGGGGAAAATAGTCTAAAGAGGCATAGAGCGGGTACTTTTGTCTAAAAAAGTGCAATTCAAATAGTTGAGGGGTCGAGAAATAGCAGTCGGGAGCTTAAATTTCCAGCAACCTATAAAGGAAGCTGACCACAAGAATGAGGACAACAAGAATGGTCCATTTAAAAAAAAATTCAATATTAAACTGTCGGTTTTAGGCCGTATACCCGCTTTGGGTTCCCCTAACTATTAGAAACATTAGTACCTACAAAGTAAAAGAGGTCAAAAAACGTTTTCAAAAAACCTTGTCCTTATGCGGAAAGGCATAGGAAGAATCAAAATATTTCTGACCTTTTACTTACATTCCAGTACTTGTGTTTTAATACCAGTATTTCACTGCTATGCCAGGCGCTATAGCCCTCACAACCTAGCGCCTTTATTGCCAACTATTAAGCACGTTAATCGCATATTACTAGGTCGTTTACCAGAAAAGCTGGCTCGCTCTTCATATTATTAATTTCCTGTAAATTTAACCTTGAAACTGATTGTATAATATTCGGTATGCTACCGGAAATTAGTAGCAACCGTTTCTAACCACTATGGCAACAGAAAAATTTTAAACAGACTTTAGTTCAGACTAATGGAACCATAACACAAGAAGATTTTAGAGGAAAAGAGAGAAAATATATTTCCTTCGCAATTGGATTTCATAGCACTTACATTGGTTGGCGCTCCAGCAGCCAGTGTTAGTACTCATTTGACAATACTATTAGGGCTGTCACCAATTTTTTATTTATTTTTGGTAGATTTTTTTTCATACAATGATCTGAAGGTCGCGGTAAGCCGCTGGATGCGGGTAGCGCAGGGCCGACCGGTTTGGAGATCCTTGGGGGAGGCCTATGCCCAACAGTGGACGTCTCTCGGTTGAATGATGATGATGATGGTCTGCTTACTGTCGTTGTCTGTTTTAAAGTACCTACTTAATATAACGGTTTCAAAGTGCCTCTACTGTTTAGGTTTATGTTGTTTTTAATTTAAGATATTTTTTAAAGCCAAAACCGTGTTCACGACATTACCATATTGTGATGGCAACGGAGCATTTTTGACACAACTATCTTTCTAGTTGTGTTTGTTTGTTATATCGTTTCTAACATTTAAACATAAGTATTTATAATTAAAACTACTATAAGCGTTCAAATATCTTCACTTATACTACTGAGAGGAAAACGCATAAGAAAAATGGCAAGAAAAAAGACTAATATTAATTGCAAACCCAAAAATATTATTTTAATTACAGAGCCAATACACATGCAATCACTGTACAATAAATACCTATAACATACAACACAATAATATTTCGTCCTATTTCAAAGCTACATAATAAAGGTTAAGCGAAATAACATGGCGACGGTTCCTAGTTTTGGGCCAAAGGTGACATTGTAGGCAGAAAATATTTTTCCAGAAATCTGCCCGCATGGGACGCGAAATGTCAGTCTAACCTAGATCAGCCGTTCCAAAGATAAGCAACCCTAAAATGCACAGGCTTCCCGAAACAAAAGGGTCCGGTTTTGTATGCGCCTAGATACATGTTTTATACAGATACCGGATTGCTTTCTGCTAACAAAACCAATACCTAAATCTACAACAGCAACCCTAATAAACTTCAAACCAGCATACACCTATTTGCTCTTATATCTTTACCAAATAATTACAATGTGGTTTATATGGCAACATGAACATTCATACTGAACCAGTATCAACTACAAAAAAGAGGTCAAAAATAGTTGGGAAAAATTATAGTCTTGATGCGGGAATCGAACCCGCGTCCTCTGCATTCCGGGCAGATGCCTCAACCACTCGCCCAATCAAGATGTAAAGTCTTAAGACTATAATTTTTCGAACTGTTTCTAACCACAAATTTTCATGTAATAATTTTTCTAGCATTTATATGTTCAAGTAATAATTTAGGATCAGTTTTCAAATAGGTACGCCTTATTGGACGGCAATAAAGAACTTTTTGAAGTTCTAACTTTCGTCAGTTGCCGCCCCACTTAGCTTCGATATGACATGCGAATGAATAGGCAACGCCTATCCGCATAATAAATTATAGTAAGCCAGCGTTCGCCCTCTGCCGTACAACAAAAGGTCCAGGGGGTCTAAAAAGGCAACATTGGCAGTTTCTCTTATGATCCTATTATGAATTATATTGAAAATCATAAAATAATCACTTGTCACCTGTTTATATTAGGTGAACAAGTCCTCTGTAGAAAAGTACCAGTTCGAAAGTTGATGTACAAGAATTTGTATAATTGCTCTCATTACATTAATTGGTTAGAGGTACATAACTACTTAAAATAACTTATGGATCCAAAAAAAATGAACTGCTTCGGCGATATTGCTTCACATCACCAGCCTTTTAATGTCCTCACTGCTGGGGCACAATAGTTCCCTATGGATGGATGAATATAGGGAGAATGGGCCGTAACCCACCATGCTGGTCCAGTGCGGGTTGGTGGATATTAACGACTGCAGATGCAGCCGGGACCAACGACCTAACGTGTCTTCCGAAGCACGGACGAGTTTGAGATAGTAAACTTTTGGTCACCTATCCAATAACCGGCCTCAGCGAACACTGCGCTATCGACCTCCTATGCAATATTGCTTAAAATGGCCTTTTTAGGCGTCCAGTTCGAAGTTTTCAACAATGTTGCCCAAATATTTTGTGTAATAATAATAATTGTGATATGATCAAAACTCTCTGTGGCTAGTTAGCGTGGTGCTATTAAGGTCACCCGACCTTTATTGAGTTATAACACTTAAAACCTTCATGGTCGCACACGAATAAACAGGATTATCACGATGTATCACATTGTTGAGGTCTCCATGTTTCAGAGCTTAAATAACTATCATCATTTTCCTGTCCTGCTTATCTGGGGTCGCCGCCGTAGGTTTCCTCTTGTAATTAAAATTGGTCAGGCGTCATTAAGCTATCCACTTTCTTCTAATTCATATCATCCATCACACTGCTAAGATGCTAGTGGTGAATGTATGTATAGAAGAGTGCTGGAAATGATCCTGTCGATAGAGAGACTTACTGCCGCACTCAGAGATAGCAATTAACTTTAATGAGTAGCTATTTAATGCCAAAAAAATCATTTAATTCAGACCATACACCCGGCAAGAATAGCGGTTTTTAAGTTTGGAATTGTCTTTTTTTGTTGTATTAAATACTTAAATCTATGAGTGCGGCATTAAGACACGGAGTGATTGGGGTGACCACATGCGCTTAAATAAATAATAGGTTGGGGAAAAAGTTTCTTCGCATTTTTTAAGAAAATTCAAAACATTTTTTACATACATACATACATACATAAATCACGCCTATATCCCCGAAGGGGAAGGCAGAGGTGAACTAGCACCCACGTTTCGCCAGTTATGTTAGGTCCCATGTAATAGGTGGCGAGCCTATTGCCATTTATCGGGCACAAAAGTCGCAGTAGGTATATAGCTAGGTGGTATAAGAGGAACGCTGCTGCCCATTCCTCATCACTGTTTTATCCTTAGTCGCCTTGTACGACACCCACGGGAGAGATTTGGGGTGGTGACAATTGTATTCTACTCTGCCGTCACCACACGGCCAAAACATTTTTTAATATAGTTTATTTACATTTAACTAAAGTATGTAGGTACCATTTTGTTCGATAACTTTTTGCCATCTTGTAGGTAGGGACATGATCCCATTGCTATAGAAATTTTGGGACTTCTGGTCAAAATACCGCGACAAGTGGTTTTGGCAGTCCTCTCGTGATGTTAACCTGACACTGCCTAAAGAATTCTGAAGAGACCGAAACAGGTGGAAATCTGAAGGTGCAAGGTCAGGACTATACGGCGGATGCATTAACACCTCCCAGCCAAACTCTCTTAATTTTTGCTGAGTGGCTAAAGATGTGTGAGGTCTAGCGTTATCATGATGAAAAACCACACCCCTTCTGTTGATTAATTCCGGCCGCTTTCTCTCAACTTCTTGCTTTAATCTCATCAGTTGTTCGCAGTAGTGTTCAGAATCGATGGTCCTGCCTGGTGGTAACAGCTCATAATGAATAATGCCCTTCCAATCCCACCACACACACAGGATCACCTTGTTGCGAGTTAACCCGGGTTTCGCCACAGTCTGTGAAGCCTGACCGGCCTTTGACCACGACCTTTTTCGCACGTTCTTGTCGTACGTGATCCACTTTTCATCACCAGTTATCAGCTTCTTCAAAAATGGTTCGGTTTAATTACGTCGTAATAAAGAATCACAAATGAGTACACGGTTCATTAGGTTTCTTTCAGTGAGCTCGTGAGGTACCCAAATGTCGAGCTTTTTTGTGTACCCAGTTTTTTTCAAATGCGCCAAAACTGTTTATGGTCAATTCCCAGTTCTTCAGCTACGTCGTAACTACTGACATGCCGATCTTGCTCCACTTTTTCAAAAATGGCATCCATTTTATCTGTAATAGGGCGACCAGAGCGACGTGCATCTTTGACATCAAAATTTCCGGATTGAAAACGCTTAAACCAAATTTGTGCTACTCTTACAGACACTGCACTAGGTCCATAAACATCGCAATTTTTTTTCGCGGCTTGCGTTGCATTTTTACCTTTTTTGTAGTAAAATTTTAAAATGTATCGAATTTCTTCATTAGATTCACTCAACTTGGCGGTACGAAAAGAAAACGAAAATCACACATTTTCCTAATTTGAATTTGGAATTATGTTCTTTAAAATTTAAACTTTCAATGATACCAAAACCAGCCAGATACAAATAGTATAGCCAAAGAGATTTTATTACAAGTTTATACATACTATAATGCGAAAAGACTTTTTCCCCAACCTAATATATAATACATACATACTGAGAGACATACTGCGCCGATCCCAGATAAAGAAAAACAAGAAGTAGTTACGAACGGAAAGTGGGGTTGGCCGATTCTCCAATTATGGCATCAACTTATTTGAGTTAACGCTGACAACTTGCAGCGTGTTCGGAGTTTGAGCGTATTTCTCAATTATCTTTACGTGAAACTATAATAGGTACAAAAAAAACAAAGTTAGATGAACTGAACATTCGTTCAGTAATATATCAGTCGCATATGGACACACAGCACATAATAAATAAGAATAAACAGAAAACTGTATTGTTGCCGTGTAGTGACGGCAGAGCAGAATACAATTGTCACAACCCCTCTCTCCCGCGGGTGTCGTACAAGGCGACTAAGGGTTAAAACAGTGGTGAGAAGCGTTCCTTTTATACCACCTAGCAATGTACTGCGACTTAATAAATGGTAATAAATAAATACCATTTATTAAGTCCGATAAATGGCAATAGGCTCGCCACCTATTACATAGTTAATTCATCTCTGCCTACAAGGATATAGGCGTGATTTATATATGTATGTACGGCATTGTTTGCCCAAAAACTTATTAAACCCGTTTCGCCCAGCAAACGTTCAATAAATAAACCATTTAAAATTTTAAACTGTAAAAATTATTCGAACGAAAATAACATTCGGCGAAATGATAGACGTAGTATTTTTTGTATTTAAATCGAATAAAAAATCAGATTCACAGGAATTTGAAAAACAAACGGCACCGACAATGTGCCAATTAAAATATTATCCCGCTACAAAAGCAACTTCTCGGAAACACGAAAGATAATCCGGCTCACAATCTTCTTCATTAAATTGCAAAGTCAAATCCTCCATAATGTATGTTACGAGGATTGTTTTCCTCTGCCTTCATTCAGCGTAAAAAATATCCAATTAACGTAGCAAAAATCTTGTACACGAGATTGTGTTCTAAAATAGACTAACTGCCGCACTCAGAGACGTTAGTTAACTTTAACGAGTACTTAATACAAAAAATATCAAAAATGGACCATACACCCGGCAGAATAACGACTAGTTTTAAAACAAAAAAAAAATGGTACAGTTAAAATGCTCATTAAAGTTAATTGGCATCTCTGAGTTCGGCTGAAAGTAAGTATTTATTTATTAAAAATATTCAGTGAGTGACGGCAGAGCAGAATACAATTATTGCGATTTACGTGCCCGTTAGATAGCAATGGGCTCGCCCCCTTATTACATGGTACTCAACATAAGAAACGTGGGTGTTAATACAACTCTGCCTATCCCTTCTGGAGTAAATAGGCGTAATGTATGTATGAATGAATTCTTAACATTTCTAATTATTGCACTGCGTTCTGCTTTACAAATCCTAACCAGCTTAAGTCGAGGAAAAATCGCAGTTTGCTTAAAAGAAAACTAAACAAAATAGCCTGTTATTATGATTGACCTGACTCCCAAGATAAGACCACGCGCCGTTTGTGGCAAATATTAGCATAGAATTCTTTACAAAATAATAATAATAAATAAGATAAGGGCAAACAATTTTAGGAAAATTAGGAAAATAAATGGAGTGCCTTTTACACCAACTCACAATACTGCTATTAGCTGTGGCCTATTTACATGGTATCAAACATAATTGGCGAAAATTGTGGATATTAGGTAAAACCCTTCTGTCTATGTAGTAACAATAAATTAAGCAAAGTAATGCCGAAGAATAATAAGCTAACATTAACGTTTAATGAGCATAATTGATAACAACAAGCTTTGTTATTTAATATAATTGTGCCCATCTCTCCCGTAGCGTAGGTCTGTATCGTACAAAGCGACTAAAAGTCCAGCAATGAGTAATGGACAGCAGCGTTCCTCTTATGCCACCTAGCAATTTACTGCGTTTTCCGTCGAGATTCGAACCTGGGACCTTTCGGTCAATATTCAGCGATCTGAACATCCAGCTCAGGCTTTCAGCTGCAAATTTGTACGTCATTGGATATGGAATTTGCTAGGATTGTCTTGATATGGGCGTGTGAAACACGCCCATATCAAGTGTATTATCCTTCAGATATAAAATATTGACCTTCAAACGAGCAAATACAGGAGTTAATATCAACGTCTCAGTTCTTTTCTACAAAAGTGAGAAACTGTATTTGGATACTCACTTAAATGAATCTTAGTAACAGGATTTTCGTAACGAGGTCATTAATGACTTCTTCCTGTGTCACACAGAATTCGATAATCTACGATCCTGCTTACGAACGAAACTAAACACTCACTACCGCCTCTCTTCTGAACTACTAACTGCATTAAGTAATTACATTCTCGAGAGGAATTCACTACAGTGTTAGTCTGGTCAGTGACCTAGATTAGCACGTGCTGTCCTGTGGGAGACCCAACTATGGACCATGTGAAGAGATCGCAGTTAAACGAATTTGACGCGACATTAGATACACTCCCTGCTAAGTTTCCGTCATCTCGAGTTAACGTCAATCCTGGTAGAAATAATTTAGCGGGGAAATATTTCTTAGGGAAAAAGACGTACAGTCAACAGCACGCCAGACTATAGAAATTTGTGATAGGCAAGGATCAGACAGTCAATAAATATCGCGATATCTGGATTTTTCTGTGATGCTTTAAGATTCAATATATATCACGATATATATATATTGAATCGCGATATTTTTTGACTGTCTAATCCTTGCCATACATATCCTCCATTCAGTTGTTTGTTGTTTGAATTTTATATGAATGTATTTCTTTGAGTTATTTTTTGCATAATCTTACATAATAACATAAATCACGCTTCTTTACCCGTGGCGTAGGCCTCGTGGTGAGCAGATTACCATTGTCACCACCCCCAATGTCTCCCGCGGGTGTCTTATAAAGCGACTAAGGGTGAAGAAAACAGCTATGAGCTATGATGAAACAGCTATGAGTATTGAGCAACAACGTTCCTCTTATACCACCTAGCAATATACTACAATTTACGTGCCCGATAGATGGTAATAGGCTCGCCCCTTATTACATGGGACCTAATATAATTCGCATTACGTGGGTGTTAATTCACTTATGCATACCTCTTCGGAGATAAATTGGCGTGAATTTTGTATGTTTAAAATTGTTAAAAATTTTATAGATTTTAATTAATAGAAACAAATATTTTATCCCGTTGTTGGTTCCTCAAATAAGTGAGAAAGGTTTGTGTATATCGAGTTGAAAATTAATAATTTGATATAGCCAACTATTCAAGATTAAGTATACAAAACTGTGAAATATCTCCAACCGATTGCCGACCTTAATTTACCTGACATAGAAAATAAAAAACTAAGTCAAGTTAGAACATTTTAATATTGTATCATCACACGTGCTCTTGTCTGTATCTACCTACCTACGTATCGGACTCGCTGATAGTAACAATAGCGGCTAATGAAGGCACTTTGTACTCATTATGATACCACCCATTGCGGGAACCGGGGCCTCGTCAAATACACTCTCTATTAAATAAATTGCGTACATGGAAGGGCGCTGGCACCTTTTGGAAAATTTCCTGGTTATTAACAAATATAGACGAGGTATCTATAATATTTGTTAATACATACAGGAAAATAACAGTGCTTAGTGCGTTTGTCGAATCGTAGACTGAGCGAGCTAACCGTTGCGCTATCAAAAAAAAAAGTAGACCTACTTCTAAATATACGAAGCGATCGTTAGAACTAGAGTAGGTAACTTTAGTCGAAAATTTTTTTTTGAGAAATGGCAAAAATTATGAAAACATTACGTAAGAACAATCAAACTATTCTGTCATCCTCCATCCATCTCCTTTGAGAACCAATGTTACTATCTACGCCTGGCAATAAATAATATACGGCTTTCAGATGTCGGTGTAAATAACATCAAATAAAATCTTTATGGTTGAGAAGTTTAGAAAAAAATTATCAATTTAATTCTAGCAGTGCTATCACTATATGTGCGATATAGACAACCATGACTCGAATGACCGCAATCATCAAACAAACATTAAACCGAACCCTTTGAAACCGAAACCTTTATATCCGAGACCTTGGAACTTGGCTTGGAAACAAACATTGGTTTTGTGTAGGTATATGTATAGTATTAGGTAGACTTTTATTACAATAATACATAGTGGAGGGATATACCTGTAAGTCCATCCACTATGTATTCGACAGACTCAACCAGTACAAGGCAGAACAACGATAATGGTATCAAACAGAGACAAGTTCATTAATTAAGCCACACCTTTCGCATTCAACAATTTATCTTATCTGGGGGCTGTTGCTTATGTAATTTAAATCGAACTCCAAATAGATACTATTGGGATACGACAGCCCACCGGGTGCCCGCCCGCCTAACGGCGATAAATCTAAGGGAACCTCAACATTTACCTTGGCTGTGGACAGGTGAGGATTTCGGCGGATACGTGACTATAATTGTAACCAACAATTTCTCTATAAAAACCGCATTACAGAATGGTCCTTGGACTATATGTATAAGCTTTTTTTTAATAAGTGTATATGTTATGTATTGCCGTGTGGTAACGATAGAGCAGAATACAATTGTCACCACCCCCCATCTCTCCCGTGAGTGTCATAAAAGGCAAAAGAGGGTGCGATGGGCGCGGTGAGTAATTTGCAGGAGCGTTCCTCTCATACTATACCATAATAATATAGCTATACAGAATCTTTTCATTATTTATATTTTTTCATTACCATTCATTGAGAAATACTAACTTTTATACCATGGAATATAAAGTTCAGATCCCTATAAGGTAAATGATTAATATTCAAAAATATGACAGCTATACGAAGTTATTATACCAACCCACTAATAAAATATAAATTCCGCACATTAGACGCTGATTGAATTTCAGAAACGTAAAAATACCGTCATCAATGACATCAGTAACAGGGGGTTAAGATATCCTTTTATACAAAAATTCCGGTTGCTTAATTAGGCTTGTTTGTCTAGCAAGTTTTACTGGAATTCGTTAACATAATAAAATATAAGACTTTCATATTAATAGATCCCCTAAGAATTGCAAACATATTCTTGATTTATTGTAATTCATATTAATTTTAAATCTAGTATAACATTCGTGGCGAGAGGCAACATATTAATTAGAAATCTAATTATAAGCATTCCATGGTCGGGGTGTGTTTAAGCTTAATTCTATTACATCAATAAAACTCACCGATACTTAAAGCTTAAATATTAATATTTAGTGTTCGTGAAAATTCCAAACAAATATATAATTAAATGTATCCATAAATCACGCCCACGCATCCCGAAGAGGTAGGCAGAAGTGGATTAACGTTTCGCTAACCATGCCAGGTCCCATGTAATAGGTGGCGTTTGTCATCTATCAAGTACGTAAATCGCAGTATTTTGCTCGGTAGTATGACAGGAACGCTGCCGCCCATTCTTCATTAGCTGTTTTGACCGTTAGTCGCCTTGTAGGTACGACACCCACAGGTGAGATTGGGGGTGGTGACAATTGTAGGTATTCTGCTCAGCCGTCACCGCATGGCAATATAAAGCAAATATGTGACTACGCATCGGAACACACTGGATTGGGGGTGGCGACAATTATTATAGGTCTGTATTCTGCTCAGCCGTCACCACACGGCAATATAAAGCAAATATGTGACTACGAATCGCAACGCCTTGTTTCAGGAGCTTACGACCCGCGAATTTATCACAATCTGAGAAGATTTAATGACGTCGCAGCTAATGCGGCACGTGTCACCAAGTTAAATCCACGCCCGGGCGGCGACGGGAGAATGTAGAATGACAACAAATTGCACCAAATTCTCAACGAAATCGGCAAGACGGAATTGAAATAGAGATCTGTTGGGGTAATGGCGCCGTTGAGGTGCTCGCTATAGTCCGACAACTTCGTGCGCGACCCTCCTTCGGTATGAGAGACGGTGGCGGGGACGGGGGAGGACTCCCCTCATCACCCGCCCCCACTAACATCTAAAGTGCCCTGTCCCCGCCACCGTCTCCTACCGCAGGAAGGTCCCGCATCAACTTGTCGGATTATAGCGCAGTGGCATAGCGCGCTCGGCCTGCGATTGCTTAAACTAAGCATTATGTTCGCTAAGGCCGGTCATTGGATGGGTGACCAAAAATAAATTGTCTCGGGTTCAACCGTGCTTCGGAAGGCACGTTAAGCCGGTGGTCCCGGTTGCATCTGCAGTCGTAAATATCCACCAACCCGCACTGTGCCGGCGCCGGCGTGGTGGGTTATGTGGGTTATCGCCCATTCTCCCTATATTCTTCCATCATTAGGAACATTAAAGGGCTGGTGACGATGATGAATGGCCCCGTAGGTAAACGGAGTTATACCTCTATTTTATACATACATACATAAATCACTTCTACGGGTAGGCAGAGGAGAAATAAACACGTTTCGCCAATTATGTTAGGTCCCATGTAATGGCGACGAACCTATTGCCATCTATTGGGCACGTAAATCGCAGTACATTGCGAAGTGTTTAAGGGGAACGCTGCTGTCCATTCGTCACCGTTGTCATTACTCTTAGTCACCTTGTACGACACCCGTGGGAGAGATAGATGTAGAGACAATTGTAGTCTCTCCGCCGTCACCACGCGGCATTTTCTCGCGAATCAGTTAATGCCAAACGAGCAAAGCCACGCAATAAAAGTAATAGAGGATCAACGCTTCCACTTCTCCAAAGCCGTTACGTCGAAAGTTAGGTATAACCTATTCATTTTCGAAGCATAATTAATTTTAACGAGCAGCAAAATAAGGGGTCGCGAAAAAAAGGCAATTTCGCCCCTATTCCAACCATAGCGGCCATTTATTAACCCAAAATCGCTGTGAGATTAATGGGGTTTGTTACACAGTTGAAGTACCTTTGAGCTTTCGCGAAAAAAGCTCTTGGAAACTACATACATACATAAATCACGCCTATATCCCCGAAGGGGTAGGCAGAGGTGAACTAGCACCCACATTTCGCCAACTATGTCAAGTCCCATGTAATAGGTGGCGAGCCTATTGCCATTTATCGGGCACAAAAGTCGCAGTACATTGCTAGGTGGTATAAGAGGAACGCTCTTGGAAACTTACCCCCGAATACAGAAACGCTATTCAAAGTTTAAGTCCCGCTTAACATTTAAGTATTGTCAAAATTGACGTTTTTCCATACAAATTCTGACAGGTAGTGTCCACTTAACATTTTAAGCAGTCCCCTAAATTAGAGTAGCGTTTCTGTATTCGGGGGTTAAACTCAAAAATACCAAGGTGACCTGAGTGCGGTGAAGTTTTGATTTCTCATTATGTGTCTTTAGTAAGTAATAATCCAAGTCATGATTGCGAAACTTAAATAGCTTCGAAAACTTGTCTGCTTAATGCCTAACAACGTTTACATTGTTAGTCATCGGAATATCATTGAAGTGAATGATAACTAACTAAAGAAAAACCATCGTAGAATAGCACATGTATAATACCTGTATTGTAATATATACCTGTATTGTATATGAATATAAATACAATAAGTATATGAGCTTACACTTTTTATTGCATAATTGCTTTCTATATTGAAAGGATCGAACATAACGTATGTTAGTTGTTCTAAAAAATCAACATACATACATACATAATTCACGCCAATATCCCCGAAGGGGTAGGCAGAGGTGAACTAGCACCCACGCTTCGCCAATTAGGCTAGGTCCCATGTAATAGGTGGCGAGCCTATTGCCATTTATCGGGCACAAAAGTCGCAGTACTTTGCTAGTTGGTAGGTATAAGAGGAATGCTGCTGCCCATTCCTCATCACTGATTTATCCTTAGTCGCCTTCTACGACGAAAAAATCAAGTCATTTACAAATAGTTCAAACTAAATACAATTCTGTGTTGTGTGTTAGGTCTTTCCTTTACGTAACATTTTTATTGATAAACTCATAAAATAAATACAATTGTCGCTAACTTTAGAATTTAAAGGAAAAAGGCAAAACTGCTCCTACCCCAAATAGGATGGTATGAGAGTATTGATGATGACTATATTACTCAGAATGGATCAGAACCCTCGTATCACTTCCTTATCTTACTACGGAGCATAGAGCATGTGAATAGGCTTACCACATCTGCCAATTAACATTTTCGTCATGAACCTATCTATATACAAATAGAGTATCTACTCTATGTTGCCCTCGAATATTAATTATTATCGTGTCTATGTGAAAATAGATAGAAAATTAATTAATTCAGCGTAGTCAAATGTATTTCGACCTAAACCTTTCAACTTAGGAGCTCGTTACAAGAACAGTATTGCCAATTTAATGTGGAATAAGTACCATGTGTAACAATCTAGTTAATTTCTGTACAATAATAATTATGGGGAAAATTACGATCGAGCAGTGGATTAACGCGCTCGGCCTGCGATTGCTGAAACTGAGCAATGTTCGCTTGGATATCGCGAATTGGATGTGTGATCAAAAATTTTACATCTCGAGTGCCCCGTGCTTCGGAAGAAGCCGTTAGACCCGGGTACCGGGTGCATTTGCAGTCGTTAACAGCCACCAATCCACACACACTTACATACATAATAATTCACGCCTACATCCGGAAGGAGTAGGCAGAGGTAAATTAGCCCACCTTTCGCCAACTAATTGCTGACTTACAATTATTGTACAAGGTGCAACAGAGAGGTGTAGTCATATTTAATTTAAATAATCACTCCCCCATACAAACTGGTAAACATTATGTCAGCTGGTTCTGGGTTTAGTATGGGGATTTTTTTTTTCTGAAATTTCGATTTTCGTCCCTTAGCGAAAGTTGTTCGGTTTGATGACCTGAATAACCCCTTTAAATATGGGTGTAACAGAGAGTTGTAGTCCACCTCTCTGTTACACCCAGTATAATATTATTATAGCAGTTAGAAGCAGGTAATTCTATATTTATACCGGTGCTTAACTCACACTTATATCGTAGGTATGAAACTAATTGAACTGATTGTATGAATGGATTCTATCTATTTATATCGGATATATTTATTTATTTAAACTTTATTGCCCACATATAATAATAGTACAAAAGGCGGACTTAATGCCATAAGGCATTCTCTACCAGTCAACCGAAGAGCTGAGTAAGAATAAGATGGGTGGAATGGGCACAATCACAATAATTACTGACTATATTAGAACTAAAAAGTTACAAATACATTTTAATACTGTATATATATCAACGAAAATATGACATATAGAGATTAGAGAATACCATATAAATAAACATATAATAAATAACAATACGTATCAAAAAATAAATAAATAAATCTTTTTTAAGTATACATATTGTACACATATTGTAATTTATACGAGAGGAACTTAATTTTAAAAGAATAATTAATTAATTTAGGACTCCAGGTAGTGACTCCGTAACATTCGTTTAAAAGCCACTCTGTTGGGAGCCCGTTTGATGAGGGGAGGTAAAGCGTTCCAAAGTCGTATTGCAAGGACGGAGAAAGAATTCGCAGAAAAACTAGTGCAATGAGAGGGAGTGCGGAGAATAAGGTTTTGATTAGAGCGGAGATTTCGGTTATGACTACTACCTAGGTACTCAAATTTACATTTGAGGTATTGCGGCGTATGAGGATCGAACAAAATAGAGAAGAGAGTAGAAAGAACCCTGAGATCCCTACGCTGACGAATGGTAAGCCACTTTAATTGTCTTCTATATGACGAAATGTGGTCATACTTACGAAGACTAAATATGAACCGAATGCAGTTATTGAGCAAGCGGTCTAATCTATTTAAAAGTTCCTGAGTTATGTCGGTATAGCAGACATCAGCGTAATCCAAAAAAGAAAAAAAGATTCAAAATACTTTTGTTGAAATTGTCAACCTTGTAATTAACACGAGGCGAAGATAGTATATCACACCAGTCCAAAGCGCGTGCATCGTGAGTGAGTTTATCTAAGTCCAGGCGTGCGAAATTTCTTAAATTGACAAAGATAGGGGCAAATTTTGGAGGTTCAATTTTGACCGAAAGGAAAATGAGAAAGAATTGCATGGATGGAAACACCCATAAAGGTATCAAGAAAATCCGAGTAATGGCTAGGAAGACTTTGGGCATTTATGTGACATACATTAAAATTTTTTGCTAAAGTACCTATTAAAGATGTTACATAGCTGTGAATTCAAATCGTCAACAGATTCCGAGCTATCAGCAGAGTGGTAAGAGATATCAGAATCCTCGCACGAAACATAGGAGTCGCTAAGGTCAGGTATCCTTGATTAAAATGAGATAAACCGATAAAATATGTGACAAGAAATATATAAATAGTTTTATTAATTAGTATATTATTAATATTACTAGATAAATAAATATTTCCTACCTAAATAAATATTCAAAATATTATAAATGAGTCTAAATTTCATAATCAAATCGTCAACCAACTGTTTACTTAACATGTTAACAAAATCAAAATAAAAAAAATCATACAACACAAAGTACTTCACACCAAACTAACTTACTTTCCTTTTTTAATTACATAGGTATGTAAGTAGTTGTAAATATAAGAAAGGGGACAATTATTAAGAGTGAAAAAATACCATCAAGACAGAATTATAGATGACTAACAAAATTATTAACAAAAATCTCACGTTACGATAGAGAAAAAATCTACTATATAAATGTTGATGGAACACTCCGAAACAGACTGTATGCTCAGGTACCCTCACAATTAAATTATGCAAGAAAAAAGAATCTAAATGTAATAGTTGTTTGGCATTACGTAATATGCCTGTATAGGGGTACATAAAAGTAAATAAATTCCCCCACTAAACTGGATAAAAAGGAAAGACTAAAGAGGTGATATAAAAAACGACTGTTATCAAAACAAATACCTATGCCGCTAACAGAAAAAGTTATATAGTGTGAACAACAAAACAGTATTTCTCAGTTCTGTGGTGTGAACAATATTGCAAACTAAGCTTATAAATTATATATAAATGTGTAAGCGTTTAATAAACAATAAATTGTGAAGAACTAGAACTATTTCTTCATTGCCCCCCTGGTTTTGACTGGAACCTACTTGGATGCAACTTCAGCCGGAGTCACTGGACCAGTAACAGCCACAGGTGGAGACACAGGATGCTTTGCCATGAGAGACTCCAGCGCGTTACGGTCATCAATACGATTCAGCTTACCATCCTGTGGCTTGATAAAGATGTTGCCACCACTAGACCAAACATTACGAACACTGAAGTGACGCCGTGCAGATATTTAAAGCTCCTGCCGATGACGAGTTAGGAATTCCGCAAGACGAAAGAAGAGCCCTTCAGCTTGGTCTTATTATTCCAGATACTTGCCCT
Organism: Cataclysta lemnata; assembly: GCA_963931975.1. Taxonomy (NCBI): domain Eukaryota; kingdom Metazoa; phylum Arthropoda; class Insecta; order Lepidoptera; family Crambidae; genus Cataclysta; species Cataclysta lemnata. The sequence continues at coordinate 12,531,763 of OZ008346.1, read as the reverse complement.
TATTCTGGAGTCTGCGAATCGGACCAACACTGGTCGTATTCGATCCTGAGTCCTGGCTCTCAGCCTATGACAAGCTGTGAAACTGGAATCCGAGAAGTCTTTGATGCCGAGGTTGTTTCTACAAATAGTGATGACTGCCGATTTGGGGTCCTCGTCGTCCAATTCTTCAATCCCATTGAACAACAGAAACTTACTCCTGTGTCGAGATTCAATTATATCGACAGAATTCATGAGCACAGAGATTTGTTGCCGCAGTAGTGAGTAGTAGCACTCCTTGTGAAGTTTACCAAGGTCCGCCGGAGGTGATGACGAGGGGAAGGCTGTGGTCAGGCGTGTTTCAAACTCCGACATGCGTTGCAAAAGTGATTCCTCAACGGATTTTTGCGTTTCCAGGACATTCGCAATATTAGCCATATCGGGACGTTGAGTGGAGAGTGGGAGTGTTATGATGAACTTGAAAGTGTAGTGAACAGCTGATTATGGCGGGTTGGTACGCTTAACTTCTTATTAGAGTTACACCCACAATGTATGTTATTATTTATAATATTAACACTGACTAAATGAAATTTAATTGTTAAAATTCCAGTAATTTAAATAAAAATAAAAATATTTAATCAAAAACGATTCAGTAACTTTTTCTGACCACCCGCGAAAAAAGCTTTAGTAAGCGACGGTCGACTGTCGATTGGTTCCAAATCTTGAATGGGAGACATTATTTTGCTAGTAATCCTACACTAGCAAAATAATCTAGGAAGATTTAGGAATGCTCTACACTACAGCACAAAATATAATATTACCCAAAACGACCGTAAATTAAAGAAATAAACATGGAGTCTAGAAACCACCTCTGAAACTATAGTTCGTCACCTTGGTATAACGAAACCGTACCTACCTACTAGTACGAACTATAGTCGCCTTGATATAACGAAACAGTACCTACAGTACGTAGATAATCTGTAGACAGGTACCAAATAGAAATAATAAGCACCGACCTAGTCCGCTGGAGAAATTGCATTGCAGCCGACCGAATTTTTTCGCGTTCCCCCAAACGAAGGAAACTTCAGTTCTATAACAGAGTTTCGAAGTTGACGGCGCGCTAAAACCGATCGACCTTAATTAACGAACTCCATGGCCATTCAGACTATGAATTCCTTTTCTTTGATTTCAATTGAACTGGCTGAAATCCACGAGCGCCAAGCCAGTCAATCATTTAAAATGGAAATCTGCAGATAGTTCTCAAACTCAATACGTGGGATTAAACGTAATAAAATGGAATCTTCATCTAGTAAGTAATATTAAATACGGTTTGTAATTAAAGTCCAGTGAATATACTTGAAATAAGCTGATTTTATAGTAGACTAATGGTCGCCCGCGGCTTCACTCGCGTTAAATCATCACCAGCCCTTTAATGTCCCCACTGCTGGGGCACGGGCCTTCCCTAAGGATGGAAGAATATAGGGAGATTAGGCTATAACCCACCACGCTGGCCCAGTGCGGGTTGGTGGGTACTAACGACTGAAGATGCAGCCGGGACCAACGGCTTAACGTGCATATATATACTTCTTCTTCTTCCTGTCCTGTTCCCAGTCTATCTGGGGTCGGCGCAGTATGTTTCCTCTTCCATTCATATGTCAGACGTCATCAAGCCATCCACTCCCTTTTGATTCATATCATCCATCCCACCGTAAAGGTGCTAGTGATGAATGAATGTATAGAAAAGAGACGGAACGGACCATGTCGAGAGACCCATGAACGGAGAGAGTGATTAGAATGACAACATTCCAATCCATACTGCTCAAGGTTTTGGCTTAGGTTTTACAGCCGGCCGCCTGCCTGACACCAACCCTCCTTGGGTACGCTGTTGTTGGTGGTTTGCCCTCCACCATTCGGGTGCCCCAAGGTGCTTATTGGTCTACACCGGGCAATCTCCCTTAGTCGACATTTACGACACCCATGGGATGAGTTGGGGCTGGCCTATTCTACGTTATTTGTTCGCTCCCAGGCCAGCATAGAAGGCCGTGCATATATATACATACATACATGAATCACGCCTATATCCCCGAAGGGGTAGGCAGAGGTAAACTGGCACCCACGTTTCGCCAGTTATGTTAGGTCCCATGTAATAGGTGGCGAGCCTATTGCCATTTATCGGGCACAAAAGTCGCAGTAGGTACATAGCTAGATGGTACAAGAGGAAGAAAACTCTGCCGTGTGGTGATGGCAGAGTAGAATACAATTGTCACCACCCCAAATCTCTCCCGTGGGTGTCGTACAAGGCGACTAAGGATAAATCAGTGATGAGGAATGGGCAGCAGCGTTCCACATAAGCCACCTAGCAATAGTGCCCGATAGATGGCAATAGGCTCGCCACCTATTACATGGGACCTAACATGATTGGCGAAACGTGGATGCTAGTTCACCTCTGCCTACCCTTTCGGGGATATAGGCGTGATTTATGTATGTATGTATGTATGTAAAGATTATTCAACAAGGGACTAAAACAAGCCTTATGGCTTGTTTGCTACGAGATATTTAGGTCAAGTGTAATTATTATGGTGGTTTATTATGTTATGCATTATTTATGAATGCGAGGAAAAAATGTATTCTGTTTTAAAATTCTCCTTATATATTAGGGAAGGCAAAGGGTCTAGCCCATACAGCCAAGTCTTTAGTGTATATTTTATCTGTAGTCTTATGAAATAATGAGTGGGTGAAATGTATGAATGAAATGAATTTTACGTTTAATTATGGTTGTCACATATTTTAACGCATCTAGGGAGTGCTTGCCGCGAATTGAATGGTAACAGAGTTCATGATGGTGACTGATGAAATGGATAAAACCACTTTATATAGTGATCTTCACCACAACATCAAACACATCATAAGAGTTGTTTTCGATGATTCTGCATAATTGCACATCAACACGGATGCTTGTGCATCAAAATAACACCACTTTCACTGCACAAAATCCACTCTGTAACAATTTTAGAATTAGCGAAAACAAATCTGACTGACACCACGAAACGCGCCAAACACTCCGAGGAAAAAATGTTAAATATTACTTTTTTTTCAAAGACGTACGGTACGCTCAATATGCTCATTATTGACTTGTGTTAATGGAGAAGAAACTTTAGTACAAAATTCATTTTTTTTTTGTAAATTCTCCCTATATTGTAGGGAAGGCAAAGGGTCTAGCCCATACAGCCATGTCTTTAGTGTATATTTTATCTGTAATCTTATGAAATAATGAGTGGTTGAATGGCTCAAAGGCCTAGATGCCAAGCCAAAAAATATTTTTAACAAAAATTGAGTGGTTGAAAAATATGAATAAAATGAATTTTACGTTAAAATATAGGTGTCACACATTTTAACGCATCTGTCAGTCAGATTTATTTTCCCTAATTCTAAAATTGTTACAGAGTGGATTTTGTGCAGTGAAAGTGGTGTTATTTTGATGCACAAGCATCCGTGTTGATGTGCAATTATGCAGAATCATTGAAAATGAGTCTTGTGATGTGTTTGATGTTGTGGTATAAACCACTGTAAAAACTGGTTTTATCCATTTCATCAGTCACCATCATGAACTCTGCTACCATTCAATTCGCGCCAAGCACTCCCTAGATGCGTTAAAATGTGTGACACCCATATTTTAACGTAAAATTAATTTCATTCATCCATTTCACCCACTCATTATTTTATAAGACTACAGATATACTATACACTAAAGACTTGGCTGTATGGGGTAGACCCTTTGCCTTCCCTAAAATATAGGGAGAATTTATAACTAACTAACTTTTGATTGAAGATTTTGCAGAGGTTATTTTTAGGAATTTCACGGATTATTCTTTGGTGATTTAGAATTCTTCCATACGAATGTATAAACATAATTAGCGTGACATTTAATAATGGCATGTTATTTGATAAATGCTATAAAAAACCTTAAAATAACAGTACCATCGACTATACGTGTATTGTCTTCTGTTGCTACTAACCCTATTACTGATAGTTCCAATAATTCCTTGAGTGTAACGAAAAAGGAATGGAAATTTGCCCCAAGCTACACAAAGCCTCGCGAAGTGTGGGTAGAAAATTTGGATACTGTAGAAGAGAATAAACTAGGCTTATTTGAATTGCATCCATCAGTGTACGCCACAATACCCCGCATAGACATTATTCATCGCAATGTTATATGGCAAAAGAAATACCGATGGGTATCTTGGGCTCATACCAAAACGCGCGCAGAAGTACGCGGTGGTGGAAGGAAACCTTGGCCTCAGAAAGGCCAGGGCCGCGCCAGACATGGCTCTATCAGGTCCCCTTTGTGGCGTGGCGGTGGTGTAGCTCATGGTCCAAGATCAGGAAAAACGCATTTCTTCATGTTGCCTTTCCTAGTTAGAATCCATGGACTCACTTCTACTTTATCAGCAAAACTGGCTCAGGACGACTTGCATATAGTTAAAGATTTAGAACTACCAACAGATGAACCGAAATATTTAGAGGAACTAATTGACAAAAGAAATTGGGGGCCTTCTGTCCTAATTATTGACGAGTAAGTTTCAATTGTATTGAATGCTAACGCAACATACTTGGTGTTACTTAACATTAGTCCAAGAAATGTATGTATGTATAGTTTATTACATTAACAGGCTTAAATGTTGGTGAAAGTTTTTTTTTTTCTACTGCTATTTTTTATTTGATTTGTAATGCACTTTAGTGTCTCAAACTTGAGCATGTTTAATATCTAACCACGTTTTTGGGTTGGCTGGCAGAGATCTCTTTTAGAGATAAGTTCGCTCTTGCAAACTGTATCACTTTATACTTGTTATTTTGTGTAATAAAGAATTATAAAGTCACAATATTTAGTTCCTAAAATCACCAACTACCATCTGTGAAGCATAGAATTCTGCGAGTTAGTAGAAAGCCAGATTGATGATGTGTATACCAATTGACCAGCTTTAAGCAGACAATGCAATGTATATGGCGAAATGTACCAAGTTCCACTAGCAACACAAATCCCATTTTTACCATTTTGGAAATCAGTCTATTTCTTACCGACATGTTTTGATATTTTAGCACCCAGACACTTTCTCTTAATATGTTTTTCCATCCATAGCGAATGCCTATATATTAGCAAGACAGATGTAAAATTTTTTTTTGAAACTATCTAGATTTAACTCTTAGCACTACACATATCTATGAAATGATCCAATTACCTAGATTTTATCTCTTTCTAAATGCACAGGAAGAATTTTTAACAGCCAAATTATCTTTTTCAGCAATGATATTGTACCCCGGAACATAACAGCAGCCACAGACGCCTTAGGCCATGTCAACATTATGCCTGTTTATGGACTCAATGTTTATTCAATGCTCAAACATGATACCCTGGTTTTAACATTAGCAGCAGCAGAGAAAATAGAAGAAAGAATTCTCCATCACTTGAATTCTTATACCAAGGATAAGGAAGCCGCATTTAAAATAGATCAAGTGTAAAAAATATGTAGGAATTAATTAGATTAAAATTAAACACATTACAAATTTGTTATGATTTTATTAACATAACCCAACATTTATTGTCAATATAATTACTTATTCTAAGAAGGAAATTAATCTGCCTTAGATTTTCGTTATGAATTCTTATTTAGGTCTACTTTCAGTTGCATACTCGAGGCCTGCAAAATTATCAAAATTTACTAATACTTTCAATATAGTTAAAATGTTATAAAATTATGATAATTTGGTCATAAAACTATTTTTAATTAGTTGTATGATACACATTACGATAACAGCAAGTGTAACCCAACAAAATTAACAGGAATGAGGATTAATTAATCTTTAGTGCATTCATTATGGTATACTAACAAGCAGACTGTATTACCTCATGAGAGTGCCAAACAGTCAGTCATGCATGAAAAATTTATTAAAGACATGTGTCATCAAGCCAAGAGTTAATCATATTATGCATTTTATGACTAATTTCCAAACAATCAATTATAATTCATAAAACACTTTACATACTCAAAAAGCATGCTACAAAGGCTACATACTTTGTTTATGGCAGGTTTATTTCCAGCCATTTTCTGTCTCACACTCCACCGAAGGTCCGCCCAGTTGTTCTCTCCAGGTACATTCGGTTTAAACTTTGCCCATAGAGAGTTATAGTAGTGATAGAGTGCAACAGGGTCACTTTTTTTTCTTGTTTGCTGTCTTTGGACTTTTATTACTGAAACAACATTGCAAATAAAAACCTGTTATAGATTTGAACTTTGTTCAATAGAACATATTGTACACTGTACTATAAATAGTGTGCATGACAATAAAGGTTGATTATGGAATTTATTGTATAAATAAAAACAATATTTACAATTATTTGACGATGGTGATTTATCTTTCAGGGCAGTTTCAGGCTTTTTCTCTACTCTGATGCATGAACACGATTTTCTTGCAGGCATTGCATTTTCCACATTCTCCTGTCTCATTTGTCTCAAAATAGGTGCTGAATGGATGTTCCTGACAGATTTTATTTTTATCTGGCAATCTCTATCACAGGATATGGGTGTGTTTTCAGGATATCTTGATCTAATTCGAGACGAAAAAGTACTTGCGCTGTGTAATCTCTCTGGCCCCGAGGGTTCAGGTCTGCTTATACCAATTGCCTTGTCCTCCTTCTGTTGAGTGTCATACCTAATAAGTTTCTTAAGATCTGCAATAATCAAATTATTTGCAATTAACTATCCGGTAATATATAATTAACCCCAGCAGTGGGTACTTTATAGGGCTGGTAATGATGATGGTGAAATTAATAATACAAAAAGCTCCTTGCAGTTTGTTTTATTTTATTCTGGTATAATTAACTTAAAACTTTAGCCGTGTTACCTGTTATGAAGTACTTCAAAACTTCGCCACTGATATTTTGTATACCTAGGTTATTCAAATAGCGCAGTATTTCACGTGCATCCAAATCTGCAGCAGGGTCACAATAATCCATGTCTGTTAGCGTAATAAGCAAATCCTTCGCACACTTGTTATAATCTTCTAGTCTCAGTTAAAGTCAGGAAAACAGGTGCCAGTAGCATGGTATTTTATTAGTATTGGCTGCTTGTTGTTGTGATTGAAAATTTAAAGTAAACAGTCACTCAACACAACAAGTTGTTTGTCGGTCGGTCGAGATCGAGTCGAGTCAGTGTCACTCACAGTCACAGTGTCATTCATTCCAAATTTGTCATTGTCATGTCAGCCGTCAACAACATCTTTTAGTTAGTTAGTTTTAAATTCTCCCTATATACTATTCGATTTTAATTTTAACATTATATAAATGTTAGAAAAATTAGTACAAAGATTTTGGGGTTAGAAAAAGAATTTCGAAAAAAGATCATAATTTTTCGAAATTCTTTTTCTAACCCCAAAATCTTTGTTCTCCCTATATTTTAGGGAAGGCAAAGGGTCTAGCCCATACAGCCAAGTATTTAGTGTATATTTTATCTGTAATCTTGTGAAATTATGAGTGGGTGAAAAGTATGAATGAAATTAATTTTACGTTAAAATATGGGTGCCACATATTTTAACGCATCTAGGGAGTGCTTGGCGCGAATTGAATGGTAACAGAGTTCATGATGTTGACTGATGAAATGGATAAAACCACTTTTTATAGTGATCTTCACCACAATATCAAACACATCATGAGACTTATTTTCGATGATTCTGCATAATTGCACATCAACAGGGATGCTTGTGCATCAAAATAACACCACTTTCACTGCACAAAATCCACTCTGTAACAATTTTTGAATCATTGAAAATAAATCTGACTGACACCACGAAACGCGCCAAACACTCTTCTTAATTTCCTCCTTCTCAGAGAAAGCATAAAAGTCTACCCCATACAGCCTAGTCTTTAGTATTTATTTCAAATTTAAATGAATGAATGAAATTAATTTTACATTAAATTATAGGTGTCACACATGTTTACCCATCTAGGGAGTGATTGGTACGAATCGAGTGGTAACAAAGTTCATGATGACGACTGATGAGGTTGTGAAAACCACTATAAAATTCTCAACGTCAAACGTCCTTTTGTATCAATATACACTACTTTACTGCAATTTTAGAAATAATTAAGTGTTGCAAAACAGACAGTTTATCTACCGTCGCCCGCCAGTTTGTTGATTTTCCCAAGAGCTAAAGCAAAGGGAACAAATAAAGACAATGTAATCAACTCAAAGGTGGTGAATTCCAAGCCATGTGTGTATCGTTCATTCAATTCAATCAAACTTTCAAATTTATTTTTAATCTGTTTGTGAAAAATTTGCGAATGTGATTTTGTGAGTTTTTGCGTTTGCGTTGCGACAAATTTCTTTTCATGTGCCGTATGTTTAAGTTTCAATTAATATAGATTATTTTGCAATTTCCAAAACGCATAATACACAAAAATGGTGAGTAAAATTTGATAACCGAATATGACCGTATTGTGCTATAACTAACATTTGTACATCAACACTTTCAGTGTTTTAACATCTATTTTCTGATTTAACTGAGTTCTTATAACACCTATAATAAATTGCATTAACCTAAGATTATTGCACCTGTCATAAATTGAGTACTTAGTTAATGTATACATTTTTAAGGATCCGCCTAACGCCGGGACCAGCTCGCCTGGTCTCATAGGGTCAACGCCTCTACTACCACCGCCAATGCTAGGAGGTTTGCCTCCAAACATTCCTCCTTCTGTAGCCATGCCACCTGTACCTGGTCTACCACCAAATATGGGCGGTATGCCTCCGGCGATGGGATTTCCTCCGATGATACCGCCATTTTCTATGCCTCCGCCAGGATTTCCTGGATTTAAAACAGTAAGTAACTAATTTTGCTTTTAGAGTTTCATTCTAACTAGTATATTAGACATTACATTTTTCATCCCTAAAATTTCTTAGGCAGGAATAGAAAATTGATTATTTTTCACTGTTTGTGCTTAGATTATGTTGATTAATAAAACCTAACAAGATTAACCATCTTGAGTGATCTTATAAAGTGTACCATATACTTACCCTACATAGATTACAATTCAATTTTGGTCAATAATAAAATTCATTATCTGTACTCTCTTGCTGTGCTTCAGTTAAGAAATTACTTGTATTTTTTATACATACTTTTAAATTATTGCTTTTTTAACCTTTACTCTAGTTTGTTTCTTTGCTTTTAACAAAGTAGTACTCTTTTAATAACACAATGAAAGGTGATGGGGCACCCGCAGGATTTAACAGCTCCGGCTCCGGATATAGCGCCTATGGCAAATCAGACAAGCCCATGGTCAGAGCATAAGGCACCAGATGGTCGTACTTACTACTACAACTCAGTCACAAAACAAAGCCTTTGGGAGAAACCAGATGACTTGAAAACTCCAGCAGAGGTGAGTAATTATACAAGAATAGGTAACATATTCTTCATTATTATATGTATTTTTTCTTAGTCATAATTAATTGAATAAATTCTAAATAGCAATTATCTGTAATGAATTATTGCTATTTAGAATTTATTTAATTTATATTAGAACTTTCCTGCAATATGTCTAATATGTATCTGTTGTCTAACAGAAACTGCTATCATCTTGTGTTTGGAAAGAATATACAACAGATGCCGGCAGAGTATATTATCATAACATAGATACAAAGGAGTCTAGTTGGGTTGTACCGAAGGAATTGCAAGACATCAAGGACAAAATAGCAGCTGAAGAAACAGCTCAGTAAATATTGATTTAACTCCTATTGTAACCATTTATTGTTTATTTATAGATTATGGATCATTGTTATTCTTAGCTCTAGGTCATAGTAGTATGACCTTATCATAATGGCCAACAGTTTTGTGAAAAATGTTGATATACAAATATTGATAGATATGGAAATGGAGAGGGGTGAAGTAAAAAATTATGTAATTTTATATCTTTTTTACAGTGCTGTAATGAATGGTGAATTACCACCTGGTGAAGTACCATTGCCTGGCTCTCCTGCGATGATGGGAACAGGTGGCAGTTCTGCTCTTGATGAGGCTATGGCTAAGACTTTAGCATCTATAGACCCATCACTTGCTAACTCCATCCCAATTCCAGAAGATAGTAAGTTTTTATTATGCTTAGATTAATTATGCTAAAAAGATAAATTTAATACTGGAAATACTCATCTCTTTCCTTTATTTTAAAAGTAGCTTCATCCTAAACATCAGACACATAGAACTTAAGCATGGATATCATTTCTGAAATTTATTATATTCACTCATAATAAGTTTTTCATTTGATACAAAACATTTCAAGTCTCATTTCACACAGCTACTGAATTATCTTCTATAGGCCCAACTTAGGAATAATCAGGTTCAATCCAGTTCTTTTAATAATAAATATACATTTTCAGTAATACCTGAAGAAATAGTAGCACCACCACAGACCACCGAGCAAAATGACCAGCCCCCAGAAATGCAATACAAGGACAAGAAAGAAGCTATTGAGGCATTTAAGGAACTTTTAAGAGACAGAGTAAGCTACTATTATATAATATATTTAGTTCATAAAATACAATCATGTCACAAGTACAATATTTCTAATGAAAACTTTTCAAGATATCATGTTTGTATATTTTAATTAGGCCATATTCCAATATTTTTTTAAGGAAATATCTTTCCACATTTGATCTGATAAATACAGTCAGGTCATAGAGCTTGATATAATAAGGATAATAATTATTTCCTTAGAAAAATGTCTTATTTGTTTTTCAGAATGTTCCATCAAATGCTACCTGGGAACAATGTGTAAAAATTATATCCAAAGACCCTCGCTATGTTACATTTAAGAAACTCAATGAGAAAAAACAAGCATTCAATGCTTATAAAACACAAAAGTTGAAAGATGAAAGGGAGGAGCAAAGGTACACAGGAAACAGTTAACAAGTACTTTCTATAGTGTTTGTTTTATTTGTTTTTCTTATTAATGAACTGTTAACGCTTTTAGGTTGAAAACAAAAAAGAATCGCGAAACTCTAGAAGAATTTTTGTTGAGCTGTGATAGAGTGACATCACTGACGAAATATTATAAGTGTGAAGAAATGTTTAGCAATCTGGAGGTGAGAACTACTTGATGTATCCAGAAAAGTATTTGGTTAAATTAGCTACGTTTCTTAAAAAATGGATAATTATATTTCAGATATGGAAGTGTGTGCCTGACTCTGATAGGAGAGACATTTATGAAGACTGCATATTTACAATCGCGAAACGTGAAAAGGAAGAGGCTAAAGCTCTTAAGAAACGCAACATGAAGATGCTGGCACAAGTGAGTGATAATATTCATTCTGTTGTTGTAATGCCAGCTTTGGTTCTACATAAAAATTAAAATAAGAATGGTTAATTTAGGTTTTACACCAAATTAGGAACAACTTTTCTGTTCTTATGCGTATATGAGTATTACTTAATGCACAGAAGCGAATTTCAATATAATCTGGCTGGGCGCTACGACACTTCTATTTTTTATCACTGTATACGAGACTGGTAACAGAATAAGTGCCATCTTTATGGCCAATCTTTTCACAGAAAAAAATAAACACATTTTACTTGGGACATGGTTGGACCCCTTTGTATTCTTACATACAAACTATACTTGAAAATAGTTAAGGATATGCAAAGCCAGCTAGCTGAATTGAATTAGAACCTATTGAAAAAAAATATGGACCTTAATGCCATTATGTCTCATATGAAAGAAGTATGAATTTCTGTAGTAAAGCTAGGCTATGTACACACTCATTCCCTTTAGTTAAGCCCTTAGTATCCTGTAGCATGTATATTAGAAAACTAAAAATGTAATGTAAGACCCTAAACAAAGTAGTATCCTTATTTATTTCAGGGAAATCAACTGTCACAAGGCACAGAATACTTTAACTAAATATGTGCTTTTTGTTACCCTGCTACTCTTTTGCCAGAAACGTAGTTACCTATGTAAGACTTTTTGATTCATACAGATGATGGTTAACTACTGGTAGGGAACAAGTTACATAAGTCTTTCTTGGTGACAAATAGCCAAGTGTTTTTTCTGTATGTATGTGGTTACACTTTCTAAGACCTTGTCTCTTACATTTGGACACTACTGTTCTACAATTGTTCAGTCTATGAATACAGGATTCAACTAACCCTTGGGAACTTCTCATCTTACAGGTCTTAGAAAACATGAACGAAATTACATACAGCAGCACCTGGAGTGAAGCTCAAGTGCTGCTGCTGGAGAATTCTTCGTTCAAGAACGACGTCAGCTTATTGGGAATGGACAAAGAAGACGCACTCATTGGTAACTGCTCATTGATTTTCAATTTGCGAAATAATATTACTGTGTTAAGATTAATACTGTCTAAACATATATTTTCGTTTGTGGATAAAGTCAAGAATGGATATTAGTAAACGCTTACTGCTTAGCCATTAACGCTTGTTAACAAAGTAAAACTACATTATTTTATAACAAAACACCGCGATCCGCTACTACAAACATTCAGTTATGTTTGTTGCTATTTACGAATTTGTTAACGAAGCGCAATTCTATTTTGCAAAGGCGCGAATGAAGAAAATACTGTTACATACACTAATACGAGATAGCTGAAAATCATGAGAAATGCACTTATCACCGCCATGGGAGAAAGGGATGAAATAGACTTGAAGTATTTGTCAACTTCTAACAAATTTATATTCTAATAAATTTAAAATTAAAGTTGCAAATTGAAATTGTGTTTGCATAGCGTTTATTCTTATTTTAATAAAAATTATTGTTTCAGTGTTTGAACAGCACATTAGAAATTTGGAGACAGAATTTTTGCAAGAGAAAGAGCAAGTGAAAAAGAGGAACAAAAGACAACAAAGAAAAAACAGGGACAATTTTTTGGTAATTTGTTATTTTTCTTAGGTCATAAAAATGTTCTTGTTTTATTTAAAGCTATCATTTTATTTTTTTCGGAAAACTTACAGCTATGCTTAATACAATTAGGTAAATATTTATCTAACTCTTAGCCAATTTCACAAGTTTCCACAAATATGTGGTGACGGCAGAGCAGAATACAATTGTCACCCCCATCTCTCCCGTGGGTGTCGTACAAGGCGACTAAGGGTAAAGACAGCAATGAGTAATGGGCAGCAGCATTTATCTTATACCACCAAGCAACATAAATTTGTACTGCGATCTCTGTGCCCGATATATGGCAATAGGCTCGCCACCTGTTACATGGGACCGTACATAATTGGCGAAAAGTGGGTGTTAATTCACCTCTGCCTACCCCTTCGGGGATATATGCGTGATTTATGTATGTATGTCCACAAATATTTTGCAAGTTCAATTTATTTCAATTAATATTGCAGATACTTGGTAAGGATTGTTGAATGTTTTTGTTATGCGTCAGCTAAAATTACTTTATTCCCACGAGGAAACATCATGTGATGGCGTAATATTCTATGTCAAAATATCAAAGGATGTTAATTATTTCATTTTAAATAATTTAAATATTGCATGTTTTAGTCACTCCTCGAAAATTTACATGAAGAAGGCAAACTGACATCCATGTCACTGTGGGTGGAGCTGTATCCTGTCATCTCAGCTGACATGCGGTTCTCGGCTATGCTCGGTACGTAACTTTTGTAAAACTAGTCATCTCTGTAACTATACTCCATTAATTATGCATTATTTTTCTATGTATTCTTTGGTTAGCAAGTGAAATTGTCGTAAATAGTATTTGTCTTGTAAGTGTCTTGGCTGGCCGAGCGGTCAGGCACCTGCCCGGATAGCAGCGGACGTGGGTTCGATTCCCGCCTCAAGATCATAATTTTTCGAAATTCTTTTTTTAACCACCAAAATCTTTGTACTAATTTTTCTAACATTTATATAATGTTAAAATTAAAATCGAATAGTAAATAGTTTTGTTTGACTTATAATAATAACTCTAATGCGTAATTATACTTAACTATTGCGTAATTATAATTAACGTTTTGTTAATGAATTCATCATTATATTATATACAGGACAAAGCGGCTCGACCCCTCTAGATCTGTTCAAATTTTACGTAGAGAATCTGAAGGCTCGGTTCCACGACGAAAAGAAGGTAATCAAAGAAATTTTAAAAGAAAAGGAATTCGACGTGAAGCCGGACACAACTTTTGAAGAGTTTGCCACCGTTGTTTGCGAAGATAGCAAATCAGCTTCGTTGGATGCCGGCAACGTTAAGCTTACTTACAATTCGTTGTTAGAAAAGGTAAGGAAACGCTTTTAGATTGTTCAAATAATTATCCTATAATAGTGAAGTGAGGAGCTCGCTAGCGCAGTGGCATAGCGCGCTTGGCCTACGATTACGTAAACGTAGCAATGTTCGCTAAGGCCGGTCATTGGATGGGTGACCAAAAATTTATTTTCTCGAGTTCCTCCGTGCTTCGGAAGGCACGTTAGGCCGGTGGTCCCGGCTGCATCTGCAGTCGTTAATATCCACCAACCCGCATTGGGCCAGCGTGGTGGGTTATGGCCCAATCTCCCTATATTCTTCCATCCATAGGGATGGCTCATGCCCCAGCAGTGGGGACATTAAAGGGCTGGTAATAATGATGATGATGAATGGTGTAGTGGAATATACATACATCAGGGAGAATTGATTGTGTCAAAAATTGGTCAGTTGAAGTTCTTATTAGTTTTGGAAAATGTAATAAAAAAAACATTTCCCACCTTGTCATCCATTTTATTAACTGAAAACTATTTTTTTACATTACAATCAATATGTCCATTTCTAGGCCGAGGCGAAGAATAAGGAGAAAATAAAAGAGGAAACCAAAGCACAAAAGAAAATAGAGAGCTCTTTCAAATGGGCCCTCGCAGATGCCAATATTGACCACACGCTGCCCTGGGGCGAGGTCAAGGAGAAATTAGACCTTACCGCTCCAGAATTTGCAGCTATTCCAAGTGAGGAAGAGTGCATCAGGATATACAAGGTAAATTCGGGTGATTAATTTGAACTACTACTAACAATAAACTCATTTGAATTACACTTGCCTTTTTTGCGTGACGGCAGAGAAGAATACAATAAGCATGATGACTAATTTTGTAAAACTACACCACATTTTTTTTACGTATAAAACTTTACTTTGATTAAAATAAATTATATTTTTGTAAAATATTAAGATTTTCCTAAAAAAAAACATCTTTTGATTAATGAAAATTAAAATTTCAGCCAAAACAGCAATGGCGTATGTGTGACGCCACTATAGCGTTAAACATGACAGTTTCTATAGTATAGAGTGACTTTGATTGGCAAATAAAACGTCAAAAAAATAGTGACGTCACGCGGTGTTTATCCGAACATTGCGGATTGCTTAATTTTGTATTATATATTAATTATGCTATTGTTTGATAGGACTTCCAACATGAACAAGAGGAAAGCTGCATGCACTACCACCACCCGAAGCCTCGCAAAACGAAACGGTCCAAGAAGAAGAAGCGCTCGCATTCAGCCTCCTTGGTAATTACACTACATACATAGATACATACATACATTTTACTGTCACTTTATTTGCGGAAAAACATCTCATAATTTAATTCAGTTAAAAATTGCACAAAGGTGGATTGTTTTTTTTCCCTGTTTTATTTATAGAACTTTTATTCATTGGATATGTCAGTCCTTTTGAAACTTATCTACTAAGTTTCACATCATCATCGTCATCACAAAAGCATAAATTCAGAAGTAATTTTTTGTTTGTTCTCCGGTCAGCTATTTGCGGTAGTTAACACCCACTAATACGCACTGGGGCAGCATGGTGGGTTATGGCCCATTTTCCCTATATTGGAGAGATTTACGGATTACAACCTCCCTTCCCGTGGCTGGTTGCCCCTTCACATTTTCGGGCATAAAAAAATAAATTCAAAGAAGTTGATTAATCTGTTTTTCGCATTACAGTCAAAGTCGCGGTCGCGCTCGCCGTCGCCGATTGCCCGGTCGCCGTCGCCGGTGCCGAGCCACGCATCTTGGTCGTCCGAGGAGGGGCGCAACAAACACAAGAAGTCCAAGAAAAAGCACAAGAAACACTCCCCGACGCCGGTTAATATTAAATTAATTATAAAGATCATAAACTGGGCCAATATTCGATACAGAGAAAAGTATGGTTAGAAAGACATTAACGTCTTGTTGGTTGGCCGAGTTACCGAGTGGTATAGGCCCGGATTGCGAAGGACGCGGGTTCGATTCTTGCATCAGAACAGGACTATAATTTTTCGATCTTTATCTCACTACAATTTTCTTTGTTTCTATCGTTTATATTATGTATCTACATACACAATATATAATGAATATTACGAATAGAGTATAAATGACCATATTTGACAAATACTCTTTATATAAAGAATGAGTATCTTTGTTTTCGGTCTAATTTCACACAACTTTATGATAAAAGTGCTTCGTAAATATGAAATTTGTCAATTTAATGTGTGTGCTCTGTATACATTACAGCAAAAGTCGCCGACTCCCGAGGAAGGTGGCATATCTGACGACGAGCCGATACGGCACAAGTGCAAGAAGACCAAGCGAAGCGCGCCCAGCAGTCCCGAGGGGGACCACGAACACACGCACAAACCCAAGAAGAAGAAGGAAAGGAAGGACAAAAAGGAAAGGTGTGTATAGCCCATACTATATAGGTGGTGAGAATTTTGACCAAGCCATCTCAAAAATGCCTTATGGAATTTTGAACCCTTTTTCCAAGAACAAACAAACAAATATTCTTTACTGCACACACAGTAAAAAAAATATTTATAAAACAAAGAAAAATAGACGTGCATGGACAATAGGCGGGCTTATTGCTATTAGCAATCTCTGCCAGGCAACCTTGGTAATAAAAAAGAACTGATATAGCAGTCACAGCATTCTATGTATTCACCATGCGGGTCACTTAGGACCCCTCCTACCCCTTGCCTCACAAAGTCGCACTTCGTTGACTTTATGGATGGCTCCTAATAGGTGGGCAGAGGTGTTAGAACTCGCGTTTCGCCAGCTTATATCAGGTCACATGTATGGCAAGGATTAGACAGTCAATAAATATCGCCATCTAATATCGTGATAAATATTGAACCTTAAAGCATCAGCCGTGTGGTAACGGCAGAGTAGAATACAATTGTCACCACCCCAAATCTCTCCTGTGGGTGTCGTACAAGGCGACTAAGGATAAGGGAGTGATGAGGAATGGGCAGCAGCGGGCCCCTAATACCACCTGGCAATGTACTGCGATTTTCGTGCCCGATAAATCGAAATAGGCTCGCCCCCACATGGGACCTAACATAATTGGCGAAACATGGGTGTTATTTCACCTAGGGGTAGCCCTTAGGGGATATAGGCGTGATTTATGTGTATGTGTGTAAAGCATCACAGAAAAATCCAGATTTTTTGTCAATATCGTCAATAAAGTTGCAAACTCCGTTGACACGTCATTAAATATAGCGAGTATTGCCATATTTATTGACTGTCTAATCCTTGCCCATAAGGGCAGGATAAAAAGATAATTAAAGACATACATACATAAATCACGCCTATATCCCCGAAGGGGTAGGCAGAGGTGAACTAGCACCCACGTTCCGCCAATTATGTTGGGTCCCATGTAATAGGTGGCGAGCCTACTGCCATTTATCGGGCACAAAAGTCGCAGTACTATTGTTAGGTGATATAAGAGGAACGCTGCTGCCCATTCCTCATCGCTGATTTATCCTTACTCGCCTTGTACGACACCCACGGGAGGGATTTGGGGTGGTGACAATTGTATAATAAATATTGACGGCCGCCTTGGTCGAATGCCCAGATTGCTGGGTATTGGCCAAGAGGTCCCGGGTTCGAATCCTGGTAGGGGCAAACTTTGTGATGACCACAAATGTTTGTTTCCGAGTAATGGTTGTGTATATGTTTATGTAGTATATTTTCAACATTTATATACATAATTGTTAAAATTATGTCCGTCATCTAGTATCCATAACACAAGTGCTTAGGCTACTTACTTTGGGCTAGATGATATAGTGCGTTTCATCTTATAGTTCCCATGCCGTCATGGTGGTAGTATTGCAAGAAAATGATACCATATCAACTTTATTGTCTTACCTTTAATTCAGGGAGAATTTTTTCAATTAACTATATAATTAATTATGCATCTATCTTATTAAGTTACTTATAACTACTCGCGGTACTAAGTAGTAGTTACATATTAGTTTTTTTATGAAAGTTATAAGTCAAAGCTTGTCAAAATTTGCGAGAACAGTTAGTTCATGGCATTATTAGTATGAAAGAAATTAGATAGATAAATATAAATTGTACTGACGTAAGAAGGATAGACTCATTAAGTAAAAAAAGGTTAAATTATAATAAAATATTATATTTATTATCATTAACAATAATTGTGTTCATCTAACATGTCTACATCACTCTTGTCAGTCGTTTAATCGTTATTAGTACTATTTATTTATTTATTTACAGTTATAAAACTGAAATAAATATATTTAATTTATTAATCAACTTGTACACACTAATATGGATTATGCGGCACCACCTTACGTTTTTCACGTTCACAAAACGACTTAGCTTTTAACACAATTAATCTTTCATCACTTTTCTATGTATTGGACATCATTTTCTCAAAGATTGTCTATAAAACATAAAAAAAACCTGCAACTATGACTTACGGGTTGATGTTGTTGACAGACAGGGCAGCCATCATCACGGCATAGGAACTATAAGATGAAACGCACTATAGGTGTGAGAGTAAAAATTTTTTTTTTTAATATCAAAATTATCGTGGCACAGGTCGGCGGGCTCCGCGGCGTGGAGCGACGCCGAACTGGAGTCGCGTCGGGCCGCGCTGCTCGCCCAACTGCACGAGCACGAGGCCGACTGACGCCGAGTGACCCAGATCCACATCTTCAACGACTACCCGCGCCCCGCACACCGACCGCCCTCATAGCTACGCCCCCTCGTGGACTGACGCCGAGAAACGCACGTGCACGTATTCACGGACTACCCTCCTACGCTCCCACCTAGGTCAGTGATGTCGAACACACCCAAACCGTGCACGATCACCCAATCAACCCACCCTGTAGATGACTCATCCGTTAGCAACTCACCCTACAAGCAACAGTACTCACCCTCGCATATTTTGAGCGACTCTGACGAGGTTTTCTACAAGAGACGCTCGCCGCATACCCCTCCGGAGCCCGCCCCGTCGGAAAACTCGGATTCCGACACCGATTTCACCCTGTCCACGTCGCATTCTCTTCCCGAACAGTACACTAGTAAGAAGACGCCCAAAATACGGCGCAGGTCGACTTGCGTGCACATTTACAACGATTACGCGAAACCAACGCCCGCTACAGAGGCTGTGCTAAACAGACCCGTGCATGAAATCCCGTTGCCTCACGAATGTAACTCGGAAACATCAGGTGGTACATACCAACTACTGACGAATTTAAACACGTCTACAACAGAGACGGCGGAAGGGGAGCCTATTGCCAAAAAACGGCCCGCACCCCGCACATCCGAAGGCAGTTGTCGACCTGCAAATGACCCCCGTGACTGTATCCGCTCGTTATCCCAATCGTCTTCGACGCAGAGCGACGGAATCAAAACTTGTACGCAACACGACTGCGGCATGAACACGTGGGGTCCGAAACACATGCATGTGTTGAATGAGGAAGATTATCGGGAGACGGCGCCCCATTTGGCGTTTGCACACGACTTCCCATCTGACACGTCGTGTCGGGACAAGCCTGACGTTAAACGCCGCTCTTTATGCGTTCGCATCTTCAACGAGTACCCTCAAAGAACACCCCAACCTCCTGCGCCGAAACCCCTCTCTGTCAAGATTGATCTTAATATCGGCAATTCTCAATCGAAGTACCGTCTGAGCTCTTCGAGATCCTCAAGCTCAGCCAGCTCTTCGTCATCAGACGAGATCGAGTCCCGCAAACAGCAGAGATCCGCACGAAGACCACCACAAACGCCGCCTGAACCCGAACCCACGTCTCCTTCAGTCACATCTAACGTGACCGATTCTATAACCGATTCTTATGATTGCGATAATGCACAATTAGACCATGTTCACAAAATGGATGACGATCCAAAGTCGGCGATCCCTGAAGTTTCCTTGACCGATGGTCTACTGTCACTCCGTCCCGTGCCATCATCTATTTCTATGCGCGAGTCTAAAAAAGAACCTGAGGACTTCAATCTTCTAACACCCCCACTGCCCCCACCTTACCCCACCTCTGATATTCCTAAGTTGCACGTTTTCAGACTAGATCTAAACGAGAATTCAAGACTGGATTCCTATCTTCCACCTCCCAACTATGTCTCTGGTTTGCCCAAAAAGGAATGAAGTCTTAATTTTACATCCCCCCAAATTCCTACTACCTTTCCTTAGCTTGTAGCTTTCCAAGTAATGCCTCTAAAATGTATACGTGTCGCGTCAGTCAGTCCACGACTTACTTCGGTAAGATTAAATTATATATTGCGGATTGGTTTGCCTCTTATAAGCATATCCGCACCTAGGCACATTTCTTATTGTTTGTCGCTCAGTTGATGAGCCTATGTAATAGAAACTAACTCTTGGAGTAATAAAATGGAAATTAATGTGTTGTGGTGCGGATTAAAATTATAGTTATAAGCTTTGCACATAAGCTATTATTAAAAAGGAGAATGATTTAGAAATTTTATATACTGCGAATAGTGAGTTGAAGCAAATATATACTTGAAAAACATTTTGTTTGCTCGCTATTCACTGGAAAGTAAGATATTAGTTATATTATAAGTTGTATAGTTTGCAATTTAGTATACAGATGTTAATATTATATGTTCTATTTAAGTATAACTAATTGGTGTGAAACAATATTTCATTAGTT
Source organism: Cataclysta lemnata (assembly GCA_963931975.1). Taxonomy (NCBI): domain Eukaryota; kingdom Metazoa; phylum Arthropoda; class Insecta; order Lepidoptera; family Crambidae; genus Cataclysta; species Cataclysta lemnata. The sequence goes on along the minus strand of OZ008346.1, from coordinate 12,510,852 downwards.
AAGAAGTATCAATTGATACCAATATAAACTGCAACTATTATATTCTTCCTACCGGTTTCTAGAGCACCTAGTTGTATGTAATATTATTTAAATACCAACATACACCTAGTATGCTCTATACATATTATATAGATACCAAGTTCTGAGTACAGGTACTTTAGAAACTGTTAGTTAATAAAAATAATACATACTTTTAATGTCACTGTCTTACAAATATATTGTAATGTTTGTGTTGTGAATTTATGTGCTAATCTCATATTAAAATATTATTGAATATTTTATTCTTAGCAAATAGTTCAGTAATTGTAATATTAATTGATTGACTGGGAGGGTGGAGCTTGAGACTGGGGAAAAACAGGGAATGTGTTGGTGAAAGAATGCTTGTAAATAAGTAAAGTAATTATGAATGTGATTATTGTGCCGCGGCAGAATGTTGAAATGCTAATATAAATAGAACACGTTTATGTTAGTTTTTTTAATGATGGCAACTAATAATTGTCGGTCTCCATTGAATAGGTAGTAAAAGTGTGACATGTTCTGGTGAAATCCAAACGTAAACGTAACATTCTGCCATTGTAAAATCTTATTTGTGTACTTATTACCTACATTTTGTGTACAGATTGATGTATACCGTATATTTACAGTTGGTCATCTGGATGATAAATGCATTTATTACTATATTAGTGTACAAATTAATGTGATTGACGATGTACCGATCCAAAAAAACTATACTATGCTAGCCGCATTAATAAATGACGGAATCATAATTTGGCAGTGTTTTATTTATTTCTAAATTTTACAAATGATTGGAATACGTAGTAAGACTAGTAAACTCAGTTAATACGGGAGTTGGGAATCTTCTAAGAGGAGCGATACCTATTGATCTCAATATTTTGATTTGTAAAATAGCATAGCCGTGTGGTGACGGCAGAGTAGAATACAATTGTCACCACCCCAAATCTCTCCCGTGGGTGTTGTACAAGGCGACTAAGGGTACAACAGTGATGAGGAATGGGCAGCAGCTTTCCTCTTATACCACCTAGCAATAGTACTGTGACTTTTGTGCCCCATAGATGGCAATAGGCTCGCCACCTATTACATGGGACCTGACATAATTGGCGAAATGTGGGTGCTAGTTCACCTCTGCCTACCCCTTCGGGGATATAGGCGTGTGTTATGTATGTATGTATGTAAAATAGCAAACATGCCAATAAGTTATGTTTTGGTTGCATGTCTAATATTTTTATTATTATTTGCCTCGGTGTTTTTTTTAGCAAGAAGAATGCATTGGCTATTCATATTAAAAATTAATAATCCCGAACTATAATTATAATTATTTATCAAACTACATTCGAGTTTCCTGTGTTACATGATATCTAATAAAATTATGGATAACACCTACTTGGGCTTAGAAGATAATAAAAATAAAACGTATGATATAAAATGTTTATTCTCTATGTGGTTTATACAATATATGAAAAAAAAAATAGAAATCCATAATATTCTAAATGGATACATTTCGTCATACACTTTGCAAATGTAGTTAAATACTGTTTAATATGTTTCTTAATAATAATAGGTAAAATAAATCTTAAGAAAGCAGGTAAATATAATAAAAATGTGATTTTTAAAAATCGTCAGTTACTGCCGCACTCAGAGACGCCAATAAAAACTTTAATGGCCGCCTTGGTCGAATGCTCAGATTGCTGGGTATTGGCCAAGAGGTCCCGGGTTCGAATCCTGGTAGGGGCAAACTTTGTGATGACCACAAATGTTTGTTCCCGAGTCATGGTTGTGTATACGTTTATGTAGTATATTTTCAAATATTATATACATAATTATATTAAAAATATGTCCGTTATCTAGTATCCATAACACAAGTGCTTAGTAAGTAGCTTACTTTGGGCTAGATGATAGGTGTAAATGTAAAAATATTTATTTATTTGACGTCTCTGAGTGCGGCAGTAAGTAATGGTTTTTCAGTGATTGTGGTCATGTCATAAATATATTTAACATAACCCTAAAGGATCAATCAAATCATCAACTTGGTAACAATAACAACCAATACATATAAAATCTTGCAAATTATAAATTTGTTCCTCTCCATCACAGCCCTATTTTTCCTTACACTTAAATTCATAGATCCACTGGAATTATAAATACAAAGTATTGTTTGTACATGATTACTGTCAATAAGCAATTACTAATTCGATTCACCTTATTACTTAAGTTGGATATGGTCACTTGTAATTTCTTGGTGACGACTCAAGATATTGTCATAAATGAAGTTGAATGGAATGAAATGTATTGTCCAAGCAATGTATAGATCCCGGCACGTAAATTGGGTAATTGAAGAAAAACGTGTCTGCATGGAATTTTTATTTTCAAGCTCAACTATGACTGATCTTAACCTGCGAACTCAACTATCACTGATATTGAGCTGCAAAAGCTCAACTATCACTGATCTTGAGCTGCAAAACTCAACTATCACTGATCTTCACTGATCTTGAGCTGCAAAACTCGACTATCACTGATTTTTTGTTGCAAAAGCTCAACTATCACTGATCTTGAGCTGCAAAAGCTCAACTATCACTGATTTTGAGCTGCAAAGCTCAACTATCACCGATCTTGAGCTGCAAAAGCTCATCTATCACTGATCTTGAGTTGCAAAAGCCTAACTATCTAAAAAATATCCTTGCACTAGTAAGGCTGTAATATAACAATTTGAATTCCTCTTCTATAATTTTCAACTTCTTCTCCGTGAGTGCCAGTGCCTGCTGGAGTTGTACTGAACCTTTGCTTTTTTGTTCTTCAACTAATGCGTTCTCATTTGAAATGTGTTTCCAGACACTATCAAACCAATGTAATGATTCAAAGTCTGAATCCTGAAAGAAATAATTGTATATCAAATTGACGTATATGTATGGAAGAGAAAACATGCAGTCACGACCGCAGATAACCTGGGAACAAGGCAGGAAGATGATATACTGAAAGTGCCACGTGGTGACGACAGAGCAGTATACAATTTTCACTATCCTCAATTTTTCCCGCGGGTGTCGTACAAGGTGACAAGAGTATATCATCTAGGCTCGCCTCCTACATGGGACCTAACATAACTGGCGAAACATACTTGGTGTAAATACACCTCCGCCTGCTTCTTCGGGGATAAATAGCCGTGATTTATGTGTGTACATAGATCAAACAGTGCTCATTCTTCGAGGTACACACTCTTACACAAATCCGCTACAATTAATAATAAATTAAGTAATACTTACTTGGTCCAATAGTTTCAGTATGTATGCAATACCCATAGCGAATCCGTCGTCTGTAAAAGCAGCGCCAACTTTGTTCTTCTTTGTCATTTTGTCTTTTGATAAAATCATGTGCTCCACAAAGTTTAGAGTCAGCGGCGGTACTATGACGAAGAAGTTTTTGAGGTGAATATTTTTTGGATTGCGAAAAACGGGCGCAAACACATCGACAAGCAGTTTGAAATATTCAGTGCCCTGTAAGAAGTTCGACATTAAATTGTTCACAGTGTTATCCAGGTTCTCTGCCGAGTTTAGAGTGTTAGCACCTAATTTGTTCTCTTCGCACATTCCTTTGAAGTTGCATGTTGTCTCAATGTCGGGAAGAAAGACGGTTGCGTCGGAGCAACAGTGCCGGCCGCCAGCTCTCACCATTCGTACATATCCCATAGCATTTCCAATCTGACTGATGAGATCACGGAACAGATCCAAGTAACTTTGTCCATCTTCTGCAGTGCCTAAAACTCGGATACCCTTGTTGAACTTATCAGCGTTTTTATAAGGATATGTATAGCCTGTGCCGGAAGATTTCTCTTTTAAATATCGGATATCCTTGACAAGTCTAGATTTTATGTGCTCATCGTACATGAATTGAGAGAAAGTAAAGAATTTCTTTTTCAAAAATTGATAAGTGAAATTGACTGTCGTGTTCATAACTCCCGTGCCGTGGGTACGAATCGAATTCGCTACATGCCTTATATTGATTGAATTCAAATGCTTATTGTTGCTACTTTTCTCAACAAATATTTGGTTGTTTAAGTTATAGAGATATTTCGATACAAAAATGTGGATGTTTCTCATAATTTCCAACACATCCAAACCCTGTTCTAATGTTTGTGTGGGCAAATTGTCTTGAACAGTGGTGAGGTTAAATTTGAACTTTGCCATCTGTCTCATTTCTCCATAGGTTTTCCAATCTGATAATACTACAGTAGTTAAATTGTAATACATGGTGGATAAATAGTGTTCCACTGCCGGTACCACACACATGTAAACAGTATGCATTCGAAGAGCATCTATCGATAGCAACAATTTTTTTGTAATGTCTGTAGTAAATGGATTAACCACATCCAACTGCAAGTGTGAATGTATATGTAAACGCAAATTAGTCTCTATGTTCTGGCTTGTAGTGTTCATAATTTTCTCGTTTACCAAAAGTTTCATGTTGTCCAAGAAGTCTTCGTGCCTGTGGGCATTGTGAAGCTTGTCTGCCTTATGCAATAATAACGAACAGTCTTCTAATACCATGAGAAAATATTTTACTTTCGATGCATTCAATTGCATACTGAAATTTTGCTCAAAATAAATGGGTATAACATTCTGATGCCATAGCATCCATGAACAATTAGATAAATTCTCAAAGGTGTTTGTAAACTTAGATAGTATTTGAACTTTTTCAAGTAAGACCCCTAATCTCGCATAACTGTCGTCTACATATGTGCTCTCTGGTACAAAGCTCAATGCTATGTTAGCTGCAATATTTCTTTCTATAGTAGAAGCACCTCTCAAAGCTTGTTCAGCTATAACAATGCATGTCAATTCATCTAACCTTTTATTTGCATAATTTTTATCAGTCATCAGCGTTTTTTTTACCTCTTGAATAGATGATGTTGCTTGGAATATCAAATGATGAGTTATCATATCTATGGAATTTATAATTTGGTAGTGATTTCTTTGAATAACATTTTGTAAGCTTTTTAGTATATCAGTAATTTCAAAAATGGATTTAAGAACATTTCTGGACAAAGGTATACCCAGAGATAGATGAAGATTTATAAGAGTTAAAATTGAATAATTGACAGCAGATGTAATATCTAAGCCTTCCAATAAGATTTTGGCATGTTGAGTAATTTCCGAAGCATTGAGCTTATTATGTTTTAAGGAAAATATTTCTTCAACTGATAGGGCCCATTGTGAACAGAGTGATTGCAAAACAGATATATCTTTTGCAAGAGAGCCCTTTTTGTTATTAATATATGTATGTCGAGCTTTGAGCATTGTTTGTAAAATTTTTCCATGGCTAGAACACAAAGTTGGTAAATGTCTTTGCAGAAACTGTTCTGGGAACCACACAGTTGTCCCCATGATGTAGATACTGTGAGCCTGAAAACAGAGAGGGCTTTTGAATTATATTTATAATCATTTGAGAAGACTTACAATTTCCTTCCATAAATTGGAAGTAAGTAAATCTTTCCTTACCTTAGTGTTCAAATCAATAAGTGCCTTAAAGAATTTCTTATCGTTGTTCCCAAACAGATGGGAAGACAAAACAAAAAGTGTATTGATTTTCATACATTTGTACATGTTGTTAACATTGGGTTTTTCCTGAACCAATTTATCTAGGTTGGTAATTGCTTGTTTTAAATACTGACTGAATTCAGCGGCAACATTCGAACAGTTTTTATCAACTAAATTCTTTCTTAGTGTCATTAGATTCTGCAAACAGTTTTGGACTATGTCATCGTTCATTATTTTGTTTGTAATATTATCTGCGGCTACGATGAGAGTTTTGAGTTGTTCCTCGCTCAAATCTAATTTTTCTGGATACTGCTTGTAGGAAACTAGTGTTTTGCAGTACTTGCTCCACTTGTTTGCTAGTGAAGTACTTGATATTAATAGTTCCAGTACAGCAATAACAGTAAATAATTCCCCAATATGATTTATTACATAGTGAAGTTGAATTCCATCTGAAAGTCAAATAGTTTTGTGATATTAAGATTATTTTTGATTGATTCAAACATATTATATATTATTATGTTAGGAAAATTATTACAAAATTTCTAAAATTACTGATAATCATTTTTGAAAAAATTTCTAACCTCTCTCTTTGTGATATTAAAATTAATTCAAACCAAGGCTACTGCTGCACAACAGTCAACACTTAGGTATAACATAGATTCAACTGTATAAAAAGATAACAATACATAATTATTAAGAATGGCAGCTTACTTAAATTTACAATTCCTTCTGTAAATACTGCAAAAACTTGACTGCATAGATTTTTAAGGGTATCTTCACATCGAATATAAAATGTATTCATGCAGCATATTGATTCCATTTGATCTGCAATATCACAACTGCTATACTCTTCATACACTGCCAGAAACGGAAAGTACCTGTAATAGAACAGGTATTTTATTGTATTAAAAAGAGTTTCTGATAAAAATGGAGAGTAAAAGAAATTTCTCTCCGCATAATTTTGGTTAAATTCAGTGAAAATAATTTACAAAAAAATTATAATCACTTTGTAATTTTTTACTATTATGCTGTATTTTATTCATATCTTGGGATATAGGATGATCCATCTTCTTCTTCTCCCTGCTGTTGCCAGCTCAGTATGTTTCCTCTTCCATACATATTGGTCAGACGTAATCAAGCCATCCACTCCCCTTTGATTCATATCAACCAGGACACTGGAAAGGTGCTCTTGATGAATGAATATATAGAAAAGAGACGGATCGGACCATGTCGAGAGACCAATGAATGGAGAGAGTAATTGGAATGACAACATTCCAATCCATACTGCTCAAGGTTTTGGCTTAGGTTTTACAGCCGGCCGCCTGCCTGACACCAACCCTCTTTGGGTATACTGTTGTTAGTGGTTTGCCTATCTACCTTAGTCGACTTTTATGATACTGATTAAATGGGGCCTAGATATTATTATTATGTGGGAGTGTAAGAAATATTTATTTTATTTACCTGTCATTAGCTTCCTTCTTCAATTCAATTACTTCCACACACAGTGCTGATAGAACACTCAGTACTTTAGTCATAAGAGTATTATCAGAAGAGACCAATTTAGTAATTGGTACAAATTCTCGCGGCTCCATACATATGTGTATGAGAAAATATGTTTTGTTATCGTCCCATGATTCGTTCTCCGAAAAAGCAGAGAGGTCGTTGTATTGTTTTTTAAAAAAATCCCCATAACTTTTAAGAATTAATGAACCAGCTTCTTTATCATTATCAGTTCCCATTGTAGGACCTACCTACCTACTTAAACTTTTATGAAAATACTGAAAGGGCACCAATTTACTAGGTACCTAGTAAATTGGTAATTAAATTTTATATCAACTCAACTCAACTTAATATTTATCTTAAACACTATTTTTAAAATCGCTATTGTTGATATTTACCAATAGAAAACAATTAAACAGAAAATATAAAATAATTCGGATAATTGGAATTCCTGAGTCCTGTCAATAATGTCAGTGTCACTGTCACCTATTCGTATGTTCCGATTTACGCAAAGCGAGGAATTCACAACACCTCGTTTGTATAGGCCAGAATGACTGTACTGTGACGGTCCTACACAGCTACACTGTAGGCCTATTCCCTAACTTTTTTTGACAGTTGAAAGTGATTATCACCGAACTATTTACTAATACATTGCTGTTATCACAGGACAAGTGTCACAATAACATTATAGTAAAGTAGTAATGGATACGTAAATAGTTCGGTGATCATCACTTTCAACTGTCAAAAAAAGTTAAGGAATAGGCCTACTGAGCAAACATCGAACACTGTCCGGCCGGCATATCTGCAGGCCTGCGGGTCCCCGCTCAATTTACCTAGTTACTACATAAGTAGGGAGGTACTTCTGTCCTAGACCTACAACATGGTAGGTGACGCCCACCAGTGGTTTCCGCAGTGTTAATATCCTCGGAAAGTAGAAAAGAATTTTTATTCGCCTTATAATTTTATACCCTTTGTCTTCCCAAATTTGAAGAAACAAGTGTTTATATACTGTTAATTAAGGTGGACGCACACTTAGCCGAGGCAAACGCGTCGAAGTCAGCGGAGGCCCCGCACACCTATCCGCACCGAAGGAATCGAAGACAGTTCCGTCCGCGCCGAAGGAATTGAAATAGTATTGTTGACTGCGGCGCGTCCGGCTAAGTGTGCGTCCACCTTTATAGTCTATCCTCTCTTTGAACTTTTTTTTTGTCTTTTAATACTCCCTATATTTTAGGGAAGGCAAAAAGCAGCCTTGTCGACAACATCAAATACGTCACAAGACTTATTTTCTATGATTCTGCATAATTGCACATCAACACGGATGGTTGTGCATGAAAATAACACCACTTTCACTGCACAAAATCCACTCTGAACTAATTTTAGAATTATCGAAAAAAAATCTGACTGACACCACGAAACGCGCCAAACAACACCCCTTTCAACTTTTTGACAGTTAGGTTTTGTATTGTCTCTACAATTTGTCTTGTCTGTGGTCTACTGGTCTACGGTGTCAACGTAGGGCTAATTTTGTACATTTTAGCTTGAAATCTAAGTAAAGTTTTACATGTTTGTGTCTGCTGTATCAATATTTCGTATTTTAGTTTGTATTCGGCATTGTGTTGCTGTTCCTCCGAGTTCAAGAATAATTTAAAGAGAAGAAGAATAATATTAACTTAGTTTTTATTAGCAGTCAGAACCTAAATAAATAAAAACAAAATGGATCAAATGTTACCCAGTCCGTATAACATACCCGGGATCGGTACTCCCTTACATCAGCCCGAAGAAGACCAACAAATTTTACCAAATGCTTTACAGCAACAACAGCAGCAGCCACAATCTCATTCCTTAAGTACCATGGCGTCGCCTCTTGTGGGCTTCAGCCTGGGTACTCCCCAAAGGACGATGCACACCTATGCCCCAACAGCCAGTTATGCTACCCCCCAGCAAATGATGCAGCCTCAAACTCCGGTAAGCAATTTCTCATTTAAAGTTTTATTTTCATCACTGAAAACACATACTTATCACTGTGACCTCCTTTATTTTGTAGCAAAACATGATGTCTCCTATGATTGGAAGTGGTAGTCTGGCTGGACAACAGATGCTCAGTCAAGCAAGCCCTGCTCCAATGACTCCAATGACGCCACATTCTGCAGACCCAGGCATTCTTCCACAGTTACAGTAAGTAATCTTCAATGCCATACATACATACATATATCCCCGAAGGGGTAGGCAGAGGTGAACTAGCACCCACGTTTTGCCAATTATGTTAGATCCCATGTAATAGGTGGCGAGCCTATTGCCATTTATCGGGCACAAAAGTTGCAGTACTAATGCTAAGTGGTATAAGAGGAACGCTGCTGAGCATTCCTCATCGCTGATTTATCCTTAGTCGCCTTGTACGACACCCATGGGAGAGATTTGGGGTGGTGACAATTGTATTGTACTACCACACAGCATGTCATACATGTCCCATCATAAATACTTCTTACACTCGTATCAAGCTCAAAATAAGTAGCTTGAGTGCCTCTGTAATGGGTACTAGATAATAGAAATATTTATATGTAATAATAATAGTAAAGAGATCTTGAAAATATAAAAATTGACGTCCATTATATCCACACCCATGCCCAACAGTGGGTGTTGATATCATGGGCCATGCTGCTCTGCCTGATGCATTATGGTAATAATATACAGTAGGAACCAGATATAATGACATTGTAGGAACCATATAATTCCATAGTTATTATATAGTACATAGGGATTCGGCCTCAACAGACAGACATAAGTACATAGGGATAATATAACATAGGGATTCGGCGGTGACCTTGCCATTCGGTTGTAATAACCGATTGGCCATTGTAAACTATGTCATTATATCCGGTTTTGACTGTATCTCAATAAGGATTTTATGTGGAAATAATATTGCAATTTTGTTTTATATATTACAGGAATATTGTATCTACTGTCAACTTAAACTGTAAACTCGATCTGAAGAAGATAGCACTTCACGCACGCAATGCAGAATATAACCCAAAACGATTTGCTGCTGTCATAATGAGGATCAGAGAACCAAGGACCACTGCACTAATATTTTCTTCAGGAAAAATGGTATGCACTGGAGCCAAGAGTGAAGAAGATTCAAGATTGGCTGCCAGAAAATATGCTAGGATTATTCAAAAACTAGGTTTTACTGTAAGTATTATATTTAGACATCTGGAAGCTCTCAATTATTTTTATTAAATATTTTCTTTCTTTTAAATTACTTACAAATATGCCACCAATTCCATTAATCATAAGTAATAAACTGTAACAAGTCTCTTTAATTTATTAATTTGTTGAAAAAATTATTCTATTGAACTTATTGTTGAAATGATTTTTTTCCATAATTTACTGAGCATTGGTTTTTTTTCAGGCAAAGTTTTTAGATTTCAAAGTTCAGAACATGGTTGGCAGCTGTGATGTCAAATTTCCAATTCGACTGGAAGGCCTTGTTCTTACTCATGGACAGTTCAGTTCCTATGAGCCTGAATTATTCCCTGGTCTCATATACAGAATGGTTAAACCTAGAATAGTATTATTAATATTTGTATCTGGTAAAGTTGTATTAACAGGAGCAAAAGTAAGACAAGAGATCTATGAAGCATTTGATAACATATATCCTATTCTAAAAAGTTTTAAGAAACAATAGTAAATAAGTGTTGTTACGTTCTAAGTTCATTTTAAGCCTAAATTAAAATTCCTACAGACTTAACAATAGTTTTAATGATATATCCGCTAAGATAAGTTTGTAAGTACAGATAACCATATATTGGTCAGAGTGTTTTGATAATGTTCAATAAGTTGTAATTTGACAGTATCATTTATTATACCATAACAGTCTGTATCTAATTGTTCATTATTTTGTGATAATTATTGCTGGCTTAGAGATTATGATAAGTGCAGTATGGTGACAGCAGAGAAGTATATCGTGTCGTATATGGTGACTAGAGTTTTATTATAACAAGAATTGGGCACCACCATTCCTGGTGCAGTATTTAGCAAGTTACTGCAATTAAAGTATGGATGTAAGTAAGTATGGATGAATGGCAATAAACTCGTCCTTCTTACATTGGACCTAGGGCCCTACCACCAACTCTAAACGCGACTCAATTCCCATTGTTAAAAATAAGACAACGCTATAAGCCGAGTAGAGCGGCGTCCCGTTATGTTGTCCGCGTTTGGATCGCACTAATACTTCATGGTACGGCCACTGAAGTAATCTGTCTAAACGCGCGTGTTGAAACGCCTCTGCCTACCCTTTAGTTGAGGAAAAAAAGCGTGATTTATTGTATGTCTGTATGTTTATGTAAGTGTTAGGTCTTCTATGCTGGCCTGGGAGTAACCAAATAACGTCGAATAGGCCAGCCCTGACTCATTCCATGGGTGCCGTAAAAGTCGACTTAGGAAGATTGCCCAGTGAAGATCAATAAGCACCTTGGGGCACCCGAACGGTGGAGGGCAAACCACCAACAACAGTATACCCAAAGAGGGTCATGCAGTGGCCGGCTGTAAAACCTAAGCCAAAACCTTGAGCAGTATGGATTGTAAATTGTAATGTTGTCATTCCAGTCACCCTCTTCGTTCATGGCCCATTCCGTCTCTATTCTATACATTCATTCATCACTAGCACCTTTACGGGGTGATGGATGATATGAATCAAAAGGGAGTGGATGACTTGATGACGTCTGACCAATATGAATGGAAGAGCAAGCAATCATTGTTTCAGAGTAGACTTTGTTCAGTTGAAGTGGTGTTATTGTGATGCACAAGCATCCGTGTTAATGTGCAATTAACCACAATCATTGAAAATAAGTCATATGATGAGTTTATTGTTGAGAATTTTATAGTAGTTCTCACAACCTCGTCAGTCGCCATCAGGAACTCTGTTACCATTCAATCGCGCCAACACTCACTAGATGCGATAAAATGTGTGACACCTATATTTTAATGTAAAATTCATTTCTGAAATAAACTTAAGACATGGCTGTACGGGGCAAACCATTTGCCTTCTCTAAAAATACAGCGAGAATTAAAAAAAATATAAAAAACAAAAAAAAAACACCAGCTGTCAGGGGGTGCTTGGCGGGCTTTCAATCAATGGCGTCAGTCCTCGGAGTAAATAGGACTGGGAGTAGCCATTAGTCAATTTCTCGTACATATATTTCTGCCATTTTTTGCGGGGGGTGAGGTTACTACTACACTGAATGGCAGCACACAGATGCAAAAACTTTTTGCGTATTTACAAACACACACATGCTTAATACGACACACAAATTTAAAATTCCCGCACACATACTTAAAATAGTGTGTTAACGTTCTATTCAAACACACGAATGTCATTGTGTGAGTAGTGACATGACATAGCACGAGAATATCAATATCGATAAATCAGTTTCGTTCAATGAATGAATGCATTAATTTTGCGTTAGTATTCTTACATTATTAAAAATGAAATGATTATTTACACGCTTACTTTACAATCAGTCTTCTTTCGATTTTGCAAAGACACTCATATATGAAATCTATCTAAAACTTTGACAGATTTCGAAGGCTATATCAATCAAATACAAATGTATACTTAATAGCTTATTGCATTTAAAAAGTATTTACAATAAGTGTTATTATATATTTTCACTTTCAGAAATCACTGTGTGGACCCTTTCGCGTATAATCATAATGGAAAGGAGAAACCCTTAACCATTATTTTTAACAAAGCGATAGTGAATATAGTTAGATTTCTCGTATGATACTGGGAATTGTTAAATTTTAAGGGGAATCAAAAATCAAAATGTGTGGAACTTAATAGGTAATAGAACATTATGTTATACTCGTAACATGCTTTGTTGGTCATTATATACGAGGCATTATTGCAAGCGAACGCGGTAAGGAAGCTGAGTGTGTAATGACCAATGCATACGAGTTGCATACGACGTTTTTCAACACAATTGCGAGGAAAAAACAAACTTGTATTCTTCTTCTATTGTTAGATAATTTCTGAAACTGAGACGGCTCAAAATTTACGGAACAAATAGTACTTGTTCTTGTAGATGCCCAAGAGAAGTGCCTATTACAAGCATCAACCCATTTTTTTCATATTCTGTATTCTTTAGGAAAACTGAAAATTATAATTAAAAATTAGATGTTTCGGGAATGTGAAAGCTTACAGTATAAATACCAGCAATTAGGATACCGGCTAGAGGCAGAGGTATTTTTGCCTGAACTACACATACCGATCATTTCTGATTTCAATACTACAATAATACTTTCCAAAAGCTTTCATTTATGTACATAAGACTTTGGTGCCACATACCTCACTCCTAGTACATTGTAGTATTGCACTTGGACCACCGGGTTTTTAAAAGGAGCTTTTAAATATTAATAAAAAAAAGTTAAGTTAAATGTTGACAATGACATTTAGCTATCATCATACCAAATGTCATCAAAATCCGTCGCGTAGTTTATGCATGATGCGTGCTCAAACATACATACAGAGAGACAAAATGATCAAAAATTGGTGATATCATTTCCTATACTCTCATACATACATACATAAATAAATCACGCCTATATCCCGAAGGGGTAGGCAGAGGTGAACTAGCACCCACGTTTTGCCAATTATGTTAGGTTCCATGTAATATGTGGCGAGCCTATTGCCATCTATCGGGCACAAATGTCGCAGTACATTGCTAGGTGGTAGGTATAAGAGGAACGCTGCTGCCCACTCCTCATCACTGATATATCCTTAGTCGCCTTGTACGACACCCACGGGAGAGATTTGGGGTGGTGACAATTGTATTCTGCTCTGCCGTCACCACACGGCAATTACTAACATCATATATGCCATTTGGTTGGAGTTTAGTTGGACTTGACCTATTTTATTCTGGGATTTCAAAATTAAAGGAATTTCAATTCATAAAAATGTCCATATTAAAAAATGATCAATTGAATAGTCTGAAAAACATGCCGAAGTTAATGTATAACCTCAGGAACACAGTGTATAGATTTAAATCATAATACATATTTTAAATTTAAATGTTACTTTCATTCATTCATTTGTCACTCGTAAAATCGCAATATTGATGAAGTTGACATCACTATTAATGAAGTGCAATTCAATTAGGGTTGCTGATTACAAAAAAAAAACAATTTGTACTGTGGCTCGAAAAAAAATTTAGGTTTCTCAGAAATGATCGCCTGTGCTGGTACCCTTTTACCCATGCTTATTTTATAAAGTCAGGGACGCTGTAAGTATATACAGCATAGGTACTATTAATGTTTATGAGCGCCGCCCAGCATGAATAAAGGGTAAAATAGTCTAATTATTGTTTTATTTTATTAATTCATTTATTATTTTATATTTCCATGTAGTGTGGCAAAGAATAGGCTTCAATCAGCCGCAAAAGTGTAGGTAGGTAAGTACTTAATACTTAACTAAATATAAACACGCAACGTACATTATTAAAACGAAATTATTATTGGTAATTAATTTATACAAAATGACAAAGTACACTTATTTATTAACAATAAACTTTTGAAATAAAACAACTTTTACGGATAAGACTCGCGTATAATTTGGTGTTTGGCATATAAATTATTTAACCCGACGTTTCGATCACTTTACAGTGGCCGTGGTCACCAAAGAGTATATAATACACTACGTTTAGTGGTCACGGGGGGAATAAAGATGACAGGTGTCCTCACAATAAAGTAATAATTAACTACCGTCATAATATTTGATATTTTAGGTGTTCCGATTTACACAAACAGAGCTTACAGTATCATTGTTTTTGGTAGTATGAGGACGGTGTTGGGATTTAATTATTCTAATAATTGGGTCCCAAGGAGGTGGTATGTTCCAACCATTATCTCTATTGAAGTTTGGATGTTTCTTGATTTCAATAGCTTCACGTATCATTCTAGGTATATATCGTTTCTCTTTTGCTAGAATTTGCGGTTTATCAAATCTTAAATAATGGTTGGGTCCGTCTAAGGCATGTTCACATACTGCAGATTTTGTTTCGCGCCTATGTTTCACATCAGCTATGTGTTCTTTTACCCGGGTCTCTATACTTCTTTTTGTTTGGCCTATATAGGAGAGTACACAGTCACAATCTATCTTGTAAATTCCTGCATCTTGAAGGGGGATGTTATAAAATGAATATGTTTTAATTATTGTCTAATTAATTGAAATGCGATAATGATCAACCCTAGGTAGTCTCGTGAGGAGTGCGCTGGAATTTCGTTTGATGACGTCACGGCCGTCTCCCCACGAGACTATAGCGCGAAATTTGAAATTGTAGTCTGCTAAAACATGAAATTAAGAAGTAAATAAATATCAAATCTTATAAATTATACTTAAAAATGAAATGTGACGCCATCTTTTTGAATGTTAGATGTTTTCGACTTTTTGTACAGTAAAAAACAGCACAGGCAGGCATTTTAGTGGGAGCTCTGCACGGTAAGACGTTCTGATTATTGTGGTTTTAAAATGGCGGCTCAACTAGTTTTATATAACGCACAGGCATCCTATGCTTGTGCGTTTGGCAGAGGGGAATGTTAGACAAAGGCTACTCCAGTCCTATTTACTCTGAGCGTCAGTCAATTTTTTATTTCAAATGATTGAAATAAAAATTTGACTGACGAAACTTGACAAAACTTGTTTCAGAGTGGACTTTGTGTAGTAAAAGTGGTGTTATTTTGATGCATAAGGATCCGTGTTGATGTTCAATTATGAACTCGGAGTAAATAGGACTGGAGTAGCCTTTGCCTAACATTCCCCTCTGCCAAACGCACAAGCATCGGATGCCTGTGCGTTATATAAAACTAGTTGAGCCGCCATTTTAAAACCACAATAATCAGAACGTCTTACCGTGCAGAGCTCCCACTAAAATGCCTGCCTGTGCTGTTTTTTACCGTAAAAAAAAGTCGAAAACATCTAGTATTCAAAAAGATGGCGTCACATTTCATTTTTAAGTATTAAAAAAAAATGTGTGTCGTATTATGCATGTGTGCGTTTGTAAATACGCAAAAAGTTTTTGTTTCTGTGTGCTGGCATTCAGTGTAGTAGTAACCTCACCCCCCGCGAAAAATGGCAGAAAAATATGTACGAGAAATTGACTAATGGCTACTCCAGTCCTATTTACTCTGAGATTATGAAGAATCATTGAAATAAAAGTGTTGTTCCGTGTTTGACGTTGAGAATTTTATAGTGGTTTTCACCACCTCATGTGACTCCCATATTTTAACGTAAATTCATTTCATTCATACATTTCACCCACTCATTGTTTCATGAGACTACAGATAAAATATACACTAAAGACATGGCTGTATGGGCTAGACCCTTTGCCTTCCCTAAAAATATAGGGAGAATTTAAAAAAACACCAGCTGTCAGTCGAGGCAGCCACGCAGTGCTAAGAAAATAAATACTTTATATTATTTCTTTCTTAAGACTGTTTCCAAAGCACTGCAAGTATTTTAAATCGTTACCTTGTGTAAAAATGTCGGAAACAATGAAACAAACAGTATCAACTATCCTTAAGAGCATTGAAAGGTAAAATTAGTTTCTAGGGTTATGTTATTTCTGATGCATGTAATAATTATTTATTACTTTTAGATATAATCCTGCAAATCTACAAACTTTAGAGAAATACGTTGAAAAGCAGTCGCGCGATAACAGTTACGATTTGGAAGCCAACTTAGCAGTACTGAAGTTATATCAGTTCAACCCCGAAAAATTTAACCCTGATATCACTTGTCAGATTTTGTTAAAAGCTCTTACCAATTTTCCGCATACTGATTTTACACTTTGCAAATGCTTACTTCTGGAATCTGTGGTAAGTCAATGGAGCAGTAGTTTTGTTTATGTGGGTCCATTATGAGAGTTGTATTATAATTTTACTTATAATGTCTTCTTATTTCAGGTAGAGAATGAAACTATTTCCCAGATTAAATACTTAGCTGATATTTTAGAGCAGTGTGATTTTGCCCAGTTTTGGAATAGAGTACACCAGATGCCAGAGTTGTGTAACCGCATCAGTGGTTTTCATGATTCCATACGCAAATTTGTTTGCCATGTTGTTGGTATCACTTTCCAAACAATCGATAAGAACAATTTAGCCAACCTCCTTGGTGGAATTGATGGTAACTTTTTTCTTTTTATTAGGAAAACAAACAGCATAATATTATTGATTTGTTTTAAGAAATACAAAATAATACACTAACCTACTTAGTTTTACCACTATAACATACAATATTGATACAAAACATTATTAGTAAATAATATAAATGTATTTACTAATAAGAACTATGTAACTATGATTTATTATATTTCTACAAGTAGTTTCTTATGCTTTGATTTGTTTGAAGTTTTTTGAAAAAATTAAAAGTATATTATTTTTTCCTTTTCAGATGTCACTTTAAAGCACTGGGTAAAGAAATATGGCTGGAGAGATGACGGCAACCTTATTTTCGTTGCTAGCCAGGATGAAAACATCAAAACAAAAAATATTACAGAGAAAATTGAGTTTGACCACTTGGGTCCTCTTATGACCCTTTTGTAATATAAATTTGGGTATACATTTTTCAATAAAATTTAAAATTATTACAGTCTAACAATTTTATTTATTTATTTATCAATTCTGGAGGCGCCGCACGTACCTTCTTTTAAAATTGTTGATAATGTTGCTGGTTCTCGAAGGTGACGCTCTCCAGAGCGGTGAATGAATTGCGTGGCTTTCTTCAATTATTTAGGTAACACAATAAGCACTAGAAATAACTTTTCTAACACTTTTTTAAAAGTTTTTATGCGGAGCGAGTCCGTTGCGCGCGCGAGTATTTTTCAACCAGAGAGAACTGACGTTTCGTTTTACTCGTGCGGCGCGGGGAATAGGAATTTGGTTGGATGCGTTTCGTTTAATAGATGCGTTAGATATAATATTATAAATAACTTTAAAAAAATATATTTATTGTATTTGTGTGTGAAAAATATCTATATGAAAACATAGTAATAATAATTATTAAATAATACGTCGATAAGCGGCGTAACCAACTTCGGGGGGCCTAGAGGTTTCCTCTACATTGCAATTTAAATAAAGTAGCGTGAGCAAAAAATATTAATATTAATGAATATAAATTGAATTAAAATCTAATGAATGGTTTGATTGAAAGAAAGAACTATTTATTGTGAAGGTAATGGACAAAGTCTAGTTACGGGACGCACGTAACTGCTGGTTGCAGTTTTTACCTTTACGGTTCTTACAATATTATCCTTACCCGGATAAATCTCTGAGACCACAGCCAGAGGCCAATAGAACGGATGAATGTTATCCTCCTTTAAAACAACAACCATCCCCTCCGTGATAGGATTCGATGGAACGTTCCATTTATTTCGTTGTTGAAGAGAAGTCAAATATTCAAGACTCCATCGTTTCCAATAACTCTGGACTATTTTATTGAGCAATTGATATCGAGATAATCTACTATCGGGTGTTTTTAAATTAATACTTTCTGCAGGTAAAATTTTTATAGGGGTCACATTCAAGAAGTGACTTGGCGTTAAAGAGGTTAAATCAGAGGGATCACTACTGAGTACGCAGATAGGGCGACTATTAAGTAGCCCTTCAATTTGAATTAAAATTGTATTAAATTCCTCATAAGTGAGAATCTGAGTTCCTACCGCTTTATATAAGTGCATTTTGACGCTTTTCACATTTGTTTCACTGAGACCATTAAAGTGTGGACCGTAAGGAGGGCTATGTTTAAAAGTAATTCTATATTGCGCCAAATTATTACCTAAATAATTTTGATAATCAGTGGACTGTATTAAAGTATATATTTCATTTAATTTATGCTTGGCACCTATGAAATTCGTGCCTCCATCACTGTATATGATAGAAACTGGGCCTCTGCGTGAAATGAAGCGCTTGAAAGCGGCAAGAAATAAATCTGAGCTAAGATCAGTGACTAATTCTAGGTGTAAAGCCTTAGTAGTTAGACACACGAATAAACAAATGTACGCTTTCTGGCTTTTGATTCCACGGCGTCTAATATGGGTGATATAAAATGGCCCTGCGTAGTCTACCGCGGTGTGAACAAAAGCCTTTACTTGCGAGACTCTAATAGAGGGAAGGTCGCCCATTTGGGGGTTGGTTATGCGGGGTTTGAGCTTAAAACAAATATTACAATTATGTACTGTTTGACGAACTAAATTCCTTGCGGCGAGAATCCAATATTTTTGTCTGAGTAACGCTAACAACAAAGATGGGCCAGTATGCAAATTCTTTATATGATAATGAGATACAATTAATGAAACAATGCGATCTTTAGTTGGCAACAATACAGGGTATTTTTGTTCATATTCTAAGTGTGCTTGGGATAGTCTGCCACCAACTCTCAATAAATTATTAACGTCCAGAAAAGGGTTGAGTTTTAAAATAGTTTTATTTTTACAAATTTCTTTATTTCGAAGAGATTTAATTTCAAGCGAAAAATGGCTACGTTGTATGTAACGCAAAATATAATTTTCTGAATACTCTATGTCTTGTACAGTAATAAATCCTTTTGAGTTTAATAATTTTGAGAATCTAAGAACATATACAATTATATTTATTAGCTTGGGCCAAGAGGAAGTGCGTTCAGCGAGATCTTGTATAGGACAACTAATTTCTAATTGTGAAATGTTACATACGGGTATAGAAATTGTTTTTGATTCCTGCAGCTCCTGTTTGTTACTAACTTTAAATTCTTTTATTGGCCAGTTAGAAACGGCGTCTGACAACCATGGTGGGCCATGAAACCAGAGATTATTATTAATTAAACCTAACGGAGTTACGGGTCGCGAAACTATGTCTGCGGGATTTTCTGTACCACGAACGTGAAACCAATTCGGTGCGGGTAAGTACTCATTAATTTGGGAAATGCGGTTGGCTACAAAAGTATGATACTTATAAGGCGGAGAGTGAATCCAGGTGAGAGTGACTGTCGAGTCCGAGAATGCATAAATATTGTGTATTACGCAGCGTTTATTTAGAATGCTGCACACAGAAGAAATTAACTTGGCAAGTAATACTGCTGCACACAGTTCCAAACGGGCGAGAGTTTTTGTAGGAGAGGAAACTTTAGATTTAGAAGTTAACAGTCTAACCGAGCTAGCGTTTGAGTTTTCATTTTCACTTATCCTGACATACACGGAAGCGCCATAACACTTCTCACTCGCGTCAGCAAAACCGATGAGAATAATTTTTACATTTGAGGATAATCCTACATAACGCGGAATTTTTATATTATGTAAATAACTGAGCTCTTTATGAAATAGTTTCCACCTATTAGAGATAAAATCGGGAACTTTATCATCCCAATCGAGTTGTGATTTCCAACATTCCTGTACTAATAACTTCATAAAGGCGACTATTGGACTGATGAGACCTAGCGGGTCAAATAAGCGCGCGGTAGCGGAGAGAATTGAACGTTTTGTACATATTTCTGAGTATTCTAAATTAGTTATGAAGTGAAAATTATCATCAGTAGGTTGCCATTGCATACCTATTATTTTTGTAGCAGCGTTAGCGTCCGTATCAAAATTAATTGCTTGTGGATTTTTCAGAGAGCAAGGAATGAGTTTCATAAATTCGCTACTGTTAGAAATCCATTTTACTAAATTGAAACCACCCGAGTTAAACATTTTTACCATTTCGTTATATATTAAACTAGCATTTTCTAAATTAACAACTGAGGACACGTAATCGTCCATAAACATATGACTTTCTGCCTCTTTAGCTGCTAGTGGAAACGTATCGCGTGAATCCGCGGCGAGTTGGCGAATAACGCGCATGGCGAGATAAGGAGAGCTTGATACACCAAAACAAACTCTGTTGAATTGATAAACATCAATGGGAGAATGAGAATTGAATCTATATAAAATGCGTTGATACGAATGATGTTCCGATGCGAGTTTGACTTGAAAATACATCTTTTCGATGTCAGCGGTTAACGCGATAGAAAACATGCGGAAATTTAAAAGTAAATCGGAAATATTACTTTGTAAATTGGGGCCCGTATATAGTAAATCGTTAAGCGATTT
This sequence comes from Cataclysta lemnata, assembly GCA_963931975.1. Lineage (NCBI taxonomy): Eukaryota > Metazoa > Arthropoda > Insecta > Lepidoptera > Crambidae > Cataclysta > Cataclysta lemnata. The sequence goes on along the minus strand of OZ008346.1, from coordinate 12,489,689 downwards.
TCCGGAAGAAGACTTGCTTCCGGCGTCTAAAACAATGCGAGTTTTTGAAGTTTCTTTCTCTGGGCGATAAACAGCTCTATGCGGCATGTAATAAGAGCGAATATCTAATGTCGGATTGATAACTTTAGTTAAATAACCTTGATCAATGTAAGTTTCTAAAGTTTTATTGTAATCTAAACGCAAATTTTGAGAGTCAAGTTTTTTCTCTAAGTTTAATAAACGGCGTTTCGCAACAAAATAAGAATTTCCTAATTGTGAAGGTTCATCTTTGAACGGAAGTTTAACGACGTATCTACCCGAAGAATCGCGTTTATAAGTTGACTGGAATAATTTTTCACAAGTCTCCTCCTCGGGACTCAAATGCTTTTTAATTGGAACACTTTCTATTTCCCAAAAACGTTGAGTTAAACATTCGAGTGACATGGATTCTACATTGCAAAAAAATGATTTGTCTTCTGAATGAGACGAGAGTTTAGTAATATGAGAATGCGGGTGCGCGGCCTGACCGTGAGCGGAGCGAGAATTCTTATTAGAGAAATTATGCGAGCTGAGGGGAGTAAGCGTATTTGATGTTTGAGAGTGAGTCAGACAGGTTGAATGAGGCCTGCATTGGGCTTTACCCATTGCGACATAACCAAGCGTAGTTTCGATACCTACTACTGATGAGTTAGGACTAGTTACTTTATTAGAACAGAGTAAGAAAGGAAATAATTCGTTGCCTATTAGACAATCGACTTCTGCGGGCGAGCAAAACTGCTCATCTGACATTGGCAGATGGCATAAATGAGTTAAATCGGATTCGTTAATATAAGCGTTGGGTAAAAAGTCGGTTATTGTATCAATAACGCGAGCCTTGACAGTATAATAACAGCGCGGATCGAAACGAGAATATATTCTAAAGTGAGTAAAACCTAGGGATTTACTTTCGGTTTGGCCGATTCCCTTAACACTTGAGGCGGAGGGCGTTATATTTAAATTTAAGCGATTACAACACGATTTAGTTATAAAATTACTCATGGAACCTGTGTCTAACAATAAGCGAATATTTGATTTTTTATTATTATTGTATACATGCACCATTGCCGTAGGTAATAATACCGTAGTATTTTTAAAATTACGCGTGCAAGTAGTAGCGGAAAGCGCACAATCTTTCTCGTGTAAATTCTGATTAGCACTAACATCATCGGCGCAAACAGTGAACGTATGCGCTGCGGGCGCTGAGCGTGTGGAGTTGGAGTTTACAAGCGGGGCGCGAGTGTGTACGTCTTGCGTGGTCGTCGGCGCGCGACCACCGCCGGCCGAATAACGAGCAGACGAGCTGGTACTACTGTCGTTGTTATAGGTATTTACGTGTGGCGAGTTAGCGGGAGAGAATGACTGCCGATAGAAATCGATATGTAACAAGGAATGATGTTTGTTGTTACAGGTTGTACATCTGTTCTGAGATCTGCACATATTCGTATTATGGAAACCAAGACAGTTTTTACAGAATGAATGTTGAGTAACAATGTTATTGCGAGACTGAGGATCTTTATTTAAAAAATATTCACACTTAAATAATGGATGAGAGTAAGTAGTGTTACAAACCTTACAAAGTTTCGATTGTGGAGGCGTGTCCGATTTAGTATTAATATTATTAGTTTGAGAACTAGGGACATTATTAGAGTGAGTGACGAGAGCATGAGTGGGTTTATTTTTAGGTTTATTTTCGAATTTATTTGATTGATACGAATGCGAGGGTGAGTGGAGGGCTTGTATTTTACTTTGGCCATTTAAAAATATTTTTAAATTCTGGAATGTAGGCAAGTCCGTTTGTTTATGACTTTGTTCAAATAAGTTAAGCATGTCTTTATCGAGTTTACTCAAACCAATGTAAGTTATAATAAAATCTGACAAATTTGATATTTCTAGTCGTCGCAGAGCGGCTTCAGCGGAGCAAAATTTATCTATAAAATTATCTATAGACTGATTAGGTTTATACTGTAACATTTGGTCTAAATACAACGAAGCTTGTATTCTAGTGTCTTGGTATTTATCAACAAGAGCATTCCATATTATTCTGTAGTTGTCGGACGTAGCGGATATACCGGAACAAATACCAAGTGCCTTACCAGATAGGCATCCCATTAAATATTGAATTTTTTCAGTATCAGTAAGTCGATAATTAGTATGTATGAGGCTGGAAAAGTTTTCATAGAATACTGGCCACTTGCTCGGTGTACCATCGAACCCGACCAACTGAAGAGGCGGCAATTTATGGTTAAAACGATCGTATTCACTGCGTTTGGTCTCTGCCTGTTCTCTCAGAGAAGCTTCGGCTTGTTTTACATAACAATACAACTCATCGAATGCACTTAAGATTTCGTAACTAGGCTTTGACTTAGGATTTTCGCGCATGTATTCTATTACGAGTTCATCTACCGTTCGTATGAAATCTGTACGTGTAATGTCAATTGAACGCGTTTTAACAAGAAACTTTGAAGAAATAAGCGGATCTGAAATCTTTAGGCTTAGATGGTATAAATCTTGAACGATTAAAAACAACTTTTGTTTTTTCTCTTCGAGTATTTTAATCTTGTAGTTCTCAAGTACGCCGTCATCTGAATTTGCCATGATGTAAAAGCAAAGAAATATTTAAAGTTACGAGTTAAATAACAAATAATAAAAATGTACAAGCGACTTTAGTGCTTCGTACTTTGCATTAAGGTCGAGAGTAGCGTGAGTGCCTGCGTAGGTATGGCGGTGAGCGAACGAGAAATAAAGTATTAAATTTCTTTAAATGTTTGAGTTTACGAAAATATGGGTTTATACCTATAATATATTGAATATAATTATGAAATAACACTATTTCTTGTCTAAAATACTAGTATTATGTGAGATGCGAATGAATATAATCTAAACACGAGGTTACCGGTAATATTCGATACGTAATAGATAAATACCTACAAATAAATATGAGATATTTTGTTCAATAAATATAATAAGCGTTGAGTATGCGTTGAATTGAGTTAGTTTTAAAGGAAATATGGTTAGGTATGGATTTTATTGGAAATCCGGCTCGAAGGACCAATCTCATGGAGGCGCCGCACGTACCTTCTTTTAAAATTGTTGATAATGTTGCTGGTTCTCGAAGGTGACGCTCTCCAGAGCGGTGAATGAATTGCGTGGCTTTCTTCAATTATTTAGGTAACACAATAAGCACTAGAAATAACTTTTCTAACACTTTTTTAAAAGTTTTTATGCGGAGCGAGTCCGTTGCGCGCGCGAGTATTTTTCAACCAGAGAGAACTGACGTTTCGTTTTACTCGTGCGGCGCGGGGAATAGGAATTTGGTTGGATGCGTTTCGTTTAATAGATGCGTTAGATATAATATTATAAATAACTTTAAAAAAATATATTTATTGTATTTGTGTGTGAAAAATATCTATATGAAAACATAGTAATAATAATTATTAAATAATACGTCGATAAGCGGCGTAACCAAATTCCATAACATTAATTCAGGTCATAACATTCAAACCTGCATTCAAACATTCAAATACTAATTGGTGGATTTGTTTTTTTGTCTATCAAAGTTCAATATTCCTAAGCGATTGATTTTAACTTAGCAATTTACTTTTTACTTTGCACAAATGACTAACCAGTTTATTCATCAGTGGAATTTTTTGGTGGCTTCAAATTTTTCATGGATGCTGTACAAGTCAAAACTCATATACATAAGCTCACCATAAAGGGATGAAGTTTTAGTTTAGTACACTATTCGATTTTAATTTTAACATTTTATAAATATTAGAAAAATTAGTACTTGTCAAGTGTCTTGGGTGGCCGAGCGGTCAGGCACCTGCCCGGATAGCAACGGACTTGGGTTCAATTTCCGCCTCAAGATCATAATTTTTCGAAATTCTTTTTCTAACTCCCAAAATCTTTGTACTAGTTTAGTACAGTTAAATGTAAGAGATGACATTTCTTAGCACTCCACGGATTCACCATGCGGGTGCTGTGTCCATAGTGTGGCAGAGAGGAAGTCAGTGGCATTGCTTGGGACTTGTAACCCAAGTATAGGTTTACAGGGCCTCTTCAAACAAGTCGACACTCGCCACCCTGACCTCTCTCTCTGCCTTTTTAATACTTTTTTCTGATTTTAGAAAGATTCTGTGACAGACTGCTATTAAATGAATATGTATGTAAGTAGAGGAATTACTAAATAAGAAAACTTGTTAGGTAATATCTATTAAAATTTATTCTCAAGTGTCCACAATTAGTGTTAAACCAAAATGTATCACATTCCACTTTTATTTCGTGTACCTAACATCTAAACTGTACACTCAATTCATTATATAAAAAAAACGTAAAAAATTGAATTCTACCTAATTATTAAATACTTACAACATAACAATTAACCGTTAGTAAAAAATGACTCGTTTCGATTTAATGTTACAGAAGTACAACAAAAACAACAAGTAAAGTGCGAGGTCGTAAAGCCTAAGCCTTCTTTCCGTGGCTGTACCCGTGCTCTTTGCCGCCGGCATGCCCGGCCTTCTTGCCGTGTTCCTCGTGGTGGGCATGGTGTTCCTCGTGGCCGTGGTGGCCCTTGTGACCTTTGTGGTCTTCGTCGTAGTGTCCCTTGTCGTGGTGGCCCTTCTTCCCGTGATGCTTCTCGTGGTGACCCTTCTCGTGATGTCCGCCCTTCTTGTGGTGACCTCCCTTCTTGTCGTGGTGGCCGTGGAAGTCGCCGTGCTTGTGGTGGTGGCCTCCCTTGTGGAAGTCGTCGTAGAACTTGTGCTCTTTGTGGTACTCGTCTTTATGAGACTTGTGGTGGAAGCCGGTGGTCTTGGAGCCTTTCTTGTGTCCCTTCTTGTGTCCGAACTTGCCGCCCTTGTGGCCGTGCGCCGCCTCGTGGTGCTCGCCGTGGTGGTCGTGCTCGTCGTGGTGCTTCTTCTTGTGGCCGCCGTGCTCGTCGTGGTGGCCCTCGTGGTGGTGCTTCTCGTGGTGGCCGTGCTCGCCCTTGTCGTGGTGGTGGTGGGACTTGTAGCCCTTCTCGCCCTTGTCGCCTTCTTCTTTATGGTGGTGTGCGTGGTGCTCGTGACCACCGCCCGCCTCGTGGTGACTATCTTTGGCTTTTTTATGCTCCGTGCCGGCTGCGGACTGGTCTATCGACGTGCCCGCTGGTGCTAGGTCACCGCCCGTAGGTGCGTTTACCGCGGCGGTTTCCAGGCCACCTTTGTCGCCCTTGTCTGCTGCTAGGTTTCGGGCGTTGGTGGTTATTAGGGCACATGCCACCAGCAGTACCATCAAGAGGAGCCTCATGTTTCTGGAAAATTAACATTGTAATTATGTAAGTGCCGTTTTGCGTTGTTCTGTCTCTGCTCGTAAGTATTTTAACGGCAATTAGGGTTATTTCACTTCATAACTAGTGGGCGCTATCCCTCTTGGGATGACGTATGGAATCTTTACCAGGCTCTAACCAAGTGGCTTATCTATTCGAATGCATAAAAACAAAAGTATGAAACTGACGCATTTTTTCTCTGTAATACGTCACTCTCATACATTTTGTATTCAATGCGTTCGATAGATAGGCCACTTGACTAGAGGGGCTGAGGGCCTAGTCAAGTGGCTTATCTATTCGAACGCATAGAAAACAAAAGTATGTTACCTATTGACGCATTGTTTTCTCTGTAATACGTAAGTTTCATACATTTTGTATTCTATGCGTTCGATAGATTGGCACTTGGCTAGGTAGAGGTTGGTAGGGTGGCTGTTGTGTTGTCCGTTGCCGACTGTACTTACCCAGTTTTCCTTTAGCCGTGGGTGTTGGAGTTCTGCGACCAGAGTGAGCCAACAGTTTCCGCACCTCGAATTTATAGATAACAACGCTTTCATCTGTCGCCGATTACAGAGCGATCTTTGGCAATAGTCAGTGCTGATTTCTGGCCGAGTGACTGCCGTGCTGTGGCGACATCGGGCTACGGTCTCGGACAATTAGTTCCGTTACAACGCCTTACAAAGTCATGACACTTGCATTTATTAATATACATTAAATTGTTATTTACACCTGACACACAGAATCGGTGATAGGTGTGTTGTTGGACGCAATTAAAGGTTCTTTTTATAATTTGTCGGAATGCAATTAGCCTTTTTCACAGATTGGATTATAAATTTTAATGTTATTTGTGAAAATCTGCAGAGAATACTAAACCTCGTTACGTAGTAAAATGTAAAAATGAACAACGGTATTAGACAAATGAAACTAGGAAGTTTATTTACAAACAGGTAACGAAAAATATAACAACATGTACACAATAATTATGTTAAAAGTATTAATCTCAGTGTTTGCCATGATGGAATCCCCAGTCTTTGTGGTCTTCGTGGCCACCCTTCTTGCCGTGGTCATGGTGGTGGTGGTGGTGTTCCTCGTGGCCGTGGTGGCCTTTGTGGCCCTTGTGGTCTTCGTCGTAATGATGCTTGTCGTGATGACCCTTCTTGCCGTGGTGGCCCTCGTGATGTCCAGAGTGGTGGTGGCCGCCCTTCTTGTGGTGTCCCCCCTTCTTCTCGTGGTGGCCGTGGTGGTCGCCGTGCTTATGGTGCTTGCCTTCTTTGTGGTGGTCGTCGTAGAAGTGGTGGTCCTTGTGGTACTCGTCCTTGTGGTACTTCTTGTGGTAGCCCTCGACCTCCTCGCCCTTGTCGTGGTGCTTCTTGTGGCCGTGCTTGCCGCCCTTGTGGTGATGGCCGTGCTCGTGGTGGTGGCCGTGGTGGTCGTGCTCGTCCCAGTGTTTCTTGTGGCCGCCGCCGTGCTCGTGGTGGTGGCCCTCGTGGTGGTGCTTGCCGTGGTCACCGTGCTCGCCCTTGTGGTGGTGATGGTGGCTCTTATGTCCTTTGTGGCCCTTGTGGCCGTGCTCGTGGTGGTGGTGAGCGTGGTGCTCCTTACCACCACCTTCTTCGTGGTGGTGCCCCTTGTGGTGGCTGGCGGCTACGGCCAAGTCCGCCTCCGCCTCCTTTTGGCCGATCTCCCGGCCGGAGCACGCGACCGCCACGCACCCCAACACTGCAAGAGCGACTAGCGTCCTCATTCTGCTTTCCCTGTGTACCTGACTTGTTCCGTGAATGGACACCAGGGTTCAACTGACTTGGCTTAAGCTGAGAGAGCATTTATATCTATACATTGCGGGCTGCTGGTGGTGAAAACACCGAGCAAGGACGGAGATCGGTCCGCGTTCCGCCTAATTACTGTCTTTGAGCATTGCGTCACTCGGTAGGCCTAAAATGAGTTTTAATATAGTAAGTACCTTCAACAGTTTCGCCTACTGTTTGTACTGTAGAAACGGTGACTGCCTATGCCCAGTTAGGTTTACTTTTAAGTCAAACAGATCGACGAGACGACGAATATTCAACATGATTAAAATGTAGCTTTTGTTTATTGACGCTATCAAGAATCTTCAAGCCTCAGTCTAAGCAGTCAGAATGTATTAAAAAAATATACCCCCAAAAAATATCCAGTGTAGCAGCGTTCTGCCCTTCCCCTGAAGGGGGCCCAAACCGGGCCTCCAGTCTAAAACGGACACTTTTGCGTATGAAATTGTTTCCATACACCGAAGGGGACAGATAGGACCTTGAAGATACATGAGACAATTGTGTGGTAGTTACTACCACATGCCTACTGCCTACCAAATAAAGCTGACGAATGTGGATGTAAGAACACCAAATGCCTCACCTGCATAATTTATGTATGAATGTGTAATCAATAAAGTAATCATCATTACATACATACATACATAAATCACGCCTATATCCCCGAAGGGGTAGGCAGAGGTGAACTAGCACCCACGTTTCGCCAGTTATATTAGGTCCCATGTAATAGGTGGCGAGCCAATTGCCATTCATCGGGCACAAAAGTCGCAGTAGGTACATTGTTAGGTGGTATAAAAGGAACGCTGCTGCCCATTCCTCATCACTGATTTATCCTTAGTCGCCTTGTACGACACCCACGGGAGAGATTCGGGGTGGTGACAATTGTATTCTACTCTGCCGTCACCACACGGCGTCATCATCATCACACTTGTAAAAAAATTAGAGTTCAAGACGGATCAAGTTGATCTGTCTTGAATTATAATTTTTTTTTATCCATCAGAGTTCGAAGTTTGACAGTTATCAATTGAACAATTCATGTATGCACTATCATATTTGCATATTAACATAATAATAAGCAAAAATAGAAGCTAGTTAGCGGAATGTGTGCGGTGTGTGTTACTGGGGAGAAACCGGTGTGAAATATCAGTCTGATATTTAACCATTACTAACAATTTTTAGCAATTGTTAACTATGAAAACTCAAAACACCTTCAAAAATGCATTAAACTGCGTTTCCACCAAAGATGTGCCAGGGAAGTGTTTGAGGAGAACCAATAGAATCACTCCATCTTACTCTAGTCCGACAACTTCGTGCGCGACCTTCCTGCTGTATGAGGGGCGGTGGCGGGGACGGGGCGCTCTGGATGTTGGCGGGGTGGGTGGTGCGGGAAGGAGGGAAAACTCCTTCCTCGGTACGAAACGGAGGAGCAGGAGGGTCGCGCACGTCTATAGGCATGCAATAACCTATATAGTTACTCTATTGGTTCTCCTCAAACTCATATCTTGCAACGCAACGCAACCTCGCTCATCTCTAGTGGAAACGCAGCCTTATGGGCCTCGGAGACGGTCAATTAGCTTCGCGTTAAGCTCGTTCATTTTCTGTGTTTCATTCTGTTGGGTAGGTCACACAGATTTTTTTTATGTCTGTTTGATTTGTTTGACAAAAAGATTTGTCTATAAAAACAAGGACTGAGTACTAGTGCCGAAAATACGAGCCTGAGATGTATAGAAGTGGAGTTTTTCGTCCTCTTCTAATGACAATTGTCATGTCAACTTTCGTCGAGAGGCAGTTGAAAGAAAGAAAGAAAGAAATACATTTATTGACCTCGCTTAATAGTATAGGTACAATTGTGGATTACAAGTATATAAAACACAAATAAAAGGTAAAAATTATAAGGTCCATTGTAACGTTGTGCGAGGCCAAAAGGCCCGAGTCTCAGCATATTTTGCTACAGTGGCGATGAGTCCATCGACACAGTAGCGCTGGTATTCTGACTGAACCTTATTCAATACAGTCAACCAGTGAAACAGTACCGTAACTACAAAAAAAACACAGCTAAATCTAACACAATAAACAACACATATGTACGGTCAGCATCATATGCCGATCACCACCCTAGCCCTCTGAGATAGCGCATGCGCAGTAATAATCGCCATAAATTTGTATGAACAGTCGTTGTGACAAGGTACTAAAGTGTTAATTGCGGCTATCTCACTCGGCTCGTTTTTCCTCTGATATAATTTGTTTTTCAAAGTACAACCCTATGCCGCCCTATGCTGCCGACAGTGCTCAGTCCAGATTTATTATTATTACCTACGTCCATGGTCTTACCTAGCAATAGAATGAAACACAGAAAATGAAGGAGCCTGACGCGAAGCTGAATGCCGATTGACCGTCTCCGAGGCCCATAAAGAGTCACGCAATCAATGCGCGCTTGTAGGTAAACGAATGCCTTCAACGCGCGGATGCGTGCGGTGCGCACGCTTCGGCCACCAATGGTTCAATTTACACGCTTCGCTAGACCGATTTTTCGCACCGACTTAACTTAGGTAGTCGGTAACTTCACTTAGAACTAGCCGTCGTCGGACGAATGTGGTTTGTATGTACAGCAGAAAATCTCTCCTCCGGGAGTCGTAAAAGGCGACTACACTTCAACAGTGATGAGGAATGGGTAGCAGCGTTCCTTTTATACCACCTTGCAATGTACTGTGACTTTCGTCAAAACTAGAACACAGACCCGGCAAGAATAGCGACTAATTTTGAATTGACATTTTTGTATCAAGTAAGTACACATTAGCTTTAATTGACGTCTCTGAGTACGACTAAGGGCCTGTTTCACAATCGACGGGTAAGTTCTGAATAGCTTACTTGGCAGATCATTTGACAATTGTAATATAAAATATATGTCAATTGAACTGCCAAGTAAGCTATCCAGAACTTACCCGTCGATTGTGAAACAATATCGGTCGGTAAAAAACACTGCATGCACAAAAGTTATAAATGATACGTATAAGTAGGTAGATATTTTATAATCAGTACTAAGGCTTAGTTTCCACCATATATATGCGAGGATGTGTTTGAGGAGAACCAATAGAATCACTCCATTTTCCTTGACTCGCTAAGCACAGCTTTGGTGGAAAATGGCTAAGCGACGCGAGGTCTTTGTAAATAGGTACTAAACAAGTACATAATTGCTTTGCGAGGGATATGTAGGTATTGCGAGTAATAGGTGCCTGTAATGGGAGAGTAATGGGTGCTGCTAGTCCAATAAACAGAGGTGTCAGTTAGAAGAAGAATCATCACCAGCCCTTTAATGTTCCCACTGCTGAGGCACGTGCCTTCTCTATGTATGGAAGAATATAGGGAGATTGGGCCATAATCATAACCCACTACGCTGGCCCAGTGCGAGCTGGTGGTGGTTAACAACTGCAGATGCAGCCGGGACCTACGACCTAGCGTGCCTCTCGAAGCACGGAGGAACTCGAGATAATAAAGTTTTGGTCACCCATCTAATGACCGGCCTAAGAGTATACTGCTTAGTTTATGCAATCGCAGGACAAGCGCGCTATGCTATGTCACTGCGCTAGCGAGCTACTCAGAAGAAGCACCGCACATCAATGCGTATTTTCACAGCTCCCGCTTCACATTTTCGTATGAGAAGGTTTCCTCGCACATGCTTGGTGGAAACCCCCACACATTTCCACAGCACGCTACACATCCTCGTTCAAAATCGTACAAATCTCTAAGAATTACCCACGAGGATGTGTAATTTTTAGAGATTAAAACTTTAATCCTTGTCACAATAGTTGCTCGCACAAATTGGTGGCAATTATACTGCGCGTTCACTGTCTTTGGGATGACAAAGGGCTAAAGTGGTAATCGACAAAACATGCTGACCGTACGACTCATTTACCTGGCACATCTCTGTTGAAAATGTAGCCGAAACGTATTGAAATGGGTGTGTTATACTTCTCTGCCTAACGCTTTGGGGATCAATAGATGTAATTTATTTAGTTATTAGTACTTACCTATTTTTTTATTAATCTTGATATTCTTATATGAAATTGCATAGCATTTTTATGTTTTTTCTATGTAATAGTATTTTTGACTTAGTAATTTGAAGTGGATAACCTGAGATACATCTAACAAATAAAGGATGGAAGTCAGAGGTAAGTAGGTACTATTGATGAATAGAATCGGAAACATAAGCTCCTTTCAATTTCATTTATGATACTGATTTTTATACCGGCTAACAATTCTCATTGGATAATGTTGGCTAAAGTGATCAATGGACGTAATCGATATTAATTTATTTATTTTGTTTATAAGTAATTTATTTATAAATTCAGAAATGTAATATTTTTTTGTTATTTGAAGAAAATAATTTTTGAACTTATTTCATTTAGAAATTTTTCTTTGTGTTTTATTAATGACCAAATAAATATCAAAATAGGTAATTAGGTAGGTAGTAGGTAGGTACATACTATGGGTAACAATGCGCTCAGTATAATTATACTTTAAAAATAAAATTGTAATATCAAGATCAAAAGTTTATTTAGTGTAAAAAATGTAAAAAACAATAACAAAATCCATTCTTAACAACAAAAAGTTATAACAGTCAACAGGAAATACATGATTAGTGTTTTCCGTGATGGAAGCCCCAGTCCTTGTGGTCGTGGTGCTCTCCCTTCTTGCCGTGGTCATCATGGTGGTGGTGGTGTTCCTCGTGCCCGTGGTGGCCTTTGTGGCCGTGGTGGCCCTCGTCATAGTGGTGCTTGTCGTGGTGGCCGTGCTTGCCGTGGTGGCCCTCGTGGTGTCCGGAGTGGTGGTGGCCTCCCTTCTTGTGGTCTCCCCCGTGGGTCTCGTGGTGTCCGTGGTGGTGCCCGTGCTTGTGGTGCTTGCCCTCGTGGTGGTGGCCGTCATGGAAGTGGTGGTCCTTGTGGAAGTGGTCCTTGTGGTGCTTCTTGTGGAAGCCGTCTACGTGCTCGCCCTTGTCATGGTACTCCTTGTGGCCGTGCTTGCCCCCCTTGTGGTGGTGGCCGTGCTCGTGGTGGTGGCCGTGGTCGTCGTGCTCGTCCCAGTGCTTCTTGTGGCCGCCGCCGTGCTCGTGGTGGTGTCCCTCGTGGTGGTGTTTGCCGTGGTGTCCTTCATCGCCCTTGTGGTGGTGGTGGTGACTGTGGTGGCCCTTGCCGCCCTTGCCCCCGTGCTCGTGGTGGTGGTGCTCGTGGTGGTGATGCCCGCCACCATGCTCGTGGTGATGGCCCTTGCTGGCCGCCACCGATTGGTCCTCGTCAGCGCTGCAAAGCGCCACGAGGCACAGGACTCCTGCCACTAGTAGAACCTTCATGTTTACACTATAGGTGTGTACCGAGAGGAAGTCCGGTTTGTGACTGACCTCCTATCCGTTGATTGTCTATTTATATTTGTTACTTTGCACTGAACGATACTGCTGTGGACAAACTATTCCGCAAGACAGTTCACGGACGAATCGCAAAAAATTTACATCGTGCATCGTTTCAATTTCGTCGAATGTTAACTGCCATGTAATAAGTTTGCTTAGGTTCTCAATCAATACTTCTGAGTGGACAGGACACAATAAGTATTTTGTAGCTGGTTATATCATTCTTTATTATGTTTTCTAGATTATAATATCTGAAAACAAAAATTGAGTCAGAAAAATTTCGAATAATTATGCTCCGATGAGTGAAAAGAACCGTCTTACGAAATTCGGGATAGCAAACAATAATTTGTTTCGTCGTATTTTAATTTGTAACTTTTACAGACTTTCATAATTATAGTGTTTAAATAACAAACAAAATATGATAATTAACCGTATGTTACAATCTTGGTGCCGTATATTATGTTAATTTCATGACCAAATATTATTACTGCGATTTGAAATATAAAAATGTTTTAAGAAAACTGTAATTAATAATTATGTATCTATAGGTAATATTAGTAGCAGTCAATTATATATTTTTTCATTACCTATCGGAGTCAGCTAATTAAATTACTATTATATTATTTAGTTAAAGTACTCTAATTATGATATGTAGTAAGTAAACATTATTGTTTTCTGAGGTATCTTTCGGTACCTAGAGATAAGACATATAATTCTTCACGAAACACCGCTAACCGTTTTGTCACTGCGAGACTGAACGGTTGAGCGGTTTCCTATCTCCGGCCGAGGTATTGTTAACTTCATCTATGTTTCATTCAATATCGCACACTTGATTGACAGCTTATAAGCTTGGTTCCATCGAAAATTATGTGCTTAGCGGAGCCTTTGGGAGGCCGCTATTTGGACAGCGCTAAACAATTCTTCCGGGAGAGTGAAATTGAGTGAATACGGTTGAATATGTCCATCTGTATTTATAGCGTTGCTTTTCACTACGCATGTGTACGTGTTTGGGTTCTCTTAACTGATTATTCACGCTTATAAGTTCATCCGGCGTTGTTTACACAGTGGGCTTGTGATAAATTTTCGAGGTACCCCAAGTTGTTGCTCTCTAATCGAGTGTACGCGTTTTGTGATGCATTTTTTTTAATGTTCATGCATTGTAATGGAACATAATTCAATTGAAAATGGGTACTTGATATAGTTCGTTGCATCTATATCGTGCCTAAGTGTTTAATATTTTATTAATACTCCAAAGTCGACTGACTTGACAATGTGCATTTCGTGGCCATAAGAGCTGCAAATGTGCATGCTAATTAATGCAAATCCAAAATAGGTACTTTATTTGTAAAAAAATACTAATCACTCCCATAGAGAAGGAGCTCGGCGCAACGATGATGGTTGCGTGAGCTTAATAATGTTCGCTAAGGCCGGTCATTAGATGGGTGCATCTCGAGTTCCTCCATGCTTCATAATTTACGCTAAGTCGTTTGTCTCCGCTGCTTCTGCAGTCGTTAATACCCTAACGAAGGCCTGTGCCCTAACAGTAAGGACATCACAGTTCTGGTGATGATAACTCCCTTATATATACCTACTGGAAGTCGTAAAGACGCAACGCATTTACACCTTGTGCGAGACACTCGATTCTGACCCCCTTACGACTAATAAAAATACTGACGATTTCTATGCAATTTATTCAATGTTATGACGGATGACAATTGCAAAAAATATGTATTATAAGATTGGAGACTGATAAAACATGAAGTAGGTGTATATAAAATATCCTTAAACATTATTGAGCAGTGTAGGTATACCACTTGACACGTCCTATGTACAGCAGTAGACCAAAACGGACTGAAGATGACTTCAGAAGTAGAGATAGGTACTTATGTTGAGAAAATCATTTTCAGCAAATTAATAAACGCAGTAACGCGGGTAAGGGTAACGCAGTAACACCCCCTTTTCGATTTTTTTTATAACCCTGCCGTTTCTACAGTACTGATAGGCCGTAGACAATAATTATTAATAATGCATTAAATTTTCCCTCGTAACGTATGACAAAAACAAATGAACAACCAAAGGCCCAATGCCCCGATGACTCGTAATATTTGGCAATATAACGGCGGGTCAAGTACACAGAGTTGAGTTCGTTTTTTTGTGTCTGCTACGTGCTATGGCGCGACGGATGAAGAGTTTTTCAGTATTAAGTATTGATGCAAACAGTGTCAGTTCCGTTTAAACCCTAGCTGCGGTCGGTGGTCTGAAATGTAATAATATCAAGGTAAATGCGTTGTCGTAAGTAGATATATTGATACTAACCACTTAGAGACGTCAGTTATCTTTAATCATACTTATTACAAAAAAAATGTCAATCAAAACTAGACCATAGACATGGCAGGCAAGAATGGCGACTAGTTTTGAATTGAATTATTTTGTATTAAGTACTCATTAACGTTAATTGACATCTCTGAGTGCGGCAGTCAGTCTCGTAGATCTTACCGCTAGTTTACTCTTTAACAGCTCGGTAGCGCAGTGGCTAGCTCGTGTCAGGCATGCCAATGCGTAATAGTGGTAAAATAGTTGCCACAATTTTAACCTTATTGATACCTAAAACCAAAAATAGTGTCGAGTTCGTCCGTCCTTCTAAAGCCCTGAGACTTTGGTCCTGTAGGACTAGCACAGAACGTGGACAAAATCTCTCCCCACCACTTGACAGTGTTTTGTATCAGGATTTAATGTGAGTTAGAGCGAGAGGAAAATATTTTATTTTCGCCGAGGAGATAATCTCCACGTCCCGTGTTACCAAGGGCTGGGTGGTGCCAGTCAGAAATGCCCTTCAACCTGTACTGGCCACAGGACCCATTATCTACAGAGAAGGCTTCAGCCAGCAGTAGAGTCGCTGATGACTGATGACGATTAATAATGTCAACCAATAATAAGCCGTCTGGTGACGGCAGAGTAGAATACAATTGACATCACCCCAAAACTCTCCCGTGGGTGTCGTACAAGGCGACTAAGGATAAATCATTGATGAGGAATGGGCAGCAGCGTTCCTCTTTTACCACCCAGCAATGTACTGCGACTTTTGTGCCCGATAAATGGCAATAGGCTCGCCACCTATTAAATGGGACCTGACATATTTGGCGAAACGTGGGTGCTAGTTCACCTCTGCTTACCCCTTCGGGGATATAGGCGTGATTTATGTATGTATGTAATAATGGTCTACATCATTAATTACATACTCTATAATTAATGACAATTTAATGACTATAACACTGATTTAATATTAGGATTGTTGGTAAAGATTTAAACTTTTTTCTTGTAACTAATAACAATTTAATGACTACCTAATAACGCTGATTTTTTAAAAGTGTGTTGGAAAGAAATGCATTTTTTGATTTTTCTTAGGTACATTCGCCTATTTTTTCAAAAGAAATGTTCCTCTTAAATATTTTTTTTTGTATTAGGTATACGTTGTAAATAGGTAGGTATGTACTCTCCCTAATAAAAGCATAATTATCTTCCTGCCCTAGTTTGCCTGCGGTTGACACAGTAGGTATGTTTCACCTATCAATCAGACGTCAATAGGTCATCCACTCCGATTTCATTCATATCATCCACCACACCGGAAAGGTGCTAGTTATAAATAAATGTATGGAAAAATAATGCAAGCATGTCGAGAGGCCGGTCAAGTCAACGGAGAGAGTGGTTTTTGATGACATTGTCCCAATCCATACTGCTCAAGATTTAGACTTAGGTTTTACAGCCGGCCGCCTGCCTGACACAAACCCTGTAAGTGTTCTTTGGGTATGATCATACATAACAAAATTATGGTATTTATTTTATTTAGAAACGTTAAATGTTTAAAATCGTTTCTTAATGTTGTAATAAACTAGGTTTCTGTTTACAAAATTTAACGAAAGTCTATCTAGAGTCTAGACCTCAGATGGTAGCGGCCTTCGTATAGAAAGTAAGAAACAAGTATACAAACTTTTCCTAAAATACTACCTATTATGCACAGGTGTTGTGAATCCTATATGATTGACGAATACAAAATAATTAATAATTTATAATTAAAAAAAATAATTACCTACATATAGATATTGAAAATATACTATCTACATGATCATAATTATAGACAACCATGACTCGAGAACACATTGCCCCTAGCAGGATTCGAACCCGGGATCTCTTGGCCGATAACCAGCTTTCTGACGACCAATCCGTCCATCGAAATGGATATGGTTGAAGTTATCGGTATATATTATATGTAAGTAGTTAGGATGTAAAAATATTTGTGGTTAGAAAAAGTTCGAAAAATTAAAGTCTTTATGAAATTTGAAAAACTCAATAAAGTTCGAAAAATTAAATCGAACCCGCATCCTCTGCGTTATGGGCATATGATATCATGAGGGCATATGATATCTGGTAATACTATGATTAATTAAAAATTAAAAAATTACTTTTATAAATATTACTCCCATGTGTTCTTATCCATCTATCAAAGGGATAGACAATGTTCTAAGGTAATGTTCAAATAGAAATCAAAATGATAGTTAGCATCTGTTCAACCAGAACAATATCTTCTTTCGCGGTTACCAATTCGAACATAACACTAAGTACTTACAAAACCGAGGTGTTAGTAAATAAGTTCATGATCGTCGCGGTCGGCTGGCTCTTTTCTAAGGTTCGCTTTCGATAGATCGTTTTCAAGGCCGTTCGCTTGTCTGGAAGCTTTCTTATACTGTATGCGACCACCTGATGGTGTGAACTTGTGACGTCACGTCATACGAAACTGTCACATTTCCACATCTGGTTTTCAACCTTAGAACTTAAGACGCAAAGCAAATTAGAAATCGATAAAAAAACATAAGCATTGAAAAGAGTATTGAACAATCACTGATACCTAAATACTTAGTTGATTACAAAAATCAGTAGAATTTCGACCAACACTATTTTGCCGTGTGGTGACGGCAGAGTAGAATACAATTGTCACCACCCCAAATCTCTCCCGTGGGTGTCGTACAAGGCGACTAGGGATAAATCAGTGATGAGGAATGGGCAGCAGCGTTCCTCTTATACCATCTAGCTATGTACCTACTGCGACTTTTGTGCCCGATAAATGGCAACAGGCTCGCCACCTGTTACATGGGACCTAACATAACTGGCGAAACGTGGGTGCTAGTTCACCTCTGCCTACCCCTTCGGGGATATAGGCGTGATTTATGTATGTATGTATGTATGTACTATTTTGACGTAAAATTACTTTGAGAAATCCCGACGAACAACTTGTGATCATGATTCATGGTATTAATTAAGACTTATTTTTTATAGAAAAAGGATATTTATTTTTGCCTCTTTTATACCTAAGTATTTAAGAAGCGATAAGATTATTTTTTTAAGTTAGACAGGGAAGCTCTTGCTCTTCATCTCACCTGATGGTAAGTGACGATAAGGGCTGAAGATGGAATCGAGCTTCACCTGGAACCCTCAACCACAGAGGGGCTGGCTATCTTATCACACATTGTCGGAACACAATAATGCTGTTAACATTAATTATGATTATGGCGACAGGTTTCGATAAGATGGTGGTAGCTAGCCAGGCGGACTCCGAAGAAGTCCTACCACCAACCAAACCGACCACAAATTTATACCCTGGGGTTCGAACCCGGACCTCTGGATCTGCATTCCGGTGGGCGAACCACTAGACCACCGGGACGGTTATAATATATTTAAAATAAAAAATTGGCCGCGTGGTGACGGCAGAGTAGAATACAATTGTCACCACCCCAAATCTCTCCTGTGGGTGTCGTACAAGGCGACTAAGGATAAATCAATAATGAGGAATGGGCAGCAGCGTTCCTCCTAGCATATACCACCTAGCAATAGCAATGTACTGCGACTTTTGTACCCGATAAATGGCAATAGGCTCGCCACCTATTACATGGGACCTAACATTGTTGGCGAAAGGTGGGTGCTATTCACCTCTGCCTACCCCTTTGGGGATATAGGCGTGATTTATGTATGTATGTATGTAGTAAAATCAAAAATATATAAAAATATATCAGCATTAAGTGAAGCCGCACCATGCAGTGTAGCGGCACTCCGTGGTAGCGGGAAGTGCGTGATGTAACGTAGCTTGTGGCGCCGTCTGTGGATGCATTTTCTACGTGTGGCACTACGCATGTTTTCAATACAAAACGGGATACTTACAAGTAACATTATAGGAAATTTTTATTTCTATATGAACTTTATGTTGTTAGTTGTTAGAAATGTTAGAAAAGGTACAACAAAGAAAAAGAGGTCACAAAAAATTTCGTATAATTATTTGTCCCCATAATGCTGGTTATAAATACTAATCGTCCGCGCGGACTGCGGAAGACGCGGGCACGATGCCCGCATCAATACTATAATAAAAAGAAATAATTTTCCATCTTTTTCACCCCATTTTGGTGACCTCTTTTTCAACTTCGCTACGCTGCATGCCGCGAGAATCGCCTTCGCATCGAAACACCGCCACGACTGCCGATCGATCAGCCCGAGTTCCAGTGAAACAAATAGCAGGTAATGCTCTTATGGCGCCCTTAGCTACTCTTAGCCGCATTAGATGCTAAGAAGCCTAGCCTACTACGCTACTATAATGATCCTGTTATCTACCCCGAGTTATAGTAATACTATTACCCTACTTGTAATATTATCCCTCATAATGTTGTTTTATGAGCGACCGACGCGCATTGGAAAGCGAATTGTTATTTCGAATTTCGACCTACCTTCAATATTGTTATTTATAGTGCTCCTGGTTTTGAGAAACAGGTACCTACTATAAATTCTTTGGAAATTTAAAAGTAATGATGGTCAATGTAAAAGCAAGATATATTTTTATTAATTTCAAAAACAATCTTATATAAGGTAAGAACAGTTTACAAGTAATAAAATTTTTAAACCTAAAGTTCTAGTTACATCAAGATACTCAGTTTCGTTAGTAGGTCACTCGATAATCCGGCAAAGATTATACATGCCTATTAAATATTACCCTACGGCTTCTCGCACTGATATAAGGATTACATACTAGTTTAACAGCGCACAATGCGAAATGTATATTTTACTTCGAGGCCATAAGGTTCAAAGTCCGTTGTGTGGGCATAACAATATTCTGATTCAGTGGAAAACATGTGTACGACATGTACTGGCGTGGTTTACAATATAGTCGGCGTTCAGAGGTTGGCCCCGGATAATCCGCAGTATTGTTAGCTATTTTAATGCTTACGCCCTTTGTCCGGGCCTGTATTAACTCATACGCGGATAATCGTTCCATTATCCCGGGTTAATTTTCCATCGGCCGTACTAAGGAGACAGCTGCTCAGTGTCACGTCGGGACAAATCGCCGGCATTTGTAAATACGCGTTTGTATTCGACGATTGTGTGAATTGTGAGCGGAATCGATATGGTGTCGCGAATTTTAAATATGGCATCCACTTCGTAGATTATAAAATACGGGTCACAAAATAAATACGACTTTCGTTTGCACCTTTTCGTACTTATTGGTTTTCCCATCTCAGTCATGTGGCGACGGCAGAGCAGAATTCAATTGTCACCACCCCCAATCTCTCCCGGGGGTGTCGTACCTATACGACGATTGACGGTAAACACAGCAATGTGTTAATGAGCAGCAGCGTTTATATTATGACACGTACTGCCGCACTCAGAGACGTCAATTAACTTTAATGAGTATTTAATGTCAAAAAATTTCATTCAAATCAAGAGCATAGAGCCGGCAAGAATAGCGACTAGTTTTGAATTGTTATTTTTTGATGTTAAGCACTCATTAACGTTATATGACGTCTCTGAGTGCGGCAGTTGGCAATATACTGCGATTTAAGTACCCGTTATATGGCAATAGGATCACACCCTGTTACGTGGGACAAAACATAACTGACGAAATGTGGGGATGAATATTCACATCTGCCTTTGTAAATTGTAAATACGGTTAAATTATAATCTATCTTGCAAGATTATGAGCTGTCGGAAAAATGTGGTCCGTAACAATTTATCTTTTAACTTCTATAAAAGCACAACTTACTAGTTCGTGTACTAACCTAAACTATGGAGAAATAGTACCTACGTTAAATTATTTTATAAACAAAAAAAAACGCATGATACTTCAGGATACATAGATATCTTTAAAAATGGACACTAAACAACTTGATCCGACACAAAAAGCGCCCAAGCCACGTAAACGGTCCATTGCATCAGAAATAAAGCACAAATCGAAAGCCCTCAAAGTCGTATTGTCACGCACGATCGAGTGTGACCAATATTTGCCGACTCACCAAAGATGTTTCCGGCCCGTAAAAGTATCATATTAACAGCGCAAATAGAGCACCGAGGCTCACTAGGCAGCTGGCCGACACGACTAATTACGTCAATTACAGGCAAATATACCGGGCTCCGGTTTCTGCTCCCGCCTTTGTCAATATTTGCATAAGACGCGCGGCCGGCGGACGTGTATAAGGCCCCGTTCAGACGAACGCGCGTTTGAGACGCGTTTCGTTATACATTGCTCGCTATTAAGCAGTATAAGCTACTAATGCTGTTTAATAGCGAGCAATGTATAACGAAACGCGTATCACCCGCGCGTACGTCTGAACGGGGCCTAAGTGTAGCCGTACGGACGGATAAAAGTCAGGCCTTACAGCCGTGTTTGATAGCGGCCAATTTCGAAAGCGAATGAAATGTAATTGAACAAAAATAGACTATGCGTGGTTTGTGAATTTAGATTTATTAGCTTCTAAAGGGCGATTCGTTGTTTCAAGGGATTTTCTGTTATACCACATAGATACCAGAAATACCTACTATGTCATAATTATATATTTTTCTATGGTTCTAAGGAAGTACTTAGATAGTGTAAGATTAACATTTTACATAAAAAATATCACGGATCAATCTAAGAAAAAGTACCTACTCAATTCTTTAAGATAATGAATGGCTTCTGAAACCATAATGCTTTTACTGATATTTTTCGATCTTATCTAGCTGTATCGACCTTTTTTGGATGTAAAAGCCGTGTGATTTAGTAATAATTTTTTTTAGTAATCATTTTTCCATTCATATAAAATCAAATAAGTATGAATTAAATATAAGTAGGTACCTATCATTATTTAACTGACTAAAAAAACACCCACAAAAGAATAGAATTCACAGACGTAGGTAAGACGTCATCGACGCATACATTTGGTACCTATACAACATGAAAATGACAAAAGAATAAAAATACAGAAATATTTCAATTAGTAGGTATTGCAGCCGGCTGCCTGCCCGACACTAACCCTCTTTGGGTATGCTGTTATAGATGGTTTGCACTCCACCATACGTGTACCCCAAAGTGCTTACGAATTGACATATACCAGACAATCTACCGTAGTCAACTTTTACAACACCCCAGCAGGGCTAGCATGACCACCGAAACACGATATGATATAGCCATTTATCACGTTGAACAGTCAAACATTTTTATATTTTAACACTTGAATATGCCTGAATTGATGCCATAATTGAATAAGCCTCTAAGGCTATATCATAAAGATATAGCAATTTATCCCTTTGAACTGTCGAAAATCCAATGATTTTTGTAAGTTTAACGCGATAAATATCATATCGTGTTTGGGTCATGCTAGTCGGGCTGGGGTCAGGGCTGATCTTTCAACATTGTTTTTTTCGATCCCAGGCCAGAATGGAAGATCATTAAACGTTACTACATACTTATAATAATATGTATTACCTATAGTATGGACCTTTAATAGGCTGTTGGTGTAACTTGAAATAAGTAGATAATTAAATAAAATCTATTCGGGGATCGTCGGACGCGGCGCGTGGTGACGGCAGAGTAGAATACAATTGTCACCACCCCAAATCTCTCCCGCGGGTACGACACCAAGGCGACTAAGGATAAATCATTGATGAGGAATGGGCACCAGCGTTCCTCTTATACCACCTAGCAATAGTACTGCGACTTTTGTCCCCGATAAATGGCAATAGGCTCGCCACCTATTATATGAGATCTAACATAATTGGCGAAACGTGGGCTAGTTTACCTCTGCCTACCCCTTCGGGGATATAGGCGTGATTTATGTATGTATGTATTCTGGGATCGTGGCTACGAGGACGAAGTCTCTCTACTGTAAAATGCAAAGCTAAATATATTAGATATGAGAATAAAATCTACAAAAATCCATATATAATCAATATATACTTAATTACCTAATATTATATTATATAGAATAATATGATTCATTTGAAACTACTTATTTCACGAAGTAATTAAATATACATATCTACCTACTTAAGTAAGTATAAACGTTTTATTCCATTTAGTAAACGATCTAACAATAGTTTCTTGTTTACCCCAGCAGCAAAAGGCTCACATAATGCCGTATTAAATAGTTAACAATACAATTTGGCGACATTTGGACGTTAAAAAACCAGGCACCCTATACAAAGCCCCTATTCCGAAATTTGCCGAAAAAAGTTGCGTTCTTTTTTAATCAGAGCATTCGTATTGTGGCGTGGGGTTTAGATATTGTGCACACGTAAGTTGCAAAAGGCTGACAGTGACGCCGTAGGCGCAAATCTCCACGGAACAAGTCAATTTATTCGCTATGATGC
This sequence comes from Cataclysta lemnata, assembly GCA_963931975.1. NCBI lineage: Eukaryota > Metazoa > Arthropoda > Insecta > Lepidoptera > Crambidae > Cataclysta > Cataclysta lemnata. The sequence continues at coordinate 12,466,504 of OZ008346.1, read as the reverse complement.
TCAGTTAATACTGTCTTTGACGTTGTAACAAAGGACGCCTGACAAAGTACGGGGCGGATAATCTCGCGATGTAGGTGGCTCAGGTAAGATAGGTATCAGTGTTCCTGATAGTGGAGGCTTACTGCGGATTATTTGATATAAAGAACCTATGTAATAATATGAGATGACAAAGAGAAGAAATTATATCGAATGATCCTCCTGGTTGTGCTATTTTCGATCGGCGGTATAATTTTAAAACACTAATAACATCTTTAAAGACAAATCATGGTCTTATTCGCATAGAACATGGTATAAAAGGTTGCTCTTTAATAGATACATCAAAATTTACTATGACAGTAGCTTTTATGACGTCTCCAAAAAGTCTAATTTGTATGGGACATCTGTTTTTTATAAATCACGATTTCAAAATTTCGTCCGTAATAATAAGTTTTTTTAATATGATTGATGAGGTCTTCGAATATTTGTCATTGTTTTATAAAGTCTGTCTAAACACAAAAATCTGCAATAACCTCCTCAGTATTCTAGTATACTTAATTTATGAAAATGATTTTTAACCGCATATAATAGCACATTACTGTTAGTAAGTATAGTTACACGAAAATTCACAGTAAACAATAAGTCCTATACAACATTATCATCATCATCTTTTTAAGAACCCATTACACACGTAGGTTCTTTGTGGATGGAAGAATTGTATTTAAAGCATACCGTACTAATGTAGCCCCAGTACGGATGACAATATTAGGTAGGTAGGTACCTAAGAATAAACGGGAGCAATCTGATTTCAAACAAAAAAAAATACATGCCCAAAGGTTCACATCGAAAATTAAATTATTAACTTTCTTAATCTGACACCGCTGTCCATTACAATAACAAACACAGTATCTGTATTAAATACCTACGGGTTTCTATATCGAAGTTTACCAACAGGGAGGGATAGAGATTATAACTGTTTGGGAGCGTCGTATTGTCACATCCATTAAGCCGGCGCGGGGCGGAGCCCGACGCCACGCCCCCGGCCGCCGCCCCACACACGCTCGGCGCCGCGACCCGGCTACTCGGTAAGAAGATTTACTGGCAATCGCATCACGCGTGATCTTTTGCCGCGGCGTAGTTTAAAAAAATAAGTTTTTAGGCGAAAAAAAAGAAAAAAGAAACTGCTTACAGTGTGAATTGTTTCGGGAATAGTGAGATGTGGTGTTTGGATGGTGTCCTTCGGTGAGGGTTTAGTCAGCGTGGCGCGGCCGGAGGGCATGGGTGGCTCGGGCGGCGGTTGGCAGCGAGAGGCGCCGGCGCTGCTGAGTACGGCGCTGCTGTTGGGCGGCGCGCTGCCGGAGCGGCCGCCGGCGCCGCTCTTCACGATCGACAGCATCTTGGCGCCCCGGCCGCAGCCCCCGGTGCCGCCACTCCAGCTGCACTTGGCGCACTCGCCCTTCAGAGCGCCCGAACTGTTCGGTATGTCCGCTAACATGTTCGTCATGGGTGAGACATTCTTCTTACTGCATGCATGCATTGACGTCACGTTGGCTACTGAAATTGCCATTTCGGGAACCGTCTCGAAAATAAGTGTACCTAGATACATACTATCTAGCTGCTGCACTCAGAGACGTCAATTAATTTTAATGAGTACTTAATGTCAAAAAATTATATTCAAATCTACACCATAAAATAGTGTTTAGTTTTGAAATGTCATTTTTTGACATTAAGTACCTGTGTAATCATTAACGTTAATTGACGTCGCTGAGTGCGGCAGTAAGAGGTCAACGTTAAAAACATAGGGCAGGTAACAAGGGTAGGCAGGTGTTTTAGTCGCGTTTCTCCAACTTACTTCAGGTCCCATGTAATACAGGGCGAGCCTATTGCCATTCACCGGCAACTTTGATCGCAGTAATTTGCTAAATAGCGCACCTGGAACGCTGCTGCCCATTCCTAGTTCTATTAATAACTATTAGGCGCCTTGTACGACACCCACGTAAGACAGCATCTTCTCTGCATTTAACGTTTAAAAAATAAAACAACACAATTTTCGGAACGTACGTCTAGAAGTCGGATTTACCTACCTTTTTTCTTTCTTATTACACCAGTCAATAGTTATTTGGCTATTTCTAAAAATTCTAATAAGTAAGCGCTGCTTCTTCTCCCTGCCCTTAACTTGTTCTAAGTAGGTTCGGCACAACATTCTTACATTCTCCTTTATTTGACGTGAGCTCAGCATGAACACCGCTCTTCCTCATATCAACTTTCACACAATCCATGCATCGCTTCTTCAGTCTTTCTCTCAATAAGTAAGCACTATAGTTAGAAAATCACAATAAATATTAGTTCTGAGTCAAAAGTCATTACTATCAATAACGATAACCGATAAATCACGCCTTTCCCCCTAAGGGGTAAGTGTATTAACACACCCAGATTATGCTAAGCCTCATGTAATAGGCCGAGCCCATTGCCATTCACCGGGAACTATAATCGCTATAATTTGCTAGATTGTTCGTGCAGAACAAGAAATATCCATTTAATAAAATAATAATAAAAGCGCCTCGACTAAAAACATACATAGTTCAAGCACGCTTATCCCCGAAGAGGTAGAGAAAGAGGTGTTAATACACCCTATGAGACTACCAAGGTAGACCATGGTAGACTACCAAGCGTATTCACATTTACCGCAGGCAAATTCACCGCAGTATTTCTTGGTAGTCTACCATGCTGCTCATTCCATATCACATTTAAAAGTCTTACCCCTCGCTTTTTTATTTTTATTTTATTTAATTGCATCGTTTGGTGCGTTTGGTTTGATTAAATTCAATTTGCAAATCTTTATTATTAAAATTTTCTAAAAAAATTTATTGAATTGAATTTATTCAACGCAATAACCTAACGGCCAAAAGGGCACGGGTTCGAATCAATGTAGACAACAAGTGTTTGTGTAATGAACAGGGATATTTTCCTCTACACATAGTTGTTTATATACGACACTAGTGGTCGCCCGCGGCTTCGCTCGCGTTAATGTCCTTCCTCAATAAATGTACTATCCAACACAAAAATAATTTTTCAATTTGACCTATTCGTTATTGAGATTATCGCGTTTAACCAACCAACCAACCAATCATACAAACAAACAAACTCTTCAGTTTTATAATATTAGTATAGATTCTGTAGAATCAACGATACGTAATCAAAACCTAAATTATTCGCGACATTAGCGCGAAATTAGAACGTTAATGGAAATTAACGTTCTAATTTCAATTTTTTAGTTTGTTTTTCTTTTAATGTGTACTTTAACCCGAAAAACATAACAAAAAATTTAAATTAGAAAATAGCTCCGCTCCGGGTGTGTTGTAAATTGTAAAATATTCTTTCGAACAAGGTACAGTTAGGTAAGGTAATATGGGTATGATTATTAAAAATATTACATTAAAATATGAACCAGTTTCCTTATGGCGTTAAAATCCAACATTTTCCCTGTTTGCATACGGTCATTACTTCCCAGAATTAATTCTTCATAAGCGACACTATCGTATGGCGTAATAATACAGTGATTTTTTTTCCAACATTTATGGGTTTTGATTCTGAATCAATTGTTTTTAAAAAATTCAACGATGAAGTTTTAGTTTTCATCATCGGTAATCGGTCTCGAAACTCCTTTGACGATTTTTTGCTTTTCCCCACAATGTAGCATTTGGCCACACACGCCTTCTTAAAAATTTCATTTTGAATAAATTATTATATAATCATACAGTGAACATCGCAGTGTGTAATTGGTACAAAGTTCAAAGAAAATCGCAAAGAAAATGCTTATTGAGACCGTTATTGCATGTTTGCTAAAAAAAAAACCAAAATACTATTATAAATTTTTTTTACATAAATTTCTGTACTCTTGTTATGTATTTATTCATCAAAAATGGTAAAAAAAAGGTAAAAGTGTTAAAGAAATGGCATAAATACTTTAATTCAATCATAACATCTTGCTCATTTTGAAAGCAACTACTGCATTATCGACCATTATTCACCAGCATTTATCATTTATAATATAAGAAATAAATTATGTTCGTATACATTACGAAAATACTAGATTAAAATTAGGTAAATTATTTTGTTGATGCAGGACTTTGCTTTGTATTTTTTTTATTGATGCAAACAATTTCTTTCTCGATAATTTACAAAACATGATTCAGGCATTTTGTAATAACCGTGAAAGCTAAAACAAAATACACATTAACATTGTATAGTGTAATTTAAGGAAGATTTCAATTTGAAGATAATACTAATAACTAATGGTTATAATATAAAGCTAAATGAAATGAATAGTTACCATCCTCGTAGCATGCTACGAAATGCTACGATATTATGATACTTTAAGATGTTGCTCCCTAAATATGGGGCAGTTTCAAAGATAATTTCTTCAATCTAACACACACTATATTAATGAAAAATTTTAGTATATTCTTCATATCAAAGATTGCAGGATTATTATTTTTGGATACAATCTTTTTTTGGTGCATAACGTAGTCGTTTCTACATGTATAACGTTACCTGTAAAGAGTTAAGAGCCCTATTACAAATCTCACAGAACACTATACTCCTAGTAGTTCAGACGGTAATTTGCAGTTATATTTAACGTTTTTATTGAAATAGGATAATAAATTCTTACCTTAATATTATAAAATCTTTATTCCTTATAAAGTAACAATTATTCTAGTATAAATTTAGCTCAAAAATATTATCGCAGAAAGGAGATAATATTTACAGTTAACTTAAAGAAATTTTCGATTTTTTTTTTGTTTTGACTAAACTGTGTAAAAGCATTTTTCATCCCACCATCTCGGAAAAAGCGTTTTTGCTCTTCGATATCTGAGTGCAAAAGCCGTTTTTATCCTCTAGAGGGTAAAGTAAATTTGAATTTAGAACATCGTGTGCAATGTGTTTGTGAATTCAAAACATCATTAAACCTATTTATTTCTACCTCCATGGTGCCGCAATTATCATGCATTTTAATTTGTTAAAAACTCAGACTCGGAACCTTCTTGGTGTACTTTTTTTGTAATTTGCTTTGCGCGCGCCATTTTCTTTTCACGTCATAAATTTGTTAAAACCTTGGAATTCCGTGACGGTCAATCAGTCAGTGAGCGTCAGTCTTGCTTTAAACATTTTGATCGTCTACAATGCTTGCTTGATGCTTGAGTCAAGCATTTAAAAGCTTTTCAGGTATGTTTGATATGTTTACGCTAGAAACGGAACAAAAACATACAGAAAATCAACGTGCTTGACTCAAGCTGATTGACCGTCTCGGAACTCCATTAGGGACGGTAATTTTTATTAGGTACTTACAGGTGTGACTGGATAAATTTTGCGGGTGTGGCTGGGTGGATGGGTGGGTGTTGGAGGTGTGCCTGGGTGAATGGGTGTTTTGTGGGTGTGTCTAGGTGAATGGGTGTTTTGTGGGTGTGTCTGGATGAATGGGTGTGTCTGAATGGATAGGTGAGTATTGTGGGTGTGACTGGGTGATTCCATATTTTGTGGGTGTTTCTGGGTTTTTTGTGGGTGTTTCTGGGTGAATGGGTGTTTTGTGGGTGTTTCTAGGTGAAGGGGTGTTTTGTGTGTGTTTCTGGGTGAATGGGTGTTTTTTGGGTGTTTCTGGGTAAATGGGTGTTTTTTGGGTGTATCTGGGTAAATGGGTGTTTTGTGGGTGTTTCTGGGTGAATGGGTGTTTTGTGGGTGTATCTGGGTGAATGGGTGTTTCTGGGTAAATGGGTGTTTTGTGGGTGTTTCTGGGTGAATGGGTGTTTTGTGGGTGTTTCTGGGTGAATGGGTGTGTCTGAGTGGATGGGTGTGTGTTGCGGGTGTGAATGTTGTGGGTGTTTCTGGGTGGGTGTTGAGAGTGTGTTTGGGTTAATGGGAGGGTGTTGTGGAAATTTCTGGGTGAAAACAGAAACTGTTGTTATTGTATTTTTTTTTTTGTATTTTGCAATTTCCTCGTTGGGGGGGATGAAAAGTTACGTGTTGCACTCGAGTGCAAAGATTTTTCACCTTGTGCTCTTTTGATTCCCTCGCTATCGCGGGAATCAGGATTCTAATTTTAGAATCACTCGCTACGCTCGTGATTCAATTTTAGAATCCTTCGCTAGCTCGGTCATCAAAATTGAGCACGCGGTTAAAAAACAACTTTGCACTCACGTACAACAAATAACTATTGTACTGCCTCCTGGGAAGAAAACTTCTTGTCACGTATAATTGTCCAAATCACGAAATAAATGGTAGCCCGTTGGAGCAAATACGGAAGATGACAAATGGTTTCTAACTGCAGTTCCAGAAGGGTCAAAACGGTTTCTCGTGCTGTATGAGGTCTCGCGTTGTCATGGAGCAATAATGGTGAAGATAGATTCATGACTTGGGGCTGTTTTACTGCTAATTTTGCCAATATTGTTCGAAGTTCGGCACAATAGACATCTGCCGTTATTGCTTGACCAGATCGGAGAAAACTATAGTGAATAACACCATCCTGAGACCACCAAACAGTTACCGTTACCTTTTTATTGGTAAGTTTTGCTTTAGGACACTGTTGTGGCGTTTGATTGACCTGGGGTCAGCCATTGCATTTTTCTTTTACGGTTATCATAAAGAATCCACTTTTCATCACATGTCACAATTCGATCCAATATTCCTTCATTTCTGTACCGATTCATCAAGGCAACACAAGTTTCAACACGCGTTTCTTTCTGCAGATCAGTCAAATCATGAGGCACCCATTTTTCGTATTTTTTATTTTATTGATTTGACGCAAATGAGTCAATATTGTGGGTAAGGTAACGTTAAACCATGCCGCTAATTCCTGGATAGTTTGTCTAGGATCGGCTTCCACCATCTCTCTTAATTCATCGTTATTCACCTGTGTCTTCCTCGTGGCTCGTTCTTCGTTTGTTTGTTTGTAAAGCGTTTAAACCAAAATCACACACGGTGCGTTCATTTGCAGACCCCTCACCAAACGCAACATTGATATTTCGGGCTGTTTCTGCCGCGTTACTTCCGCGCCGGAACTCGTATTAAAAAATCACTCGAATTTTCGCAGTATCCATCTTTCTTGTCTAAGTTGAATAACAAAAACAATTGAAAGTCGGTATTCAAATGTTTCACATTTTTTAAAAAAGGAACATCATAGAGACCATGTGAAAAAAAGTTTCATTCGAAAACCTCAAAACATGAAGATTCTATGTCAATTCAAAAAACCTATTACAATAAAACGGCAATTTCATGCTTTAACCCCTATTACTACAGATATAATTCTATTTTTTTATTTCATTTGCGTAGAGCAGTAGATAAAATTACCGTTTTGATGAAAATATTTTTTTTCCTTACATGGGAAATATAGGAAACATTCAAATTTCATTTTTAATTATATTTTCAACAATCTTACTGATTTTCAGCTTGGCGGGAATTTATGTACCTTCAAATGTCTAAATTAACCGGACTATAATGTCAAATGCATACATACATACATACATAAATCACGCCTATATCCCCGAAGGGGTAGGCAGAGGTGAACTAGCACCCACGTTTCGCCAGTTATGTTAGGTCCCATGTAATAGGTGGCGAGCCTATTGTCATTTATCGGGCACAAAAGTCGCAGTAGATACATAGCTAGATATATAAGAGGAACGCTGCTGCCCATTCCTCATCACTGATTTATCGTTAGTCGTCTTGTACGACACCCACGGGAGAGATTTGGGGTGGTGACAATTATATTCTACTATGCCGTCACCACACGGCTGTCAAATGTCAAATGGAACTTTGTAAATCGATACTAAAATGTAATGAAATAGTACTTATTATTTCATAAAATTCACGGTAATTAGACATAACCATTTAAACTTTATCATTCACAAATAATAATTGATTCATCGGACATACTTTAAACGGTTCTTTCGATTTATTCAGTCGGCTATAATGTGACGAATACGAGTTCAGATTTTACTCGTAAAACAATAATTCGCGTCTTAACTACAATCGACATTCAAAATTGCATTCCTCAGTAAGTTTCATTGGCATAAATTAACAATACACAATGTTTCTAAGTATTTTTTTGCGTTGCGTCTTTCTTTGCGTAATGATTTGTGTCTGAGTTATGATTTATATATCTATATTATAATATATGTGCCATGTGGTGACGGCAGAGTAGAATACAATTGTCACCGCCCCAAATGTCTCCCGTGGGTGTCGCACAAGGCGACTAAGGATAAATCAGTGATGAGGAATGGGCAGCAGCGTTCCTCTTATACCATCTAGCTATGTACCTACTGCGACTTTTGTGCCCGATAAATGGCAATAGGCTCGCCACCTATTACATGGGACCTAACATAACTGGCGAAACGTGGGTGCTAGTTCACCTCTGCCTACCCCTTCGGGGATATAGGCGTGACTTATGTATGTATTATATGTATATTACAAAAAAAAAATAAAGTCAGCAAAAATACGTATTACAAATATCTTAGAAAAGCAATACGTGCAATACGTTGTCGCATCAAATTATAATTTACGTACCAATGTTATTACAACATCTACAAATCACTATAAATATTATTGGAGCCCTGTGGTGACGACCCAAACAAGTGAGGCCACTCCTTTGCATGCCCGGGTAGCGTGGCGTAGACACATGACAGAAGGAACTTCAAGCACAGCCTGCCCGGCTTGCATGATCACCGAAACACGATATGATAATGTTTATATTATTATATAGATATATTCTGCTCTGCCGTCACCACACCGCCCATTATTGTTATTAGCACTCGGAAAAGCCTAGTATTCGCCAAAAACGAAAAAAGAGTTTCAAAAATGATGATTAGTTACTGCGCTAATTACTTTGATTAAAGATTATCTATTAGTTATGCTGATACTGTCAGTTTTATAATGGAAGTAAATAATAAATACTCCTAAGCAAAATAGTCAGTAATAAAGGGAAATAATATAATATTATGTAAATCATTTTAATTCTCTCTAGTCAAACAGTTTAGAAAATAAGTTTGTTGACTGTAAATAAGACCCCCCAACTCGCCAGCGTGGAGTTAATTAGGGAAAATTGGCCATAACCCATAATTTATGGCCAATTCTCCCTATATTCTTCCATTCATAGGGAAGGCCTCAGGCAATGTTCAGGCCCTCAGGACCCAGCAGCAGGACATTAAAACACTAAAAAGAACAATTGTATTAAGACAACATTGATGTTTACACCACAGGGGAAAATGAACTTCATAAATTATGTTCTGTTTAAAGTGCCGTGTACACAGCGGCAGAGATGTGGTAACCCGACCCCGCGGGCGTCCCCGCCGTCTAAGGGTGAAGACGGCTTATCTCAATTATAAGATTTTTTCCTCTTATTCAAGCGTTCATTTTAAAAAATTCCAAACACCCCAAGGGTATAGGGATTGTTGCAATAACAAAAACATACTAATTTATAATGGAAGGTAGCAGAAATTCGCTTATTTTACAGCTTAAAACTTTTTTTTATCGTGAAATACTCTACTGATTTCGTGTTCCTATAATAAAATTGATCCAACTATTGGTTACCATATTTATGTTTACCATCATACTTATTATCAATGATTTAAATATAATATCATTGCTCATTATAATAAAAGATATTTTTTTTTTGTTTTTTGTCATTTTTTGTCTAATTTAACTATCAATGTATGTGTCACTCTATCATTGGTAATTTAAATTATACTGAATAGCAACATTGGAGTGCTACTAAGTTTGTAATAAATACTACCTACAAATAGTTCCAGTAAATAAGGATTAGACAAAATCCGTTCAGTGACTTTTTCCGTTAATGTTTGCATTGACATCTCATAATTGACTATCTGGATTTAACTATGGCTTCTGTTAATATGCTCACAAGGACAGACCTAAGTCCGATTTTCATTAAAATGTATATGGCCAGCTCAACATTATATTTGGATTTACCTACGACTTGTGATAAAAGCTTACTAGGACTGAACTAAGCCCAATTGTTGACCTGTATCATTTACCAAAATAATGTTTGCCGATACAAGCTAAACTGTTTACAAAATTGCCTGTGCCAACCAAATACGCATTTAAAAATCAATACAGCTTAGGAGAGCGTGCAGACAGGGAAGAGCGTGTGGAAAGTCACCGATAGCGTCTTAACGCCGCGCCTCTGGCCTTAAAAGCTTTTACATTTTTCTCAAGCATAATACTACTTTGAAATGCTTCGGGAAGTATGTAAAAACATTCGATTTTTATTTGTGGCTTTAATATTTTTGATGGGTCGCCGCGGAGTGTGCCGGGGGCAACAACTAAGCCCGGATATTTACGCATGGCTCGCCCTTAACCACGTTACAGATAAGAGGACGTGACGTGTTTCTTGTGTATAATTCCACTTGGAAATATATTTTAATACAGGAGAAAATATTTTTTAAGCGAGACGTTACGGCGGTGACAGAACTTTTGATTTTTTCAATTGTATTCCAGAATGCAGATGCAATGCGCAAAGTGTAATTTCTTATATTTTAAAATCTAATTTATAATGGATTATAATGTTCCCGTCCCAATCATTATCTTTGTTCTTCGATCTCTCATATAGGTCATTTCCATTTTTGTTCCATACGTTCATTCATCTGTAGCACCTTGCTGCCCCCGTAGCACGGGAATGGACAAAATCTCCTCGGAGAAGAGAAAGTAGTTTTCCACTTGCTCTAACTCCTGACAAAACACTGTCTATAGTCCGACAACTTTGTGCGCGACCCTCATGCGGTATGAGGGACGGTGGTGGGGACGGGGCACTCCAGATAGTGGTGGAGAGGGATTTTGTCCATGTTCCGTGCTAAGCCTTCAGGTGTGATAGATAATATGAATCAAAATCTGATGTCGTCTGACCGATATACATGGAAAAAGAAGCATACAGCACCGACCCCATTTGAACTGGGAACAGAGAAGGAAGAATATGAATAATGATAAAAATAATTGTACACTAACAAATAAAGGGCCCGCATTACGTTCTATCTTCTCCTCCCTGGCCTATTCCCAGTCTATCTGGAGTCGGCGCAGCATGTTTCTTATTTCATTCATATCGGTCAGACGTCATCAAGCCATTCATTCCCTTTTGATTCATATGATCCATAACACTGCAAAGGTGCTAGTGATAAATTAATGTATAGAAAAGAGACGGAAAGAACCGTGTCGAGGGACCGATAAACGGAGAGATTGATTGGAATGACAACATTACAAGCATGGAGGAATTCGAGAAAAATAAAATTTTTGATCACCCATCCAATGACCGGCCTTAGCGAACATTGCTTAGTTTACGCAATCGCTGGCCAAGCCCGCTAAGCCACCGCGCTATCGAGCTCCCCATGTTCTGCCATAATGTTGTTTAATAAATAAATAAAATACGGAACAATTCCCTTTCTTTGTTGTCAGGCGTGGGTGGGGTCGGGAGTAACCCCGGCGCGTACGCAGGCCTCTACGGGGGGTACGCGGCGGCCGCGCTCGCAGGTCTCGCCGGACCCCCGCCTAAGCGCAAGCGTAGACACCGCACCATATTTACTGAAGAGCAGCTGGAACAATTGGAGAGCACCTTCGACAAGACACATTACCCCGACGTGGTGTTGAGGGAACAACTCGCGCTGCGTGTGGACCTTAAAGAGGAAAGGGTAGAGGTGAGTGCTTAAATGTTTTATTCAATGATTTGTGTAGTACAAGGAAGCGTATATACGTATGATGAAGATGTACAGAAAGTGTAGAGTACTTTGCCAGCCCACATGTGTAAGGAAATATCCGAGAAACGTGAATAAGGATAATGTCAAAATAATTGCAATAAGTATAAAGATTTTTCTATCAGAGTGAAACTGCCTCGTTAGTCGTGAATTATTTTAGAGTTAGGGCCTGTTTCACAATCGACGGGTAAGTTCTGAATAGCTTATTTGGCAGTTCAATATACATATATCATATTGCAACTGTCAAATCAAGTAAGCTATCCAGAACTTACCCGTCGATTGTGAAAGACCCTTAATCCCTAAAATTTATTTTCACCGGTAAATTAATAACAGAAAGTTAAAATTTTGGCATGCGAAAAGAGCATGCAAAAATCAACTTTACGTGCGATTGAACGCAACGGAAACACACAGTGACGCTTCTCAATCACAAATATTACTCAAGTCAAAGGATGCATAGTAAAATTAAAAAACAATAAACTATTCGATTTTAATTTTAACATTAAATAAATGTTAGAAAAATTGGTACAAAGATTATGGTGGTCAGAAAAAGAATTTCGAAAAATTATGATCTTGAGGCGGGAATCGAACCCGCGTCCGCTGCTATCTGCTGTCTTGGGTGGCCGAGGAGTCAGGCACCTACCCGGATAGCAGCGGACGCGGGTTTGATTCCCGCCTCAAGATCATAATTTTTCGAAATTCTTTTTCTAACCACCAAAATCTTTGTATTAAAAAACAATAGTTTAACTATATTGTTGTAAATACCTAGACTAAAATTTTCATTACACAAAACATTACTTTGGACGAGAAAGGTTAGTGTGATGAGCACTATATTTTGTATCATAACATAACCTAACCTATCCTAAATAATAAATTTTAATCACATTTACGGACAGCTAAATGTAATACGCGTAAAATGTTCTTCCTAATTTGTTGTTCTGTTTTTGTAGATTTGGTAAATATGATCTATGGACTAAGAAATAGCTAGAAATTATTCAATGCATTTACCTAATGTTGTTTTGCATGATACAAAAAAGATTTATTAATTTCAAAGTGGAAAAGTTCAATGAATAATCGTGCCCTACGTTATTTGTCACGCTATCAAAGATTTTTTCCAAATCCACTTATTTCGTAAGTATTAAAATTAAAAGGTTTCACGAGCTTCAGAAGTGTAACACAAACGAATAGGCGCGCATTAAAATTGCTTTGTCGTAAATATTAAGAATTGCGGCGTTTCCTTTATATACGAGAAGGTATTACGCGTTTATTTGTTTAATACTTCCCTGTGAGAATAAAGCAAAAAATTCTTCAATAGATTCTTATTTGCAAAGTTTTGCACGGGCCATTATTTCGCAGCTTAGGTAATCTTGCGGTTTTATTTACGCAATATCTACGAAAGAAAATGTTTCTGTATCTGATTCTCCTTCCTATGACTCTGTCGGCACCAATGAGATATTTAACAACTTAGGCAATGGTTGGCACTCCTGTAATGACAGCGATAATCGTCGGATTCCGTTATCCGCCATGTTTAATTTTAATGATGATTTTAAATAAAAACCCGGATATGTAAAAATAAAATAAAATTTAACCCCTAAAAATATATTTTTTCTAACATTTAAACGATGCACAAAGATTTTGGGGTTAGAAAAAGAATTTCGAAAAATTATGATCTTGAGGCGGGAATCGAACCCGCGTCCGCTGCTATCCGGGCAGGTGCCTGACCGCTCGGCCACCCAAGACACTTCGGTTTCGATTCCCGCCTCAAGATCATAATTTTTCGAAATTCTTTTTCTAACCCCAAAATCTTTGTACTAATTTTTCTAACATTTATATAATGTTAAAATTAAAATCGAATAATTTAAACGATGTTCAAATAAAAATAATCAAATATTTTGACATAGCCAACCCTACCTTGTGAACTATATTCAGGACATGTGTATAATTGATATGATAATTAATATTTTGATTTTAATTTAAACATTATATAAATGTTAGAAAAATTAGTCGTGTCGTGACAGCAGAGTAGAATACAATTGAAGACTTTATTTAAAAAACCACCTTTGTCAAAAATGTTATGATATGAGTTAGTTACGCCATCTTGAAGAGGAATTCGTAAGCTTTATGATCCTACTTCTTAATTCATCAAAAACAAGTTCAGTCATGAGATGTTTGCTTTTATTTGGTGTATTGCTTCTTCTAAAACAACCTGATGTGAAAAAGTTTTTTTTACTCTGGTGTAAAGCTAACTAATTTGACTAAGGTGGTTTTTAAAATAATGTCTCCAATTGTCACCACCCTAAATCTTTCCCGTGGGTGTCGGACAAGACCACTAAGGATAAAACAGTAATGAGGACTGTGCACTGTGCATTAGCGTTCCTCTTATACCATCTAGCTATGTACCTACTGCGACTTTTGTGCCCGATAAATGGCAATAGGCTCGCCACCATTACATGGGACCTAACTTTGTTGTCGAAAAGTGGGTGTTAATTCACCTCTGTCTACCCTTCGGGGATATAGGCAAGATCTATGTGTGTATGTATGTAAAAATTAGTACAAAGAACGTTGTGGTTAGAAAAAAATCGAAAAATTAACGTCTCGATTGGCCGTGGCCCCGGCATAGGCCCGGATCGCAGAAGATTCTCGCATCAACACTACTTATAATATATTTTTTTATAATTTTTCGAACTTTTTCTAACCACAGTATTCTTTGTTACATGATAATATTAGTCATTACGAAATGGCTTTCACCAAATATAAATCAGGTAGCTAATTCCCGTTAATTTATAGTTGTGTACGTTACGGTGTGATTATAACAGGGCGTAAACTTAGAAGTGGGGGCTATGCAAGAGTAAATAGTGACGTGACATTTTTTTGGGCCGAAGGGCCTATGTGGGTGGCCCATGCCAGATGAAAGTGAAGGAAACAAATAGCTCAGAACATTGCTTGAGTTGGACTGCGTTTTCATACTCGTTTTTACTTTAATTTTAAACGGAGTACATTTAAGCTTCAGTGATTGCATAACAACTTTATTGAATTTCCTCGTCCGATTTAAATGTGTGTATGAAAAATTGTATGTACTAGAAAAAAATATCGTTTGTTATCTTTAAGGATCAATTAAAGAATTTCTGATCAGGTTTACAAAAAAAGTTTGGGCATGAAATACTTAAAAAGTATTCTAACATTTTATTCTTGTTTTTTTTAAGCTTATATTATAGCATCATTAGAACTTAAATGTTGTAAAAGAGTAACTGCCGCACTCAGAGACGTCAACTAATGACAATGATTACTTAATGTCAAAAAATGACAATTCAAAACTAATCATTATTCCTGCCGGATCTATGGTCTAAATTTAAATGAAACTTTTTGACATAAAGTAGTCATTAAAGTTAATTGACGTCTCTGAGTGCGGCAGTAAGTAATTCAGATGGCAATTTTCGTATGACACAATTTACTTAGTTATGAAAAACTCGTTACCATCGGTGGATTCACCGTGCGGGTGCAGGGTCCACAGTGTGGCAGAGAGGGGAATCAGTGGCAGCGCCTGGGACTTGTGACCCAAGTGTAGGTTTATAGGGCCCCTTCACAACTAGTCAACACTCAACTTCGCAAAATTGTTCTCATCATTATTATCAAATTATTCTTCGAAAGAAAACGTTTGTACGCTCCATAGGAGCACCATCCAAATCGCTTCACTGGAAACATAAACATAATCTGTGGCAAAAAAACATCGGATTACCATATCGCAGTGACAGCATAGCTGGTCGACGGAGGGCCCTCGAGCTAGAATTTGTGTTGTCGGTGGTAGATATGTTTGGGCTACCGGTGTTGGTCGAGTGTGTGCCGTCCACTCGACGGTCGCCACCCAGAACCGTCGCTGCTGTTTGCTCACTGTTCCCGGTGCCCACATTTTTCTGCACACGACCACACTAATTTGTGGCCGGTGTTACTGTTAACTATTAGTAGTAAATTCTTGTTGAATGTAAAAGTGGCACAAATCAAAAAAAGTTTAGGTACGTACGTACATAAATCAAACCTATTTATCTCTGGAGCACGATAATGAATAGATGCGGTACTGGATCAACAACTCAACCCGGCGTTACTGTGAACTAGCAGTTAATAGAAAAACGAATAACGCGTCGATCTAAAACAATTATTTAGCATTTACCAAATTTTGCACTGACAGTGAAGCCTGAAAGTACAGCATCCTTTACAACTAATGGACGGACCGAGAAACTCAAACTTTATTATTGTGTTTAGCGCACAAAATGCTATCTTACTGCGAATACATTCAAATATCGCTTCTTGACTTAAATATGCCACAAATCAAAAAATGTTTAAATAAATATATCACACCTATTTATTGATGATTTATGATTTAAAGTATCTTCATATAAACGCTCGGAATGCGCATCATGCCTACGCCACGGTAATGATAATCTATACTCGTACAATGACGGGCTGAGTTACAATACGACTGCCCAAAAAGGCAGGCAGAGCTATAACACCTTCGTTTCGTCAATTATGTTAGGTCCGCGATGTAATAGGTGGCGGGCCTATTGTCATCTACCGGGCACGTAATCGCAGTATATTACTAGGTGACATAAGAGGAAAGCTGTATTTGACCCATAGTCGCCTTGTTAGACACCCGCCTTAGATATTGGGGGTGGTGACAATTGTATTCTGCTTTGCCGTCACCAAATGACACCTTGCAAGAAATAAATAAAAATATAAAATAAAGATACACTTTTCAGACTTTATTATATATGTAATATTTTTTCTAATATTTATTTTATGTTCTGATAAAATTCAAATAATAAAAACAGGAAACAAAACAATCGCTTACCATGGACAATACCCAACTGTAGATTGATGAGTATACGCGAGTAGCAGATAACTAACAAAATTAATCTAAATGTCGTTGTACGGCTTTGGTTAGAGAGAAGCTCAACACAGAAACTTGCTTTAGTGTAAACTTTTTATTAAGGAAACCATAGGAAACCAGTAGCAATGGAGTTTTCAACCGAGCAGAAATTTACTTTAAGGGCAAATAAAAAGGGACGCCGGGTGAAACGACGAAGCGAAAATTAATCTGAGTTAATTAAATTTGATTTATTTATGGCGCTCAAGCCTGGGGAGCGGTAAAAGCACAACAATGCGGCTAATGAGGGTACTCCTACGGCTTTTTTCGTTTAATCGAGTTTTTCAGATTTGCCATGGAATTGTATTATGCTTCATACCTTTTGTAAGTGGCCAGATATTTGGAAAGACAACCGCCTAATGCGGTAAGCTGAATCGTTTCATTATGAATGAAGACTTGTTTAATTTACCTAATTAAAATGTTTCACTGTCGATAGTTAACTCACGTTACTTACCTATTTAATTGCGAAAGTCACTCAACAAACATAATAGTAACAATGAACTCACAATGAATATGAATACAATTAACTTTTAAATATTTTTATTTTATCATGACTTAAAATAATGTTAAGCTCAAGGTGAAGCTCGATTCCAACATCGGCCCTTATCGTTACTTACCATCAAGTGAGATGAAGTCAATAGCTTCCTCCCTGTCTAGCATAAACAACTTTTTTTATATTATACTTAGGGCCTGTTTCACAATCGACAAGTAAATTCTAAGTAGCTTACTTCGCAGATCATTTGACAGTTGTAATATGAAATATACGTCAATTGAACTGCAAAGTAAGCTACTTCGAACTTACTTGTCGATTGTGAAACAGACCCTTACAATCAATGTAGAAGTCCTATTTACTCCGAGATGTAGAAGGACAATCGTTTGACAACACTGACGTAAAAAATATGAAATATGTTTTATATTAAAATTATTCGCGACATTTCGAGCACTTATCAGGCGTTGTGGAACCTGGTTTTTTTGTGACCATACCCACCGCTAGGATGTTAAAGAAAAGTATATTTTGTTTCCTTTTTTCTCGCTATATTCTTCCGTGCATAAGGAAGGCTTGTGCCCCAGCATTGGTGGCATTAAAAGGCTGGTGATTATGAAGATATATTTTACACTCAAATATATTATTTAATATAAGATTGAGATTAATCATTTGATAAGATTAAGATTGAGATTTAAGTGTTTAGTATACGTACTAAAATAGAAAACACATAGACCCTGGAGCACGTACGGAAAAGGGGCGTAGTTCCGTTAGTTAAACTTCAGATTTTATGAGGCTGGTTGATTGATTGTTACATTATTAATTGTCTTTCTTTTAAACCTTCCAAAGTAATTCAATTTAATCAGTGAGCTTCGGTGAAAGTGACGCAATGCGTTTCGATCGAAAGATCTAATCATAACTGATGGGGGTACACATTTTTAATGATAATGACCATCTGACGATTTTTATGTCAGTCCATTTTTAAACAAGATGCCGACGTAATTTTTTCTTATACATATTTGCACGAGCGCTCATCGTACATATTTAAAACAATACAACTTCACGGGTATTAAACTCGCCTATATTTCGGTGTTTGGCATTTATTCAACCCGACGACGTTTCGATCACTTTACAGCGGCCGTAGTCACGTGATCAAGGGGGTTATTGTTTTTTAAAATATGATTTACACGGGGTGATGTCTTTAATTTGCCCATTACTGTCGCTGTCTACCCATAGGCACCTTGTACAATACCCGCCGGAGAGATGGGGATGGTGACAATAATAATTGTGTTCTGCTCTGCTGTCACCATTTTGTCAATTTTGAATACTCTACTACCACCACTGCCTACCCTGTACAGCTGTCAAATTTCTTCAGGCGGTTGTCAACATTAACTTGTCGGCAGTAAAGCGCAAAGTCGATTGACAAAAAATATTAAATTTGTGGTAGCCCGAGACGTGGTGCCCACTGTACTTGGCGAGTTTGTAAAATGTTTGCGGGTTCCTTGTAAACGGGCGTGCTCCGCCGAGCACACTGTTGTTTTCCCGTATTTGCTCAACGCCAATTGAACGTTGCATTATTGAGACTCTTTGTTTGGCGAGCGCACAACACTTGCCCGAAAATCCTGCACCCTCCCAGCGGCCCTGACACGGGGACGTGGACAAGTCTCTCTCCACCACTTCACAGTGTTGTCTCGGAATTTAGTGGGAGTTGGAGCGAGAGGAAAAGATTTTCTTTCCCGCGAAGGAGATGTGTCCACGTCCCGTGCTATGGGACTGCGATGTCAGCGGAAATCTAACTCCACACAATTAGTTGCCTGTTAGTTTTTCTGTAGCAAAGAATTGAACGAGGGACAATTATTGAGCTGTGCCGTCAGTGGTCGCATTGTTTTTATTTTTTTTATACTCAAAATGAAAGCTGAACGCTGGGAGCTAGCATAGTTGCTAGCACGATTAGATAGACGCCTATGCAATGTTCCCTAAGGCTGGTCATTGAATGGGTGACCAAAAATATAGCATCTCGAGTTCGTGTGCTACGGAAGCCAAAGGTCCCAGCCGCATCTAAAAATGAAAATATGGTTTATTCATATAAGGTATCATTACATACACTCATGAATCGTCAAAGAAATAACGTTAAATACTGGTAACGTGTGTATCAAAGAAAAAAACGGTTTCCAATATTTAACGTTATAAGCTACACCTAAGTGAAGTTAAACCAATTCGCACTGGGCCAGCGTGGTGGGCTATGGCCCATTCTTCCTATATTCTTCTATCCATAGGAAAGGTCCCATCAAGGCATGTGAAGATATGTAATAATTTTTACTCGAACTAGATTGAATTAACCGTGATTATAACTGCTATCTTTCTAGTGTGATTTAGATGGAATACTATTGAGGCCATTTTTTCGTGTTTTTACGACTCGGATTTGGCAGAGTTAGATTATCATTCTAATAACCGAGGACTAAAGGTTCATTCCGCCACAATTGTATTATAGCCTTAACGGGAATGAAAATCTTAAAATAATAACCCTGAGTGCCGTCAGTAGGTGGCAATTGGTATAAAAGTATAATAATGTTTCAAAGTATTATCAAAGTAGGTACCGTAAATAAGAATTTCTAAAACAGAATGGTAGATTAACAGAGGCTATTGTTTTTTGTTATCCTGCTTGTTAAATCCGTGATAAGTGAAATGATAAGCAGTATGTCTACATTTTTGGCTAAATGCGAACACTGGTGTTTAAGAATGTTTATCTGAACACAACGGACGGGAATATATTACAGACAGGAATTAATATACATACAAACATAAATCACCCCTATATACACGTAGGGGTATTAATATTTCTATACAACATGCAACAGAAATAACGCATAACCAAATCTTACTGTAGTATAACATTCTGCATGTACCCAAGAATAATTGCATCAAATCAAGATTAATTTGGTATCAGGCTAAAGAAAACATTTTTTTTTTATTGTCACAAAAATTTAATTATATTTTTTTTTATTAATTATATTTTTTTTGTTTATACAACCCACTAATATAACACTAGTTACATAATTAATAAAGTAATCAACTCCAATTTGTCGGCCTCATTACATTAATTCAATCCAATGAGCAATTAGTGTTCTAGTAGTTGTATCGGTTAGACTAGTTGTGGCTGGTATCCCATTTTAAACCAATCTGGCAACACAATAACATTTTCCCGTGTTATTCCAATTAGCGAAGAGAGTTTTTCTAAGGTTTATTAAAACATTTCATTAATTCTTCGCTTAAACGGCTTCAACCTATTAAAAAATCACACTCATGGCTTCATCGATTCGCAAGACTCGTAGTCAGCGGTTATTTTATTAAAATTGGATAAAGGTGGGTAGTATTGGGTTTCTTGCTCGGCTTTTAATTATTGAATCTGAAATTTAACATGAAAATCTTTCAATGCAATTAGCTCGTTTTTAAGATTATATGGCTTTGAGTGAGAATATTGAAATATACGTATTTGAATTTATGTATCTATGGATCAGAATATAAATATGAATGAAATCTTACGATTGTGAGAAGAATTCAAATACAATTTGTCCGTAAGATAAAAATAAGACATTTTTTAATTTTTTTACTGATTGCAATAAATATCAAGATTGTTTGCTTTTCAGGTAAATTGGATTGGAACAGACTTTAATGAGATCGCGTTATTTAGGGAACCCCACTAGCCAGTATTAACGTGTTTCCCACACGATCTTCTTATGTTTGCAATAGGCTAGTTGACAAATGGAAATGGAAAATGGGATAAAACTATACCTTTGTGTCTAACTTACACAAAAAATATATTATTTTAATAAAAATAGGCGTTTTACTTATATATTTCACGTTTTTAAAAACCAATTTTAAATTTGCCTCGAAAACGGCCAAGCAGACTGTCATGGCGTCTTGAATGACGTCACGGTATACCATTTTCTACGCAGTAATGACAATCATACATTGCCCGTCAAATAAACAAATGACGTCACGCTCTCTAGCACGGGACGTGGACAAAATCTCTCCGCCACTTGACAGTGTGTTGTCTCGGGATTTAGCGGAAGTTAGAGCGAGAGGATTCTTTTCCCCGAGGAGATTTTCTCCACATCCCGTGCTACGGGCTTCTGATTGGTGTTTAGTGTCACTTCTTGCCGATTTTATTTTACAATAATAAAAATAATCTTTACATAATAAAAAAAAGATGTTGTTTTTTGTTAACTAGTTTATTCCATTTTTTCTTTTTATTTATTCTTAGTGGAAACAGGCCTATTGTCTAATATGTATTGGGTAACAATATATTCACCAACAGTCAATAATGCACGAAAGTTTTAATTAACTGAAGATAAACATTGCTCGAAACAACTACTCTCTCATCATAATGTGATGTTGAAATGAAACTAAGCCAACCTTTTTAATGTCTCCACTGCTGGACCTGCCTTTCCTTTAGATTGAAGAATACAGGGGGAGAATGGCCTCATAACCCTCCACTTAGGGCTGTATTGGTTGGTGGTAGTACTTCATATAGTATAGTTTTTGTTACCCACCAATGACTAGCCTTCGTCAACGTTACCTTGTTTACAAAATCGCTGGCCCAGTTCTCTAGCATAGCAACTGCGCCATCCAGCGTTCCTCATTATATATATTTTTTAATTATTTTAACGCAAAAAAATCCTTATAAAACATCTACACTCTCAAAGTTATTGGTATCAATGAGAAACTTTTTGAATCAGCGAAGCCCAGGGACATTAAAGATTTAGCGGCGATACAAAAAAAATGTTGAAAGTAAAGTTTGTAAAGAGTTTCCCTTCTTGTTTTTTTTTTTGTTATTTTACGCCGCTTTTATAAAATTAAGGTACTCTGAATAACGGTACTCACTAGGGTACCTTTATTGGAAAGGAATTGCAGAATGATGGATGAATTTCACTTAGTTCATTATCACCTTCACTTGT
Organism: Cataclysta lemnata; assembly: GCA_963931975.1. Taxonomy (NCBI): domain Eukaryota; kingdom Metazoa; phylum Arthropoda; class Insecta; order Lepidoptera; family Crambidae; genus Cataclysta; species Cataclysta lemnata. The sequence goes on along the minus strand of OZ008346.1, from coordinate 12,444,424 downwards.
ACGTGGACAGAATCTGTCTACTGCTTGACAGTGTTTTGTCTCGGCATTTAGTTGGAGTTAAACCGAGAGGAACGTACTTTCTTTTCCCCGAGGAGATTTTCTCCAAGGCTACGTGGGTTGTTCCGTTCATGTCGCTCAGACATCATAAAGCTATTCACTTCTTTTTAATTTTTATCATCCATCACACCAAAAAGTGGCTTTGAAAGTAACAGCCGTACTAACAGACGTCAATAACGTTAATGAGTACTTTACTTATTACAAAAAAAATGTCAATTCATAACTAGTCGGTATTCTTGACGGGTCTATGGTCTATTTGATTAAGTAGGTATTCATTAACTTAATAGACGTCTCTGAGTGCGACAGGTTATACGCGGACCGATAAACGAAGAGATTGGGATGACATTCCAAACCTGATTAGCAATATTCAGGTGTCCCAACTTGCTTTTGGCGAAACGTGGGTGCTAGTTCACCTCTGCCTACCCCTTCGGGGATATAGGCGTGATTTATGTATGTATGTATGTATGCTTTTGCTTTTTGGTATACAGCGGACAATATCCCTTAGTCAACTTTTTGATCGGCTAGCATAGAACACATAATAATAATAGTACTTAGTATACAGTTAAAAAAAAATTATAAATTGCACATCAATGAGACATGCCTTAATGTCTATGATATCAAATAACAAAGCAAATATTTGTGTATACACGGACACTATTTTACGACTCAAAGTTTTTGTTTTGTGTGCATGTATTATATTTTCTATATTTAGATACAAGTGTTGCATTAACATGGACCTTTATACTGGGTGTAACAGAGAGGTGTAGTCATATTTAAAGGGGTTATTCAGGCCATCAAACTGAACAACTTTCACTAAGGGACCAAAATTGAAATCTCAGAAAAAAATCACTTCCCCATACTAAACCGAGAACCAGTTGTCATCAGTTTGTATGGGGGAGTTTTTATTTTTTCTGAGATTTCGATTTAGGTCCCTTAGCGAAAGTTGTTCAGTTTGATGGCCTGAATTACCCCTTTAAATATCACTACACCTCTCTGTTACACCTTGTATAATATGTAGTATTTACCCGTAACAGTAGCATTTAATTTCTTGACTTTGGACTAACTGATATAATTGAGTATATAAAGTTACTTTTTAATAGTTCTATTGTGCGTGAATTTCGTATTTCTTGTCTCATCCGAGAGGTAATACCATTTGCTACGTCTAAAGTCTACCCGTTTCCCTGAATAATTGAAGAAATTATTCACAATGTTTACTCAATGATATCTTCCCTGATTAATGAGAAAAAGAACTTTATCTTGAGTAAATATTTTACATGAAGAGCGACGCTAAGCAAACTGTGAGACGACGACCTCCATTGTCAAATTTTCAACTCTTTACACAGTGAATTATTCAAGAAACAATAAGGACTCGACTGTTTAACTCCATGTAATTCAGAGGAAACAATTTAGAGCTGGGACAAGGCATGTGTATTTTTAGTGGTTTTTAATAAAATAAGTATTTTGAGTTATCCTGTCGTTTAGAATAAATGTTTTTGAAAACATTGTCACTTTAAACTTTAGGGCAAAATAACAAAAAATTAACGAATTCATTTATACTGGTTTTTAATTTAACAATAAATTCATTTGACAATATTTGATAGACGTATTAACAGTCATATACCTATTTTGTATGATTATTGGTAAAATATAAGGCGCAAATAATGGTATTCGATTTTAATTTTAACATTATATAAATGTTAGAAAAATTAGTACAAAGATTTTGGTGGTTAGAAAAATAATGTCGAAAAATTATGATAAGCTTGGGTTTGCTTTATAAACTATATTCGGTTAAGCTTGGGTTTGCTTTATAAACTATTCGATTTTAATTTTAACATTATATTATAAATAATATATTATTATATTATTTTTTCGAAATTCTTTTTCTAACCACCAAAATCTTTGTACTAATTTTTCTAACATTTATATAATGTTAAAAATAAAATGGAATAGTTTATAAAGCAAACCCAAGCTTAACCGAACGCACGGTATTTGTAAAAATATCTGCTTTGGAATGTTTGAAATTTATTTCTACATTGCGAAGCCGGTACCCGTTGGCTTACAACGTGAAGTGTAAAAGTTAGAAGAATTTCGGCAAGTTAATTAGTGTCTTGGGTGGCCGAGCGGTCAGGCACCTGCCCGGATAGCAGCGGACGCGGGTTCGATTCCCAACTCAAGATCACAATTTTTCGAAATTCTTTTTCTAACCACCAAAATCTTTGCGCAAATAATGCTTTACAGAATATTATTGTCAAGTATTTTTTCTAATCTGATAGTTTTCTAACTTTTCTACAGTGTTAAAATCTTCTCTATCTGTAGAATTAAAAAACATCAAATAGCCTAATCCCACCATTTATTAACTCCAGAAATAAATACGAACAAAATATCACCATGGGTAACGTAAGTGAAAACATGATTCACAATTTGAACCCCTATGTACTTAGTGTAATTAAAATCAATTTAGGCTCTCTCCGTCGGCTAATCCAATGCGTTTTTGTTATTGTTGCCAGCTTTTAATAAAAGGAAAATATCTTTTGACTGCACCGAATAATACGATACGACACATCACTCCGGCGGAGTGCCTCCGGGCGCTCAAACAATGTTGATCTTATTGTGCGATGTCTGATTAAATCTCTGCGGTTTATTTCGTTTTGCTTGTGGCCTGTTTTCCTTTGACATCCCTAATTAAAACATAATAGAGTGTTAATTTAAGTTGGCTTCCAACCTTCCAGTTTTCGGGAAATTAGTACGCGAATTTCGCACTGTGACGTTTGCTTAGAGTTTATTCCCTTCTGGTTGATGTTTCATTGCCATTGTCGACGCTTTACCGTTTACGAACATACAATACATATATCGCTCGTTTAATTCAAGAGACGTGCTGCGTGGTGACGGCAGAGCAGAATAATAGTTAAATAATAGAAGTATAGTTAAATAATAGTAGAATAATAAAATAATAGTAGAATAATCTTATACAACCTTGCAATGTACTGCATTTTACCCCTTCGGGGATATATATAGGCGTGATTTATTACTAATGTTATTACGTAAACCATTTAAAAAGTATGTAATTGTTTATTACATACAGTTACAATCGAACTCGAACAAAACAGAACAAAAGAATTTCGATTAATATATTTTCATCCCACCATCTCGGAAAAAGCGTTTTTGCTCTTCGATATCCGAGTGCAAAGGCCGTTTTTATCTTCTAGAGGATAAAGTAAATTTGAATTTAGAACATCGTGTACAAGTGCATTATGTTTGTCTTCTCTGTCTACGATTTGTGAATACAAAAAATATTTTTTTCACTTCTCATGCTCTGAAAGTACTTATTTGTGCAGGATATAGGCTGCACAAAATCGATTTTTGTGCTCTAGAGCATTAACGTATCTACTCATAAATGTGTCTCTATTAAGGCAAAGAAAGTGACCAATGCAGCCAAACACAATAAGAAATTCAGAGATAGAATTTGTTATTTTATTATTTACTTAAATTTATTTGCCTAATGCGTTTTTTAAGACATAATTTTAATTTATGTAGGTACGGTAGGTTATTAAATTAACTTAAGAAAATTATTATTTCAAAATTAATTTAATACTTGGCTGTATAGGTCTGCAGCCCAAGCCTAATACCAATGGGAAAAACAATTTCCTTCAGTATTCAAAATTGTACTTATTTTAGTTTGAATTTAATGAAATGTTATGATAAACTACTGTATTATTTCCTCGCAATCGAAGTGAAAAGCAGAGTTTCTACCTCGTCCACAAAACCATTTTTATCCTCGACATTACTATCAGCCCTCGCCTTCGGCTCGGGCTGCTAAAAGTCTCGGACAAAAATGATTCGTTTTGTGCACTTGATGGAAAATCTACTATTTTTATTTGTATTTAATTCTCCCTGTTTTTTTAGGGAAGGCAAAGGGTCTGGCCCATACAGCCATGTCTTTAGTATATTTATTTCATATTAATATGAATAAATGAATGTATGAAATTAATTTGACAATAAAATATTTAAAATTCTCAACACAATCTCAAAACAATCACAAGACTTATTTTCATGATTCTGCATAATTTCACATCATCTCGGATGCTTGTGCATCAAAACAACACCACTTTCACTGCACAGTCTGCACAAAACCACTTTGAAAAACATCATTAAAACTATTGGACCTATAAGGTATCGAAATTATTAAACAACCTATTTAGTTTGTTAAAAATTTCAGATTCGGAACCTTCTTGGCGTACTTTTTTTATTAATATGCTTTGCACGCGATCCACCCAGTGGATGTTGTGGGTGTGTCGGAGTGGATGTTGTGTGTGTTGGGTGTATGTGTGTGTTTGGTAGAATGCGTGTGGAAGTGTCAGGGTGTAAATAGAATTGACTGAAACTTTTAATAATGTGATTGTAATTTTTGTTTGCATTTTGCCATTTCCTCGTTGGGGGGGATGAAAAGTTACGTGTTGCACTTGAGTGCAAAGATTTTTCACCTTGTGCTCTTTTGATTCCCTCGCTGACGCTCAGGATTCTAATTTTGAATCACTCGCTACGCTCGTGATTCAATTTAAGAATCCTTCGCTGGCTCGGTCATCAAAATTGAGCACGCGGTTAAAAAGCAACTTCGCACTCACGTATAACAAATAACTATTATTTATATGGTGCATGTCTTCTAATTCTAATTGTCAAATTTATTAGATTTTGTGATTACATTTTCATATAAGTAAAGTAACTACTTATGTGTTAAACTATAGGTTATAACATTTATCGTGCCTTTCGCAATATTGACTGAATTGTGAGATTTGTCAGAGACCTTAAATACAGAAGATTAATTTGATCACATTTATTTTTATAGAATTTGTTAGTTAGACAAAATCAATCAATTCAACTTACTTACGTGTATACATATAATATTAGGATTTTTAATTAATTTTCGGGGATATTATGTAAACACAAGTTTATATACAGTCAATAGTAAAAACTTTACAAAACACACAAATCAAATATCTCCAACCGATTGTCAACCGAAATAATAAAGCAAAAAGTCTGTTGAGAAAATATGACATTAATATATTTCAGTTAACTGGCGTGCTATTTAAGTGCACCTTGTATGGGTCCATTTAATATATCTTCACTCTATAAGTGTTATGAATACACTGAACTATGCTTGACAGCTGCGTCCCGACCAATCATGGTACAGAGAAATATAAAAGGTTTAATTTTCTGCGACGCGATTGGTCGGATTCGATGAGGTGAATCTGATAGATATTTAAAGGTGCTCAAATGCCACGAAGCACCCACCCAAAGGGAAACCGAAAATGTAGCCTATGCAGTTTTCCACATCGCGCCGAAATGTCACAAAGGTAATTCCCTTGTCGTGTTTCGCTTCAATTCGTCAGAATAATTGGGGTCCTCTGCCACTGCGCTGCACTTTGTTTACTGTATAATTGAGGGTTCAACTTTCCTACGGCTGGATTAATCACTTAACAATTAATTTACTAATCTTTTTGTAACGTCATAGCTTCATGAAATTTTCTTCACGGCAGAACAGATCGTGTAATTTTCAATTTGTGATTCATATTTTATAGATTTACACGTTTAAAAAACTCTTATAACTAAGCAGCTTCAAAACGGCTTGTTCTGGTTTGTCAAAGAGACAATTTTTACCATTTGCTTTTGACTTTTTCATATATAAAATTTGTATTGAAGAAATCATTATGTTAATTTAAATGATACCGTTAAAGTAGGTACTTTCGTTCTCTGGGCTATTGTCGATGTCAAAAGTCTATTTGTCACAGAAAAAGAACTTTAATAGACATAGCATAAAAAAACAAGCAATCCTTTTTTGTAATGTAGGTAGAGCTATTATTCAATTGGTGACGTTGGTCGGCTTCCTGTCGCAATATTAGTAATCGTGTAGATTGAGAGATGTCCTTTGGCTGAAATTCCTTCACAGCGCTACGCTAGCGAGCGGGTGAGAGCAAATGACAGTGCCAGGGAGACAGCGCTGAAAAAGAAATGTGGGCGTGGCGCCCCGCCCCGTTCTTCCTTGTCACTACCACCCGGACTTTATCCCGGAGTAGGTAGCTATAATAAAACAGATACACTCAACGTGTTTCTAAGTAATAAGGCGGGCGCCATTTTGTCTTCTGCTTCCTTGTCGAAAGGCAATAACGGCTTTATGAGCTGAGCACCGATACCAAGTGATCAAAGGCTCCTCGTTGTTTCATTTTACGCTCGTTGCCCTCTTTCGTAATCAAACGAATCGTGGATAACGCAATCTGTGTTCTTTCCGAGGTGTATTCCGTTTTACAGAGGCACGCTTCGTTTGCCAGATGCTTTATGCAATATTAAGTTGCCTTTGCTCTTGTTATGCAAATATTAAAACTTAGTTCTGTTCGGTTATAAGTGCTTGTGGTAAAAACTGACTATCATAACAAACGAAATGAAATAGGCTGCCCATAGTAAAGCGGTGTAGTTTACTACGATAAAAAATAAGCAAACAATAAATAAGCCTACACTTATTTATTTTTTAGAAATATGAAAAACTGAATAATAAATTCTTGTAAATCAACACAGAACATGAAAAACTCTGCCTGTTCACCAAGGAGTTGATAACACTTACATTTATTAACAAACGTCAGGCTATTCCCGTTTGGGGATTTCTCAGAAATGATCGGATTACCTACCGGGAACTTTATTTTGAAAGTTCGCGAAATGATTTTTATCATTATCCTCTCTTAAAGTCAAATAAATTGGAATCGGTAGTTAAGTCATGACATAAAAACAAAATGGGAGAAAAAATATTATTGGAATGAATATAGTCACTCTTCCTTGGCTTTAATCGATTCCTTGTCAGCTTCATCTGCTTTGTATAGTAAAATATAAAATAAATTTTGCAATAAATGTCATGTAGGTACAATGTTATTATTAGATACACTTACAATTTTCTGGTATCTGTTGTATAGCAGAAGTTAGACTATGATGAAATGGTGATTATGATTCTATTTAGATAAAATAATATTAATAATAGTAGGTTACATTAACTTTTTTATGTAGGTATATGGGTATGAATAAACATTGTTTTTATTTCATTCAAATAATACATAAATTAGAAGACAGCGCATCCGTACGAGGGTCTTCAAATGCTCAATTAGCAACAACGACCTAATGTTATTGTTATAAATCGGGCGATACCCTATCGCGGCGGCAGCGTCGCGTCGCCGGGCGGAGTATCACTCTATTATTTATAGACTCGTTCGATACGCAATACAAATTATTGTTTTCAAAGTATAACGTTTAGGGGAGCAGTGTTTGCAGAACGACCCTCTGCTCCCCACGCCGTGCAGCTCCCCGCGAATTTGACGCTTATCCGTGTAGCTTTAAGTGTTATTTTAGGAGGGAATCACTCCGATAAAATGCTTTTTCGATTTGCTACAGAATCGCGGTACAGTTGAAGCAATCTTTATGACAATTGAATTTCGATTCGGCTGCCGCATTGTTCGCAGATAGGACTTTATGGCAGTGCCGAGTGGGACATGGGTGTTTGCGTGCGGTAATTGATACGAAGTGACAGACACAAGGGGGTACTCTGGCAGCCTCCGGTGGTGGAGAGCCGTAATGTTTTGACATTAACGAAAAAGAGATGGGTGTGATTTGGAGAGCCCTTTGTGGAATTACAGTCGCGGACGGCGTCTTTAATATTGACTAATGCATTTCCCGCTAATGGGGTGATGGAGTACGACAGGTGTGATGGCTTATTGTACCATGCAGATTAACTGTGATATAATTGGTTGGCACTTTATTAAGTTCGCAGCTCGACAACGATTACGCTCCACTGGCCGGTTTCATTAGTTTTTATTAAATACATTTTAATGTATCAACGGTAAATTAAAAATATTGATTGTAACATGCTACTGGGTCTATTGTGCGTATTTAGATTTAGCACTGCAATATAATCCAAGTTAAAGACCGCACTGAGCCGGATCCAGACGAGTGTAACGTGTAATGTAACACGAATTCTACGTTAGGACGGCGGCACTACGAGCGTAACATGTAACGCAACACGTTACACTCGTCTATATCCGGCTTTGGAGAGAAACGACAGTATAAAATCCGATAAAATAGGAAACATCTAAAAGGATGCTCAATGATATACGCTAAATTAAATTATTTAAATTGAACGCAAATATTTAAGTATAACAGGTATATTGGCACAGGTCTTCCTTATGTATGGATAGATGAACATGGGGGGAATGGGCCATAACCCACCACGCTGTAGCGTGTTGGGTGGGTATAGCCAATTGGCTAGTTTTAACTGCTACATATGCAGCTGGTCCCAACAGTTTTTCATGGCTTCTGAACTACTTAGAAAGTAGAGGAAATATAATTTTGATCTCCTATCTAATGACCGGCCTTGGAAAACATTGCTTGGCTTTGACAGTGGCCGTCGACCGCACTAGCCAATGAGCCAACGAGCTCCTCAATTTCTGATGGACGTTGTTGGCAACGCCACCAATATATTTAATATTAAGAAAAATGATTTTGTCTACGATTTGTTTTGTTTATGGCAACTCTGGCTAGATCGTTCTGTCACTGACTTGATTGACCGCGCGTGCACCCGATGCGGTCGTGAATTTGTGTGTGCTGCCCAAATAAATAGTTTTTATACTAGGTATCGAAGAAATTCTGGGGCTTGCAATTGCCTGTAGCGCATCTCCTACACTAACTAACCCAGATCATCCCCATAAAGTTAACAGCCTTTTCCTGCTGCAGGCTTTCGAGACTGATACTGAAGATTTGAGAAGCGTTCCCTTTGCCTCCATGCATCATCAGATGTTGTCTGTCCCATGCTCCCCCTAAAAGGTAAATTGGTGCTTGTTTAGGGAATAGTGACCAGTTATAATGACTAACAGCGGGTCCCAATATTTAATCAACAGTTGAAGATAGAGCTTAGTTGCCTAGCAACTTCTATTATTTATCGTTAATATAACAAAAATGCCAGGCAACTAAACTTTAGTAAGCTTACTTTTAACTGAAGATAGAATATTGGGACCGCCGTAAAACTTTGCCGATTTTTGGGCTGATGAAGATGATGATGTTACTGCGTCGACTCCAAATAAAAAGAACCAAATTGTATCATGTGCGATTTGAATAGTAAAACTAAGCCGCGTGGTTTTGTCTTCGGGTAGGCAACACCAAACCGTCCAATTGGCCGTTCAACTGATGCAAATTAAATAGAAATTAAAGTATCAGGGGCGGATCAGGCGAGCCATTAATAAATCAGTTCGCTAAAACCGTAATTGTAATCTCAAACAAGCCGCGGAGGGGCGGTGTTTGTTCTAACAACATTATTACAATAAGTTCGACGGCCTGCTCCCCACCCGCGCGTTCACACGATACCCCGCGTTCGCAATTGGGAAACGGCTTAAGGGAAAATATTAATTTTATTTATTGGCCCCAGAGTTGGAGAAAAAGTTTTTAATGCCGCCGCTGTGGAGGCTTGTCGGAGGCGTTGTTTTATGGGCTTTGGCCTCTATTGAGGTTGCGACTCAATCGGACCTACGTTGACGTGTCAGTTATTCCACTTTATTTGTTTGGTATTTAAGCATTATATGTAAGCCCGCTACGCGTACGGAAAACCGCACTGCCTGGTCAGGCTGTGCCATTAAGCTATGATCTTACCTCGGACGATCAAAAAAGAAAGCCTCAGATCGCATATAGCGCATATAGCGCTCGCCCTAAGCTCGGGTGTCAAATATAGTGTGTCGTGCGATCTGAGACATTCTTTGTTTTATCGCTCTTGGTATATAATCTACTATTACATTACACCTTAGACGTATCGTAAAGGTATATAAAAATGTTTTTTAAATTTAATTAATGTATTAGTACGCTGTAAAATCGTAGTTTCAATACAAAAATTATGAACAGAAAACTTTTTGAATAAAAAGCTTCATGCATTTGTATATCAAAATATGCAGGAGGAAAACTACTACTAGCACTAGCGTGAAAAAGAATAACTTTCCACACGCCAAACACGCATGGAAAAATCTTTTTTGAGCATACCTACCATGTTTTATTTCCTTGGGTCACGACATCGCGGTTTGGGCTGACGGCGGCGTAGCTTATACTTATACGTGAAATTATGTATGTGTAATCTGGAGATGTTCCTGGGAGATCGCTCCCAGGAACATGCAGGCAGGCAAGGCGACGAGGCGTGGTGCGGTCGCCGGCGGCGGCGGCGCCCCGCCCCACTTCGCTGCTCTGTCTCCCACCCGCTGCGTAATCAACTCGCCCATCCGACTGATAACCCTCATTATCATAAGCCGAGTGTATAGAAGCTTCTAATGTTTGATAATAATCGCTGGCTGTACCCACTCTCTAAATCGTTTCTCTTGGTCGAATGGTCAGATGTCTCCGAATGACCCCAAATGTCTCCCGCGTGGGTCATACAAGGCGACTAAGGCTGGAGTTCACCAACACTAAAACAGGCGATTATTATTAAACCGGTTCTTTTTAACTTTTAATCGCTTTTTTTACGTGTTGGTGAACTCCAGCCTTAGGCTCAAGTTCACCAAAACGTAAAGCAAGCGATTAAAAGATAACCGTCAGTTTTTGACAGTTCTTCCATATGATAAAATGTCTTAAACTGACTGTGGAATAGTAATCGCCCTTATAAGCGTTGGTGAACTCTACATTAGGGCTAAAAACAATAATGACATTCCTCATTAATCAGCAGCGTTGCTCTTATACGATCTAGCCATAAACTGCTGATTACGTGCCCGATAGATGGCAAAAAGTTAACATAATAAGTGTGAAACGTGTGTGTTGCTTACCTCTTTTTAGGGTATATATAGGCGTGTTTTTTTATATACATATGAGAATTTTATACATACATACATATATAAATCACGCCTATATCCCTGAAGGGAGAATTTTATACTTCTCTAATATTAAATATTAATCATCTTGTAAAACGTATTTTTAACAGCTCCCTTAATTTCACAACCTTGATTGTCACAGCGGAAACTTACACTTTGCTTTGCGTCGGTACACTTTAGTCTCCGGTGGTAGTTACAAACTAAACTTATAATTACCTAATCTGTTTAACGATTCAGACTCCGTCGGGGGCTGACTTTGTAACTTGTAGCACAAATTTACAATACGGTTTAGGCTTCAATAAAAGAGCACTTCGGCCGTCGACAGACGTGATTACGTATGCACGTATCGGCCTGCAACCGCTCACAATAGAATTTGGGAATTCTCATGGGCTTTAAAACAATAGCGGTGTGCATGCGGGAACAACCCTTGCGGGCGAATTAAATTCTATCCTTTTATGGATTATTTTGGTATTCTGCTGTTTAATTGTACAGTTATAAAGCCCTAGGAATGCCGGATGGGACGAAAATATTCATAGTAGCCTTGCCTTGTTAAAAATTAATACGTTGACAGAAAGACAAAAATTTCTACAGAAAATTGTACGTCTTTTGCGTTTCAACAGCTCATGCGAAGATGCCTAAACAACTACATTTCGCATGCTCCAATACGAACTAAGTCAGTCGGAGTGAAGATGATGGTATAGGTATTTTCGGAACAATCATATCGATTTCAATGCTTTAAACAGCCTTGAAGGAACGTATTGTAAACGGTGCATTGCGTCTGACTTCTACATGAACAAAGTCACCGACAAAGTCACATCTACCTATTATCAAAAGACTAGTGAATAATGTTCACGCACACCAAAGATGCAGTGATGATAAGAACCAATCCCATTCACAAATCGACTTGCATTATCCGCCGACAACAAGTCTACCGGTTTTATTTAACCGGCAGCCTGATTGCCGCCAATGAAAACAGCAAACGACTTAAGCCAAACACAATCAGTGCCAACAAAAGAGCGTTAGCTAATCTTATTGTGGGTTAAGTTCCGAAACGCGCCGCGCGGTGGCGCTGAATTCACCCGAAGTTGGCGGCCATATTTGAATGATACTTGCCGCTTGACTGACGCGAAATGAACGTGCTAAGTGAGGAAAGCCCGATTCTCGTTTACCGAAAGTTAATGGGGCTTTTGTGAGAGGGCGGCCCTTGTAATGCAATTAACTCCGACAATGGTGGTATCGTTAACGAATTAATTTTAAAACTCCCCAATAATACGGTTTGGGCCCGCCTGATATTTATGAGCGGCTGTAAGTGACAGACTTATTGTGATATTATGGGAGTTGCGGGTTTCTTTAAGTCCACTCTGGTGTTGATTGTCATATTAAAATACAAACAATAAATGTCGAAGATTATTATTATCCGTGGTCTATAACGATCCTAACATTTTTAGAAATTTACTTTCAAACTAATTATTACACCTACCTTAAACTTGAAACAAGGTATATATTAATGATGTAACGAATATTCGCTCCATACATATGGTCAAATATTTACATTCGTTACATCACTAGTACCTATATATAGAACAGAAATTTTTTGGAAAATTGTGAGCTGATGTGGGACATGTATTACGTGTGGTATTTTTCGTTCTATTTCTGTTTATAATAATAACAAAACAATAATTTGTTACAAGAAATATCTACTTAAATTTTAGACTGCAATTTAGAAAATTGACTTACATCACTAGTACCTATATATAGAACAGAAAATTTTCGGAAAATTGTGAGCTGATGTGGGACTTGTATTACGTGTGGTATTTTTCGTTCTATTTCTGTTTATAATAATAACAAAACAATAATTTGTTACAAGAAATATCTACTTAAATTTTAGACTGCAATTTAGAAATTTGACTTTATGTCTTGACACAGACAAGATTTTGCATTTTATTTCAAATACGATCAATATCGTATTTATATACCAATCGCTATCTCAATTTATGGATTATTCGTGGTTAAAATTATCAATAGTTCATAATAAAAATGTATAGTAATCATTGGTGCTATGTTTTTGGTTTTTTATTTGACTCGAAGGACGATTATTACTGGGTATAAGATTTTAAAATTGAAGAAATTTTGACAAATAAATTACATATATACATACATAAGTTACCCCTATATTCCCGAAGGGGTAGGCAGAGGTGAACTAGCACCCACGTTTCGCCAATTATGTTAGGTCCTATGTAATAGGTGGCGAGCCTATTGCCATTTATCGGGCACAAAAGTCGCAGTACTATTGCTAGGTGATATAAGAGGAACGCTGCTGCCCATTCCTCATCGCTGATTTATCCTTAGTCGTCTTGTACGACGCCCACGGGAGAGATTTGGGGTGGTGACAATTGTATTCTACTCTGCCGTCACCACACGGCAAAACAAATAAATTAACGAAAAATGTAAGATGCCTAATAGCTACTTAGGCTATAATAGCTTCCTTAATGTATAAAAGCACAAAGTGAATGTCAATTGTGCGAACACAACTTTGCAGTATTAGAAGGTGAAGGCGCTAGAACAGACAATGAGGTTGAAAATCGCTATAAATTTGACAGTTTTTTGTTGTAATTCATTATTTCCATTTTTCTGTAATGAAATGAATGTCGAAGTTAATAACCACAATTAATACAAAAAGGCACAACAATCTGTTAAATATCTCAGCAAAATAATTTCTGTCATTAAAATTCAACTTAATTTCTATTTGCATCCAAATCAAAAATAGATTTATGTAACTTATGAATGAGGAGAATGTAGAAATGTTTGATATAATACCCGTAGTTCGGTATTGTGACGGCCCGTATTGTTGTGGGGCCACCCGGGTGGTCTCAGGGCTCGCGTCCACTCGAGTGGAAGTGGCGGCTTACCAAGAAACATCAATGGTTACTCTAACGCACACAAAACCTTTTTTTGTCGTAGCATCTATTGATCCGGCAGGCCGGTCATCCCGAAACTGGGCCGGTAGCAATTGTCCATCACATTATAAGGTTTTAATCGTTCGTTTGCAACTCAACTGAGATGTTCAATACGCCAACACTGGGCCTTTTGAGGTGCGATTTCACACCGAGACGTAACTATTGATATTGATATTGCTTTTTGCATGTAAACATCCTTATAGTATTGTTAGGAAACATGTGTAGTTGGGCTACTTCTCCTTAACTTGGCATCAATTTGGAAAGTTTACGGGCCGTCTGCTTCATAGAATTACTAACTTATAAAGGATTTGGAATGAAATATTAATTCTCATTGAATTGCAGTTTTTTTTTGTACAAAAGACATCAACGTGAAATCGCCGTAGTAGATTTCGTAGCAGAGGCGTAGCAGGTGTAATAAACATTTGACAAATTGAATGATCAGGAAATAAGCCACCATGACCATTTCTCTAATATTAAAATGAAGTAATCCTATTGGTGGATTTTTCTTAGCAACCCAAGGGAAAAAGGAAAAGTTTGTGATTTTTAATTGATAGTTAGCCAATTACAATTTCGAGGAGCTAGATATATAGAGATCGAAAGGAGTGGAAGAAGAAGACATGTTGTGCCGACCCCGCTTAGAGCGGGATAAGGGCAGGAAGAAGAAGAAGATAGCCCAGTGGCTTAGCTCCCTTGACCTGCCCTCGCGTTAAAGACCGGTCATTGAATTGCTAACCAAAAATATATTATCTGGAGTTTCTCCGTCGTTCGGAAGGCATGATAAACCGTTGTTCCCGATTACATCTGCAATTGCTAATACCCACCAAATCACCCACTAATCCGCACTGGGTTAATGTGGTGGGTTATGGCCCATTATCCCTATACTCTTCCATTAATAGGAATAACACCTGTATGCCCCAGCAGTGGGGATTTTAGAGGGCAAGTGGTGAGTAAGATTTTCAGTCATTAATTTAGTGTCCTTGCCCACAGGTTTGGTTTAAGAATCGGCGAGCGAAATGGCGGAAACAGAAACGGGAAGAGCAGGAGAGGTTACGGAAGCTGCAGGAGGAGCGGGTCTGCGGCCGGGCTCCCCTACTGACCCGGGGTGGTATGTCCCCAGCGCACTCCCCTGCGGGCCGCGCGGCAGGCCCGCCTACCCCACGCCCCTACACTGACGACTCGGAGTCTGACCTTGAAGTAGCCTGAACAACGGACACCTACGGAATTGGACACAGTACACCAACTAAGGCTGGAGTTCACCAACACTTAAGCCGGAGCATTACATATAACGCTCGTAGTGCCGTCCTAACGTAGGATTCGTGTTACATTACACGTTACACGTCTGGATCCGGCTTTAAGCAAGCGATAATTATTTAACCGTCCGTTTTTGACATATATGTATAGAAGAACTGTCAAAAACTGGCGATTATTTTTCAATAGCTTGTTTTACGTGTTGGTCTTGGTGAACACGAGCCTATGGAGGCAGAACACAATTCGGACACCGCATCACGAATCAGTGTCACTTAGTCTATTTTTGAAGAAAATGGCATCAGCACGAAACGGGTGGTTACCAAAGGTGAACTTTGAACATACAAGCGAGTATACCTAACACAAATAATCATCCACCGTTTCTTAACTTGACTTCACTTAACATCTTCCCCTGTGAAAATTAGGTTTTGGTGAAAGTGAAAAGACGATTATATACGCTCAAGTGTTCTTTCATAATAAAGGTGTGTTGAGAGTGTGGACAAGGGTAGGATAACAGTTAAGAAGGTTACTTGACTCCGCGTGGAATGAATAGACTTTGTACATTTTAATTTTATTTTGTGCTTAGCAAGCTTCAAATCTATGACGATTCCTGAAACGTATCTCCCATAGGTTCTTCTTGTACCTGGTTTATGTTACAAATAGATAATTTATCACAATTATATAAAACTGACAATTGCAAAGTATATAATTATTACATGAATACTTTTAAGGTTAATTCATAATAATTTATCGCATTAGATTGTATTTATAAATGTCTAGATACCTATATATAATTATGTGTAAGTGTAGTTTTCTATACATACAAATTTATTGTTATGCCATAATTGGCCATGGTTATGCTTCTAAAATGAGTTTCATATCAATTAAGTTTTCCAATAATATCGCGTAGTGATGACTAATACTACAAAGGCAATGTATCGCCGTGAGATTAATAAAGCCCAATTTAATAGATATAGCATGTCAACTAACAATATCAATGTATGTAAATAACTGCTTCCAGAAACTCGATGCGAAGTTAGCGATCTTAGACGGTTATAGATATTCTGAACTACATCTACCTGAAAAATTTGATTGGTATTTTTAGTAAATTTCTCTGAAAATTTATATTTTTTAAACATAATTCCACTACGAGGTGTTTAGTACATGAGGTATCAAGCCGGCACACCTACATAAACACTATGGTTATATAAAAAATAATAATTTGTTAAATAAAATGTTTTTTCCATACAAATAGTTCGATCAGAAAAACAAAACGTAAAAATTTGTTTTATTTAATTTTTCAATTTTTTATGTTTATTGGTTAAAATTATTTCACACTTTTGAAACATACAATTATTACAATTAATTTGTGAGCAATTCAAAATTTGTTACTGTTATCATATCAACTGACGTTGAAATTACATAGAACCTCTTTTTTGGTAACCAAGTTTCAATGTCAAAAAACCAAAAAAAAACTATCTTTTCTGAATTTCCTATCACAATAAATGCAGTGATAATGCTTTTAGCACTCGTAGATTCCACCGTCTATGCATTAAAGGAAGAACGGGCAATATGGATACAGTAGTAGGTTTGACGGAACTTAATAGAATTTCAAATACATGGGATAGGGAAACTATATGTGAAATTTGTAAAACAAGTGTTATGGCCCTGTCAGGCACGCAACTTGTGGGCTTGGAGAGTGGAAGTGTATTCGACTTTTTTTTGAAGGACCCAATAGGCTGTTGGGTGGGTGGCTATTGAACTTTGATGGATCCTCGAGCCTTGTATTCGACCACACCCTGAAGGGTCTCCTACAGCAGCCATCTCCCGAGAGAGTCCCGCTACCGTGGAATCTCACAGTGCACTACGAATCAACGTATTCAACATGAGCATACGCGCGGATACTGTAATTGTTGCCCAGCAATCGATTGGTCCATGAACGGTTTGTCAATAGAAGCTTTGATTTGTTAGTTTTCCCCCCAAAGAAAGTCCGTGAACTGTTCCCAAACATAGGGTTTATGTATCCTAGCCAAGTGGCTTATTCGAACGCCTAGAAAACAAAAGTATGATTCTGACGTATTGTTTTCTCTGTAATACGTCAGTTTCATACATGGTCACTATTCTAAATTAACTTAACTTTGACGCTCCATTCTACAATTACTTTGGCTTTTGTTACAAGACAACATACTTTTGATTTAATTTAACATTTCGTAATTCTTTCTTTTTCTAAATTCTGTTGATGAACGGTTCATTGGCCTGAAGCTTTTTGGTTAATGTGTCTAATATTATTTTGCTCAAGCGGTTCATAATATCAGCGTCGCCGTACGCCATAATATATAATACCTAATAGAAAGAAACAGTAGCGAAGTCGCAATATTTACTGTGCTTATATCGCCTTTTTACTTCAATAACGTGTTATCTTGTATAACAAAATTCTTGGACTTGTCACGTTATTATCGATCTAGTTCCATATTGCCCGCTTTTCCCTACTACTACTTGTGTACATAAATTTAATGAAAGTATTCTTATACGGTCGGTTGCACAACAAAGAAATATTCCTATCAACTTGACATGAATTTCGATAGGCCATCGCATGGAAAAGTACTATGCAATAGAAATAGGATTGTGGTTAATGTACTTAATAATACATTATCTAATATAATACCTACATGACTATCGTTTGATTTTATTTACTCACTTCCCAATTGTTAGCAACCAACTTGGTAAGCTGGAAATTCACATGATTTTTACAAAAGGTGACCGTATTTTCTGGTCTAGTCGGATTAAATAAGGTAAGTGGAGTCGAAACTACGCCTACACCTATGACATTAATATATTTTTTAAATTCCAATTTGAATAGTGGGTAGGTATTTATTTATAGCTAATACACGACACAGTCTGTCGGGCCAAAATAAAGAACCAAATATTAGTTCAGGCAGACAGCATAAAGTAGATTAACCAAGGACTTAATGACGGTTTTAAATAAATGAAACTAATTATATTCCTGCAGGTGACACTTTGTTTAGTCAGAAAGGATTACTTGGCATACAAATGAGGGGGTAATCTCTTGTGGCCTTGTGGATTCCATGACAGTGGTGTCATAAGTATTAACATCTCGACCGTTGCACTTGGTATGACCATGATGTCAATCTTATGATTGACCTTAGTAAGTACCTATTTGAATTAAGTACCTACAGTATTCCTAATCAGTTCATCATTGCAACTACATTAAAGACGTACCTACTACCTATCATATGCGACGTGATCTGTTGTTTGATGGCGCGTCTTTGTCTGACAGGTTAATCGTGATGGTAGGCCATTAAGCATTTCTTTTTTTGCATATTTACCATATCTATGATCTATGGTCGCCGCGGATTGCTTGAAAAGTGACTCCTATTAAATTTACGAGAATGTTAAACGAACCTACTAGGTGTGTGCGATATATTCCCCAAGCCTCGTGAGGGGCCTGGTGGAAATCTGAGTTCCCACACATATGCTCTTGGGGTACCAATATAGAAATTATTTTGGAGAAAGCCCTATTTGCTAATGCTCGTGCCCGGGCCATTAGCCACAGCTAGATGTCCGCAGTCCGCCACTAGGCGGATGACCCGGATGATAAAGATTTCCTAAGCTCCATCTTAGATCTTGAGTTACCTACTTCATTTGTCCGTAGATTTAACATTGTAACTTAAGTATATTAGGTAGGAGTGAATTTATAATTACTGGAGTATTTTAAAGGTATTCTTTATTTACATGATAATAGTTTTAGATCCTTTACACATTTTAACAAAAAACAATAAGTGTGTATACATTATGCCTATGAATACACATTTCGAGATAACATAGCTACAACAATTGTTTCAATTATTTCCAAATAAATAGAGAGAGAGATATTTTTGTCACTCACAAAACGTTTATGATCTAAAAAATATTTAATTATTAAGTTCAAAAAACAACCAAATTAATTAAGTGTTAAGACACAGAATTGTCATTGAAGTTTTCTAAATAATTAAGTTCTTTATCTATCACTTCAGGCTTATCGTCTCTCGTCTCTATTTGTAGTAGAACGGGTAAGAATACGCGTAGGCGTAGGGGTACGAGTAAGTGAGTGGAGATGCGTAGTAGGGCGACGCGTAGTATCCGTAGTCGAGCAGGACTTGGGGCTTCGCTGTCGCTGATGCGAGCAGCACCGCAGCGAGGGCCAAGAAGACTAACTGGAAGTGGATGTTAAGAATTGGAGAACTGGCTGGTTATGTTAAAAATACCTAATCGTTTTATATTGAGAATGTCAGATGAAATTTTCGGTTTGATTTTATTTCAATTATTTTTTATTTAGTAAGTTTGCCAACGTTTGTGTATATCAATATCTTCTTACAACTTATTAACTATATTTTAACTCAAAACCGAATGTCTCTTACAGGAAAACACAACATGCACTAACTAAAATTGTAATTATATAATATGTTTAATTAAATTAAAATTATCTCTTTGCTCTGTTTTTACTGTTAATATATTTTTCGAGTATTTTTCTCCTAAGTTTTATTTTGTTATAGCTAGGTAGCTCTAAATGAAACTAATAACTTGTGTAAGCTACTTATTTAGGTATTTGTAGCGACAAAATAGGGCTTTTCCGAACATCACAATAATAATAACTTGGAAGTTTGTGCTAAGTATTGGAATTTGTCCTAGATCTACCTATTCAACACTTTTTATTTTCATTAAAAATAATTATCTCCTTAGGTTTAATTTAATACCTAGCTAGTAAATGAACCGAAATAAATTCAACACAACATCTAGGTAGTTGTTTATCAAGTGTTTATGGGAATAAAAACAGAAACTATAAAAATAATAATAAGAAAAATATCCCAATGAATTTCTCTATAGAAAATGAATCCTCAACTCACCACCTTGTACATCCTGATGAACGAAACTGGATGAACGACACTGGATTACGCGTGTGACACCGCGGTCAGCTGTTCAATGTTGATCTGTGTTCCCGCGCACACCTTATATACCGCTCCAGAGGTCCCAATCGTGATTAGAAACATTAATCACCGCTCGTCCTTACGACCGGCGTTGACAATGTCGCATTATCCGTTAAAGAGTCTGTTGTCCATATCGGACCAGGATCACGGACGCGGCAGATAGTGGATTGATCGCCGTAAAAACCGTGCATGGATTCGGCCATTAATAGCACACAGAGGCTTTGTTCTCGACCCGTTTTTTTCCGACAATGTGCTTAAGTACAATGTTAACATTACTAGGTTATAGTAGTACCCTCAAGAATAAAATACTTAATTGATTCAAGTTTTTTTTTGTCAATTGGTCATGTTTTTTCTGTGCTTAAAGAAGTGGTACCTAGGTACTACTACCTACGATGGTCACGATTTTAAAAGGGTACAGTGAACAACACGTGTAGCAAAACTAAAGAATAATATTGACCCATATTAATACTTTAGTAATATCATTACTACGTTTGTTATGTTTTTGTGTAAACTGTCCCTATTCCCAGTTTCTACACTACCCATTGGCGTGGTGATGTCTATAGCCAATGTGTCTGAGGCTCTGAGCGATAACTTGGGTCCAGTTGGACTCGTTACTCGTATAATAAAAAATATATACTTATGTATAGCTGTACTTATAGGTGCCTAATATAGTTATGTCGGTCTATGTAATGGAAACCTTAAAAAAATAATCAGATAGAGGCTTCAATTTATTACAGCTTTTACGCAGTTAAGTCATCCTAATAAATTAACCAACTGTACCCACTCCTACGAACATGACGTTGGTAGGAGTGGGTACAGTCAACAGCAAAACTTAAATGTACGGTAGGTACCTACATGCTTTGTCACTAAGGCAATTTTTGTATTGCAATAAATATTTGCTTTAGGTAAGCTCAGGAATATCACAAAATAAGTATCTAGTAGGCGGATTGAAGATACATACCTACATCGACAATTTATCCCCGAAGGGGTGGACAGAGATATTAAAAGCTACATTCCGCTATGTTAGGTCCCATTTAGAAGGCGAGCCTATTTCTTGCTTTCCATCAGGAACGCAGTGCCAATTCTTCATCACGCTTAATAACCTATACATAACCTGGGAAAATGGCTAGAGAATGTGGGACTGAAGATCAGCAGAACAAAAACTGTTCATTTGTACTGCGACTTCTTTCGCGCCTGTGGTCTTACTCATATTGCCTTAGATGGTGTAGCCCTCCCAATTTGTTTCGATTTCAGGTACCTTGGATCATTTATCCAAAATGATGGTGATATTGACCGCGATGTGAATGGTAGATTAAATGCAGGATGGATGAAATGCCGGCAGGTCTCGGGGGCAACGTATGACCCAAGATTGCCCCTTAATTAAGGGTAAAATATACATACATACATAAATCACGCATATATCCCCGAAGGGGTAGGCAGAGGTGAACTAGCACCCACGTTTCGCCAATTATGTTAGGACTCATGTCACAAAAGTCGCAGTACATTGCTAGGTGGTACAAGAGGAACGATGCTGCCCATTCCTCGTCCATCACTGTTTTATCCTTAGTTGCCTTGTACGCCAGCCACGGGAGAGATTTGGGGAGGTGACAATTGTATTCTACTCTGCCGTCACTATACTGCACAAATCACCAAACGGGTAAAATATACAAAACCATAATAAGACCTGTCGTATTGTATGGATCAGAGTGTTGGGCAACGAAAGCGAGGGATGAAAGAAAAATGCATGCAGCGGAAATGAGAAAGTTGAGATGGATGTGTGGGATGGCTAGGAAAGACAGGATTAGAAATGAGTACGTTAGAGGAAGTCTGAAAGTAGCGCCGATGATCGATAAATTGAGGAGTGACAGGTTAGCGTGGTACGGGCATGTAATGAGGAGGGATGAATGTTACGTAGCTAGAGGTATGTTAAGTATGGATGTGCATGGACCTAGAATGAGAGGAAGACCGAAGAAGCGCGATGGATGGATTGTGTGAAACATGATATGGGAAAGTGGGGAGTTCATGCTGCGCTCACGTCTAATAGAAGAGAGTGGAAGAAGAAGACATGTTGTGCCGACCCTACTTAGAGTAGGATAAGGGCAGGGAGATGAAGCTTACCTATAGATAACCCTTAATCGCCTTTGTGCCTACGACACACACGGAAGAGATAGGGTTTGGTTACTACTGTATCTATCTTACTTTACTCTGATTTTTAATTAGATGTAAGTAGTACCTACCTACTAAAGTGGCACGAGTAATGATACCACTTTACGGAAAATAAAAAACAGTGTTGCACCTTTACTGTCACAACACGTATTAAAGTAGGATAGGTACCTACTTACCTAATACATGGAAATTATTTAGAACATTGTGCAATTATTCGTGGGTATTTTTTAAGGTTAACAGATACAGCGGTGACCAACGACTTAACATTTTGGTCACCCATCCAACGACCGGCCTTAGCGGACATTGCTTAGTTTTTGGAATCGCAGACCGAGAGCGCTCTCTAGCGCAGTGGCATAGCGCACTTGGCATGCGATTGAGTTAACTAAGCAATGTCGCTAAGGCCGGTCGTTGGATGGGTGACAAAAAATTTCCTGTGCTTCAGAAGGCACGTTAAGCCGTTGGTCCCGGATGCATCTTATTAATACCCACCAACCCGTACTGGGCCAGCGTGGCGGGTTATGGTTATGGCCCAATCTTCTTATAAGTACTCTTCCATCCATAGAGAAGACCCGTGCCCCGGCAGTGGGGACATTAAAAGGGCTCGGTCTCACGAGTAGCGCAATTGTCACCGCGCCTTAGAGTTTTTCTATTTTATACTATACATACCGTAGGAGTGCAGGCTCAATTAAGTAAATTAAAACTCGATAAAACTTTGTGAGACATGTGTACTCCTTCAATTACCAACGGTCGACAGAAAATTAAAATTAACGAAGGCACAAAATCTTCACGCTAATGACGTGCGATGATTCATTCGCCAACATGCCCCCGCGCGTTGAAGGCTTGTCCTTCAACCCCTAAATCTTCATCTGGCAGCAATGGGGCAATCTTGCTGACGCTACGTCGCACGACTCCATTCGCCGTTCTTATGTCGGCGACACGATATTACCATCACTGGTGCCAGGTTGACTGCTACGATACGCCCGAGCTTCCACTTAAGTGGTGGAAGGCCATCTTCCTTTAACTACCGTTAAGTCTGCGTGATTCTGTGGATTTATTTGTGCGCTGCCACGGATGGTCTCTACCATCATTTCCAGATAAACGAATGACAAGGGCAGTGGTGTTTAATACTTTAAGAACTTCGTCAGAGAACCACTTTCGAAAATTTCACACACACACACAGGTGTCCAAAAACTGTGGATTATAGATTGTTTACGATTTTTTAATTAAATAAAAACTTCAACAGGTAAGAGGTATTGTAAAAATTTTATTTAATAAATTCTCTATTCATCGTCGAGCTTCTGTCGCATGTTCCGCTTAGGGTTATTGAATTTCCGCTTCTTAAACTCTACGGGCCCGTCACCCAATGACTCCACTCGTTTCTCCTTGAACACTATAGTCTCTGGTTCAACTACAACAGGGGGTGGAGGCAATTCTTTTGTCTTTGGCAACTGCAGGTCAACAGTTTCTACAGGTCTGCGGAGATTAAAGAATTTATTGAAACTCATAATGTATTACAAAGAAAAATAATTCCAATTTTTTTTTGAACATATTAGGTAATAATGGGGAATCGAACCCACGTCCTCCGGAATCCAGGCGGCTGCCGATACCACCTATACACACCTACAGACATCCAGGACGTCAGTTAACTTGCCGAAATTTTCTACCATTCAACTTCACGTTGTAAGCCAACGGCTACCCTCGCATTGTAGAAATAAATTTCTAACATCAAAGCATGTGTTTTTACAAGCATTTACATGATGTCATGTCAAACATATGATTATAATATTATATATAAAAAAATTCAATCATTGCATTATATATTGAGCGCCTAAAGCCATTAATATTTTAGATATCATGATTAAACAACATTATGCATTTAACATTGTTGAACTATTCTGGGTATGTCAATTTATAATTTCTCAAAAAGCATTTGTTTATATTGCGTTGAGTGTTCATATAAAACTGTGATTGTCACTTACTCATTCACCACAGGTTTCCATGTTCCGTAAGGGTTCTGTGCTCTTGGTGCAGGCCCATAGGTTACATTGCTAGAGGGTGGCGGGTCCTTTTTAACCGCTAATTCCCTCATCTTCTCCCTCGCTAGAAGAGCATTCACTTCCTTCACAACGTCTTTTTGTTTTTCTTTCCTACATAAACATATTAAGATTACACTAACTAAATATATGCCATTGAAATAATTTAGGAGAATTAGATAGTAAACTGGTTTAGTCTTCTATGCTGGCCTGGGAGCAAACAAATAATGTAGAATAGGCCAGCCCCGACTCATCCCATGGGTGTCGTAAAAATCGACTTAGGGAGATTGCCCGGTTTAGACTAATAAGCACCTTGGGGCACCCGAATGGTGGACGGACAACCACCAACAACAGCATACCAAAAGAGGGTTAGTGTCAGGCAGGTGGCCTGCCGTAAAACCTAAGCCACAACTTTGAGCTATATGGATTCACTCTCTCCATTCATCGGTCTCTCGACATGGTCCGTTCCGTCTCTTTTCTACACATTCATTCATCACTAGCACCTTTACGGTGTGATGGATAATATGAATCAAAAGGGAGTGGATGGCTTGATGACGTCTGACTGATATGAATGGAAGAGGAAACATACTGCGCCGACCCCAGATAGACTGGGAACAGGGAGAATAAGAGATAGTAAACTGATTTGCTAACCCCTATTGACTAAAACAACATTGATAATAATTCCTTCACTTGCTGTATTTATATATATCTTCATGAATATAAAAGCAGAATTAGCAACAAAACTTACTTTTGTTTTTCCTTAACTTTCTCCACTTTTTTTTGTTTAAGTTTTTCTTTTTCCTGATCGGCTGTAGATAAGTATTCGTCAGGTGCATCCCAAGTAGTTTCTGAACAGCACAAAAATAATAGTTTAATTACATTCATTTAGTTTGGCATAAAAGTGTACAATAACAGTCTCACTAATGTAACAGTACACAAATTCGAGGGTGAGTACTAATTGGGTGAGTATATAGGTATTTGGTGGTTTAATTTTTTAAGCTCTATACTGTTTGTAATAAAACAATGTTTGTTCAGTAGACAATTATTACCGTTAGTAACTGTATTCCAGAAATAAGAACTGTCATCATCATTTCTTATTTCATGCCAGACAGGAGTTTCCTTGACACTTTTAGAGGCAGTTGTTACTACAGAGGTTGTGTCTATACTACTACCACTCTGCTCCAACAAATCATTGATACTCTGTAATAAATAAATAACATACATATTAAAATTTTTGTCTTCTACAACTATAGACATAGTATGCAGAGTTTATATCATTTGGTGTTTGACATTAATAAATTGAAACATAATAATATGGATAAAATAAACAGCAAAGGAACATCACTAGGAATTTCTGATATAGTTGATATATTTTTTACATAAAATTGTCATGTTGACGAACAGTATTGCCCCTCTGGACTAAATTTTATAAATTGCTTAGCAGAGGCAGACAGGACAGGACGTAGAGAAGACTTTAGATAAAATTTTTATGTGGTAACACTACAGTTGCAGATTGCTCTTCTTTATGTTAGTATAGGATTTGGAAGGCAGTGAAGCTTACTGATCAAAAAATGTAATTTCAACTGGCGTACTGTTGTATAGCTTTATATAGCTGACAATGTCATGCGGCATTATCCCTGGCAACATGTTACACAATTATTTGGAAACTTGGAATGTTACCTTTGATGTTAAATCTGCATTGTTTTGCACATCTTTTAAGTAGGCAGCCATTGCAGCCGCCTCCATTTTCTTAAATTCACCATCCAATTTTTCTTTTTGTTTAAAATCTTTAGCACTCTTCTTACTGAGCTGTGATATATGTTTTTGGACATTTTCCTTGTGCCGTTTACCATTTTCGTGAAATGAAATTGACTGTAAAAAAGCATTTCTCAAAATGTGCCAAGAACAAAGTTTGAGAATGGAAGATGTGAACTAGCACCCACGATTAGTCAATTATGTTAGGTCCCATGTAGCCATAGGTGGCGAGCCTGTTGCCATTTATCGGGCACAAAAGTCGCGCAATGGAGTATCCATTGCGCGACTTTTGTTGTTATAAAAAAAATATCTGATGAAAATTTGTTTATTATTTTTTTTTTTTTTAATCTTTATTTTTTAGGGACTTTTGTCTCTAAGACATGTCAGCCCCATAAACACAAACACTTTACAATATAGCAATATATCATAAACGTTTACACATATTAATTATTACCTAACGACTAAACAATTTTCAATTAAACTACATAAGGACAATGTGGCCTTTGTTTATTTTAAATAAGTCACTTTTTAGATGCTTCCTTAAAATAAAAATATAATAATAAATCAGAGATGAAAACAACACAAGGAAATATTGTGTTACTTACAACTTTATTATCTGCAAACCAACATTTGCAAAAATCGCAGTATTTGCGCGCCTGTGATTTCCAATATTCAGTCCTAATGGGAAATTAAATTATGAAGTAATTTAACAGTTTCTAACTAGTATATAAATAAATAAATAAAAATTATTATTTATTTCAGACTGAGTCCATAATGTTAGTAACAATATTCTATGAATATTCTATGAAAATATTCTATGAATTTTACAATAAATATTGTTTGTTAATACTTACATATTTTTAGTTTAAAACTACTTTATTTACTTTATTCTTTTCTTTATTTCTATTTTACACTGTCACACACGTCTGAACTGACTGACTGACATGACAACCAACTGCCAACTTAACAAGTCAGTTGATACTGTCGCTAGTGGTCAAAAAAATGCTCACGGAAATGTCAAAATGTATGGGTAAATTGTAGTTCTAATTTTCGCCGCCTGATAAGATAAATTGGTGGCAGTATACGATTCGGTTTTTTTTTAGTTTAGTTTTAAATTCTCCCTATATTTTAGGGAAGGCAAAGGGTCTAGCCCACACAGCCAAGTCTTTAGTGTATATTTTATCTGTAGTCTTATGAAATAATGAGTGGGTGAACAGTATGAATGAAATGAATTTTACGTTAAAATATGGGTGCCACATATTTTAACGCATCTAGGGAGTGCTTGGCGGGAATTTAATGGTAACAGAGTTAATGATGGTGCTTGATGAAATGGATAAAACCACTTTTTATAGTGATCTTCACCACAACATCAAACACATCATGAGACTTATTTTCGATGATTCTGCATAATTGCACATCAACACGGATGCTTGTGCATCAAAATAACACCACTTTCACTGCACAAAATCCACTCTGTAACAATTTTTGAATTAGTGAAAATTAATCTGACTGACACCACGAAACGCGCCAAACACTCCTTTTTTTTATTCTCCCTATATTTTGGGGAAAGCAAAGGGTCTAGCCCATACAGCCAAGTCTTTAGTGTATATTTTATCTGTAGTCTTATGAAATAATGAGCGGGTGAAAAGTATGAATAAAATGAATTCTACGTTAAAATATGGGTGCCACATATTTTAACCCATCTAGGGAGTGCTTGACGCGAATTGAATGGTAACAGACTTAATGATTGTGCTTGATGAAATGGATAAAACCACTTTTTATAGTGATCCTCACCACAACATCAAACACATCATGAGACTTATTTTCGATGATTCTGCATAATTGCACATCAACACGGATGCTTGTGCATCAAAATAACACCACTTTCACTGCACAAAATCCACTGTGTAACAATTTTTGAATTATTGAAAATAAATCTGACGGACACCACGAAACGCGCCAAACACCTCTTTTTCTTTTTTTTTTAATCTCCCTATATTTTAGGGAAGACAAAGGGTCTAGCCCATACAGCCATGTCTTTAGTGTATATTTTATCTGTAGTCATATGAAATAATGAGTGGGTGAAATGTATCAATGAAATCCACTCTGTAACAAGTTTTGATTATGTGAAAATAAATCCGACTGACACCTTTGAAACGCGCCAAACACTCCTGTGCCTCTTTCTTTTATTGTTTTACAATACAGTTACCCCCGAATACAGAAACGCTACTCAAATTTAGGGGACTGCTTAAAAAGTTAAGTGGACACTACCTGTCAGAATTTGTATGGAAAAACGTCAATTTTGACAATACTTAAATGTTAAGCGGGACTCAAATTTTGAATAGCGTTTCTGTATTCGGGGGTTATTGTTCTGAGGTTTTAATTCTACCCTTTTTTTTCAGAGAAGGCAAAATAATCTAACCCATACAGCCAAGTCTTTAGCTTAAAATTTTCGTGAAATTTCACACATTTTAACGCATCTAAAGTCTATTTTTTGTCTTGGATACTTAACAGACAGCTGCAAACATCATGTATGCAAGCTGCAAACATCATATTATTTATTTAACTCTAAACATTATATCATGACAAAAATTAGACTTAAAAACTTTATTTTAAAGACTTTATTTACTTATTACTTTTTTTAATGCAGAGACTATAGTGTTTAGCGATGACTAAACATTAAAACATGACATTTGCACGTTTCAATTTAGTGTCCAAAATAAAAAAAATAGACTAGGGAGTACTCAGTGTGAAATAAATGATAACACAGCGGCCCTAGCACGGGACGAGATATGTCACCCGGGGAGTAGACAATTTTTTCTCAATCCCTTCTTTTCTTTCTCTAGAGCTAGCATGGCAAAAGGGAGAGACTAGTTCAATCTAAGCGAATAAAGAGTGAAGGGAAGGCCCGTGCCCCAGCAGTGAGGACTTTAAAGTTAGAAGCAAATTCTCTCATAACTTGTAAATTAAAATAACCCTTGGACATTTTAGTTAACTGACACTTATTTATTATATGCAAAAATTAAACGGGAATAATCGGGAATATCGAATAAATCATATAGACCTATCTTTGTCACCACCTCAATAGCTCGGAGACATATTGCTCTTCTTAAAATGTCAAAAGTGGAAATATGTTTTCCATAATAGTGACGCCATGATAAGGAAGTAGAGAAATAGTCCCATTAATATGTCAAAACAATCGTTACCATTGACGCCGTGCTAACTCCCTATTTTAGGGATGGCAAAAGATCTAGCCCATACAGCCATGTCATTAGTGTATATTTTATCTGTAGTCTTATGAAATAATGAGTGGGTGAAATGTATGAATGAAATTAATTTTTAATGACACACATTTTAACGCATCAAGGGAGTGCTCAGAGCAAATTTGATGGTAACAGAGTTTATGACGGTGCCTGTAGGCCTATTCCCTAACTTTTTTTGACAGTTGAAAGTGATGATCACCGAACTATTTACTAATACATTGCTGTTATCACAGGACAAGTGTCACAATAGCATTATAGTAAAGTAGTAATGGATAGGTAAATAGTTCGGTGATCATCACTTTCAACTGTCAAAAAAAGTTAGGGAATAGGTCTACTGATGAGGTGGACAAAACCATTTTTTTAAAGTGGTCTTCCCCACAACATCAAACACATCACAAGACTCATTTTCAATGATTCTGCATAATTGCACATCAACACGGATGCTTGTGCATAAAAATAACACCACTTTCACTGCACAAAATCCACTCTGAACGAATTTTAGAAGTATTGAAAGAAAATCTGACTATCTGACACTGCGAAACGCGCCAAACAGTCCCAACCTTTTTCTGTTTTTAATTACTTCTCCCAATTGGGAAGGCAACGTGAGATAGCACATACAGTCAAGTTGTCAGTATTTATTTCATCATTAGAATTTGTATTTCAATCGTCATCAGTGTTAGTTATTAATTATTTTTTCATGTTACTTTCATTATCATTTCATGATCTGAGAATTAAGTTTGTCGGTTTATTTAATAATTTATTTTATAATTTCAGCTCATTTTTTCGTCTGGTAATAATTTTTGGCTGACCTGCATTTTGGGTTTTGACTGTCAATAATATTACAACAAAAAAATCTTTGTCTTTGGTTACTTTTGTGATGTCGTCGTCGAGTATCGAGTGTCGTCTTTTTTAAAGTTAAATCAAGGTAAATATTTTTAAAATTAGGTTTTGCTATTCTTTATTAAATTCTGTATCAAGGTACATTATTGACACGTATTTTCCTAAATCTGATAAGTAAAGTCTTATCATAGTCTAGATTAGCTTACATTTCGAATTCCAACTATCTAGGCGGCCATATTAAAATTTTGGTAGTAGAAATCTAGATATTCTTATCCAATAATATCGGTTCAATCATTTCATATTATGTACACTTAGTTAGAGGTTCTATTACTAATGTAATATTCTAGGTGAATACATTATTAATTGTACCGTAGGCTTTATTTATTATCTTTGATAACTGTCTATAGTATTTATGTTTATCTGACTTGGTTGTTGACGCGTCTCGTTTATCTCGCTTCCAAGTACCGTTGATGATTTTACCTTTCTGTCCTATTTGTTTCAGATATTCCCGGACTAAGTTGGTGAACGTGATAAACTTTTCTAGTTGCCTATGTCTCTAAAAGTGACTTCTCATAAAATTTATTTAGTGTTTGACTTGGACAAAGATTTGTGATTTTAAGTTTCTAATTTTAGTCGTCCCTAGTGGGATAATTTGGCAAAATGATGACCGAAAATAGAATTAGTTCAAGTAATCACGTCGGAAATAGTATGAGTAATCAGAACAAGGGGTAAGGTTTATTTTTTTCTGTTGTTATTTTTCTTTGTCTAAGGTTTTTGATTATGCCTAATATTGAAAATTTACAGAGACGTCGATAAAGCTATTGACGACATCGGTTGGAAATCTAAATTAAAGATACCCCCACAGGACAGAAGAATAAAAACTAGTGTAAGTAGATTACAGCTACCCACTTTTAGGAATCTTCTAAAAGTTCAACTTTTTGATTACCCATTATTACTTATAGGATGTAACAGATACTAGAGGTAATGAGTTTGAAGAGTTCTGTCTGAAACGTGAGCTGTTGATGGGTATTTTTGAAAAGGGTTGGGAAAAACCATCTCCTATTCAAGAGGCTTCAATCCCAATCGCACTTAGTGGCAAAGATGTTCTCGCAAGAGCTAAGAATGGAACTGGAAAAACTGGAGCTTATTGTATTCCAGTCTTAGAACAGGTGAATTGTTTGTTAATATCTCTAATTTTACTTTTAAGTCTTACTGTTTAATGATGATTTTGTTTGGATTCCCCTTCACTTATGATAAGTGAGAACATCCATTTCTGATTTATTTAGTTACCTATTTTTACGAATGCTTTAGTTTTTACTAGATAATGACAGCTATAATTTACTTAGGTGGATCCTAAAAAAGATGCTATTCAAGCTTTAATTGTGGTACCAACTAGAGAGTTAGCACTCCAAACATCACAGATTTGTATTGAGCTGGCAAAGCACACAGATATACGCGTAATGGTAACTACAGGAGGCACAAATCTCCGTGATGACATTATGCGCATCTATCAAAATGGTAAGCATTGTTTTATTGTTGTAATTTGAAGAAATTGGCTTAAAATGCATTTTCAAAAGTCCATAAAATATATATTGATAGCCTTTTGGCCAAATATCTATATTTAAGATTTATTCAATTATACTCTATACTCAAATAATATTGCATTTAATTATACTAGCATTTATTTTATATTTCAGTTCAAGTTATAATTGCTACTCCTGGTCGTATGATTGATCTCATGGATAAACAAGTTGCTAAGATGGAGCAATGCAGAATGCTGGTTCTGGATGAAGCAGACAAACTCCTTTCTCAAGATTTCAAAGGCATGTTGGATATGGTTATTTCACAGTGAGTATTCTTTTCAACCAATTTCACATTATATTTTTAAATCTTATAGTTTAATTTTATGTGGACTTATATTTCTTATAATTGTAATCTGTCTTGTGTATTAATATATTAAAATTCAATATATTAATTAAATCTGGACTGTTTTAACTGTTTCAAGAAGTCTTTTCTGTTTTGGTATACTAAAACAAATTTAATGTGTTTCTCATAAATTTATATTTACTGTTTGGCATTGTTATTATTATATTTTATTATTATTATTATAAATTATCAGGCAGACAGTTGTAAACTGTTTTGTAACAAAACTACTAATAAACTAAAGGAATATACAGTCGAAACTGGATATAACAACATTGGAGAGACCATTATAATTCAGTTGTTATGTCCGATAGTTATTATAAGCAATATACACAAGTACATTAGGTAAAGTCTGTACCATCTAACTTGTCTTATTTGGTTAACAATCTTGGCACAACCTTTTAAAAAATCACTCATTACAAATAAAATTTACTTGTACAAACGCACAATCAAACCTATAGAACTAGGTGTCCTAACTTACAATCCCACGACGCGGCCGCGCGACTCAAATGTTTATACGCGTAAACGCGATGGTCGCATCGCTTACTCGCGCGATGATCGCGCAATCGCATTCTATTAGGCAAGCATCGTGCTTGAGTGTTGTGTAAACTTATAAATTTCAATACTTTACTGCGTTGAGTTAGATTTAGCATAAACTTGTTCAAAAACACTAGTGTGTTACAGTGCATAGGGATTTTGGATTTTGGAATATATCAAAAATATTTCTTAAAATTTGGTTTTATGAGAGTGTACTCGCCCGAGTACAATGGGCGGTTCTATGCATGAAATTCACCGAAGCAAGTGCGTTCCACACATAATCTTTTACAGCGCCAGTGACCTCTGTTGTGACAAATTACACTTCATAATGGTTTTTCTATGGACTCTAAAGTTCTTTCGATCAACTCCATGTACTGTTGATGATGATGGACAGCTCTTTGTTTTCTTTGGTCTCAAATAAACCCGTGCAATCGTACTTCTGAATGATCCTACCTGCCCTGTTCCCAGTCTATCTGGGGTCGGCACAGTATGTTTCCTCTTCCATTCATATCAGTCAGCAGTCATCAAGCCATACATTCCCTTTTGATATATATCATCCATCACACCGTAAAGGTTCTAGTGACGAATGAATGTATAGAAAAGAGACGGAACGGACCATGTCGAAAGACCGATGAACGGAGAGAGTGATTGGAATGACATAATTCCAATCCAAACTGCTCAAGGTTTTGGCTTAGGTTTTACAGAGGGGGCCGCCTGTCCCGACACCAACCTCTTTGGATATACTGTTGTTGGTGATTTGCCCTCCACCATTCGGGTGCCCCAAGGTACTTATTGGTCTACACCGGGTAATCTCCCTTAGTCGACTTTTACGACACCCATGGGATGATTTGGGGCTGGGGCATAAAAGACTGAATTCTGAATCATAACTGAACTATATAAACAAAATCGTCATTCTTACTCAATAAAATATGTAGCCTCAAGCACTGCCATATATTCCGTCGTCGTTTATCAATCGCGTCAGATATTTTCATGATCGAAGCTTATTGAAGATATAAATATATTATATACTTCTTACGCCAAACAGGTCCATCTTCTTCATATCTGGGGCGTTTTGCTAAATTAGCCAGGGGCTCGTCATCGCTATCATCCCAGTCCAATATATCATGAGCTTATTGATGGCGTGGTACCACATCTACTATATACCTAGGAAGTCTCTTAGAAAAGTTGACATGACCAAGTCGTCATCATTTACTTCCTCTTCATCGGTTAAGGTGATTTTCCTCAAGAGATGTGCTATGCAGCTATGCTGGCCTGCGAGGATGTGAAAGCTGAGCTACGAAACTATGTAACCGTTTTCACTGACGCTAAGGTATGCATGCAGCTAGGCTAGTAGATGTGCTTTGAAGATGCGCCGCCGTAAATATGATTGATGGATGCGTCCATAGCAACGCAGCATAGCACATCTCTGGTGGAAAAGCACCCTTACAACAGCCGGATTGGAGGGCACCAACACTAAATCATACTCCACATCGCCGTCATCATCTTCTATAATAACATTGACTGCATCTTTGAGTTCAGCCTAATTATTTGCACCGAAAAAATCTTTCTTGTTCCATTCCAAAATATTTATACCACCCGAAACACAACAGAAAATAGTAGCACAGAACCGCCCATTGTACTAGCTTGAGTACAGCGTAATAAAATTACGTGAAACTCGAGATCTTTATAATAAATTCACAAACTGTTTTTACAATACTGTCAAATATTATAATAACTAAAATATAGAAACAAAATAAACCCATTTATTGCATTTATTTTATTTAAAAACAATTTTACTATCTTACCTTACAACGCTAATCAAAATCCTTGTTAAAAAGAGAAAAAATGGCGGGTTTTCGCACCTTACCGCCTAAAATTCATGTATCTCTTAAAAAACTCGTACCATCTAGTTTTTAAATATTTAAATAATCTGTAAATATCGTCAATGATTAATTACCAATGAAGAGTAACGTTAGTGTACACGCGCGAGTACAGCGGGCGTTAATGGGATGGGGCGGAAATTAAATTTTTTGACATTAAGTATTCATTAAGTTAATTGACGTCTCTGAGTGCTACAGAAGTTATGGGCCTCGGAGACGAATCTTTTTATATCAAACAAATCAAACAGACATAAAAAAAGATCTGTTTGATCTAGCAACAGAATGAAACTCACAGAAAATGGACGAGCTTGACGCGAAGCTGATTGACCGTCTCCGAAGCCCATTAGTCTGAAATGTAATTATTGACAAGGTAATTATTAGTCTGTCAAATAATTCAATATTTAATTCAAATTGTCATTTTTACAGATTACCCAAAGAACGCCAGATCTTGCTGTTTTCTGCCACTTTCCCATTGAGTGTCAAGCAGTTCATGGAGAAACACTTAAGAGAACCATATGAGATTAACCTCATGGAAGAACTGACATTAAAAGGAGTCACGCAGTATTATGCATTTGTTCAAGAAAGACAAAAAGTACATTGCTTAAATACACTATTTTCAAAGGTTGGTATTTTTTATTTACATGCCAACATCTTGTGCACTTAAATTAACATTTAAATGACATAAATTTGTATTATTGCAGCTGCAAATAAACCAGTCAATAATATTCTGTAATTCAACACAACGTGTGGAATTGCTGGCCAAAAAGATAACAGAATTGGGATATTGTTGCTACTATATCCATGCTAGAATGGCGCAGGCGCATCGCAACAGAGTGTTCCACGACTTCCGTGCAGGGCTGTGCCGTAACTTAGTGTGTTCAGACCTCTTCACCAGAGGTATTGACGTTCAAGCAGTCAATGTAGTGATCAATTTCGACTTTCCTCGTATGGCGGAGACTTACCTCCATCGCATTGGTCGCTCCGGCCGCTTTGGCCACTTGGGTATTGCCATCAATCTGATCACATATGACGACCGGTTCGCACTGCACCGCATCGAGCAGGAGCTGGGTACGGAGATCAAGCCGATCCCGAAGGTGATAGACCCGGCGCTATATGTGGCGCGCCCGAGCGAGGACGACTCTGCCGACAAGTAACGTCGCCTCGTTGTCGCACTGACCGGCGCACTGGCATGCGCGCTCTGTGCATACTTCTACTATCTGGACTTGCTGACTGGTGAAAGGAATTAGTATAAACTACAAAAACAAAAAACTTATTTGTAAAAAGTGTAATGAATTTATTATAACAAAATGTGAGTGTAAATAGTTATCGTGAAATAAGACTTTACACCCGAAATGGGTTACTTTTTTAAAGTGTATATAAAACGAAACATCAGGACTTACAAGAGGGTTCCTCGCACCCTTTGTCCATATTGGATACTGAGTGCGAATCTCTTAATTGTTAAAACGTAAAATATTTATCTGAATAACAGCTGTGAGAGTCTACCTAGATTTGTCCAAGATCTTGCACATAAATTGTGGTAGACTTTCTACAGATACTTTGATAACCTACCCATATTATCTAAAATTGAGCTAGCACCAATTTTTATTTTCAACTAATAAAATATTTTGGTCATTTGTTATATGGGTAGGTATATAGTCTAGCTCAAACATTATTTTTTTGACAAAATGTACCTAAAATCAGTGTCAGGGATGCTGTCTTTGGTCGCTTGGGACAGTGTTCATAAAATCAAGCCGATTATATTTTTTTGTATTTTATTTGATGTGATCAGTGGACTATGATACTAGTTCAAAAAGAGCTAAGTACTTAAACTCCCATGTTGTCTGCATGAATTTGGGTAAATTAGCAGAAGTGAAAGAATTATAAACTTGGTCTCAACTCTTGGACACTTTTTACATCAATACTTAAAATGTTACGATTATTATTATTTAAATTTAAAGCGGCTGTCACAGACCTAAAGTAAATATTCGTAAATTGTCTACAAGGTATGGCAGGCAACACTGTATTTAAAGAAATAAATATATTTTATAATTATTTTTTTCTGTGGTGATATAATATCCTTCCTGCAGAATTAAATTAGTGTTTGCTTGCCATTTCCTTTATTAAAAAATTTCTTTGAAAGCAATTGGGATACTGTGACCTAAACGAGGCAGGAAATGGGCTATTCTGTTACGGCTTGCAGATAAAGTACATTTCTTTGTCTGAGGGGTATATAATTTTAGAGGGCATTTTATTTTTCCATTACGTAACAATACATTTTTGCTCTCTGGGGATAAATTCTATTTGGGATGTCAAGTGAAGAGTTCTGGTCGAACATAAACCAACAATAAGAATGCGATTCTATCCTATATGCATTTTGCTCCATAACTTTGTGTAAACACTGCCTAAATAAAACTAAAATGAATTTTAGAACTAGATTAATCTGGGGTATTCTTGGGCAGTAACCAAACCTAGGAGAATCTTAGTGCTACTAAAACGCATTTATTAATACCAAATGGCTATTTTTGCAATTGGTATTTAGTAGTATCAATATTATTACACTTATGTAGACTGAATGGAGTATAAATTTTCATGTAATGTTAATTTTAGACCAATCTGTGATATAAATTCATTATGTTAATGTATAGCGCCTTTGTAACTGGATTTGGATGAGATACTCTTTTTAGTTTAGTCTTCCGTCGTAGGTGTTGCTGTATGAGGAAATAATTAATTTTATGTGTGTTGTGCTACTGTGTTCATAATTTATAAATGAATAGAAAGACACTAAGAAAGGGCACAAAATTGTTATTAACTTTGATAAATTGATGTGATATTGAAATAAATTATATACTAGGTAATCAAAGAATGGCATCATCGGGCTTGTAATAATTATATTTCCGTCTCATCTTTACCAGACACAGGCATATACAAAAAACATATCAGATATAATCTTGTAATGGTTGTTCAATTTCATTAAATCATGCTCATAACAAAAATTGCAATATACACTGAAATATACCTTGGCAGTGTGATATATTCTGTATTTAATAATTTATTTTGTTTTAAAATCTATCAAAAAATATATTGTTGTTAAATAGGCCAAAATAAAACTCTTCACGCCAAAATCTGTTTTACTTGAACATCCTGTTTTGCAGTACAGATGACTTATGACCCAGACACATTTTTGAAACGCGACGCGACTCACTGTAGACACCGAACAATCCGGCGTCACGTCGAATGTTTATAGTGGGTTTCTGGTCATAGAAAACCAATACATTTGTTTTGATTCGACTCCACACGCGTCGCGTTACATCGGGTCGCGCCGTTTTCAAAAATGTGTTGATTTCAGATTTAATGAATACAGAAAATTATGAAAAAAAAATTGGATCACTTTAGATGTACTTCACTCTTCTGTACAAGTCCTTGGTGTATATCATTCAGCATTTCATAATTTCGTGTGTGTGGTGTTGTAAAAAGAAAAGTAGGGTCTTTTTTTCTGATACGGCAACGTTTCATGGCGAGATTGTCCTCTGCACCTGTAGTTTTTGTATAGATAATTCGATTTTTTTTATAGTAGTATGGCTGGGTAGAGATGGATGTCGAGGTGACGAAGGTGAATGTTGACTATATATTTATTTATTTATTTATTCATTATGGCATACACAACAGGTTACAGTCATATAATTACTAAATAGTTGCATCTAAATAACATTATAACCAGATGAAACCCAAAAACGTGCATACACAGCATGATCAAAACAAAACAGCACGTAAACAAAGTATTTAGTAAAATTTTAAATACTAAAATACCAACAAATTCTCAAACTCTCCAAACACTGTCAAACAAACAATTAGTGGATTAGTTCAGCTGAGGATGTTTTTCACTGTGTATCGAAACGCCAAATGGTTTTTCAAGAAAATATCTAACTCATTGTGTTCCAGTACCAACTCGTTATATGAACGACACATTCGAACTATAGGATTGTAAAAGGAGGTATTGTTTTTATATATTTGCAATGTAAATAATTTTTCTCCTAATTCGCTTTAAAGGTCTAATGTTGAAGTTAATTAATTTTAGTAGATTCGGTGTATCAAATTCAGAATGTACAATTTTGTGCAAGTGTAGGAGGTCCAGTTGCCTGCGGCGCGTTTCCAGTGAAATAACATAGAAGTGACGACGCCTATCTGAGTAGGAAGCAAGCTTACAGGCCATGCCAGAATGGTATGCAGCTATTCGGAGACATTTCTTTTGAACGCCTTCGATCCTATCGGAGTGAATCCTGTAGTTAGGAGACCATACCACACATCCATACTCGAGACGGCTCCGGACAAGACAGATAAATTTGGCTGTCAGGGTCTTTGAAGTGCATGGTGTATCTTGAAAAAAAATGTCTTAAGGCTTTTCATTGTAATTTTCTCATAGTGCTCCTTGAAGGACAGTTGTTCATCAAATATGACCCCTAAATCGGCAATGGACGAGGTTCGTTGTAGAGTCTGATTGCTCAATTCATAGTCAAAAGTAATTTTGTGTTTCTTTTTTTGGTAAAGGATATAATTTGACATTTTTTAGGATTCAATAGCATTCAGTTTTGCAGACACCAGGTTGTTAATATAGCTAGGTCGCTTTAAAGGATTCGGCAGTCATTTTCACTACGGATTTGATAAAATATTTTTAAATCATCTGCATACAGAAGGCATGGACAATTAAGACGACTGATGAGATCATCGATAAAGATGAGGAAGAGTAATGGACCAATATGCGACCCTTGAGGCACACCCGATGCAACACTAACTGGAATAGATTTGTATCCTTTAAGCGCAACCAGCTGGCTTCGTCTACACAGATATGACGAGATCCACCTAAGAAGGCTACCATGGAACCCATACCATAAATAAAGCTTCTGACACAGCAAGTAATGATTTACCTTATCAAAGGCTTTTGTGAAATCAGTGTATATGGAATCCACCTGACTACCGCCAGCATATAGTTGTCATCACTTTGGTCGCAAGCGCTACCACTGACCCAGTGACTCCCCTTTCTGCCACACTATGGACCGCACCCGCACCATCCATGGGATTGCTAAGGCGCTGTCTGCAATCGCGGTTATTTTATTTTATTTATTTCATAATTGCGTTACATGTTATTGTCGTGCCACGTATTTCTATATACTCTATGAGCGGGTCTCCACACGGCGATGTTATTGACGAGTGGCTATGTTCGCTCTAACGTCAACACAACGCGTCCTCAAGAAAATGCAGCGATTCCGTTACGAGCCGCCGTGGACACGCTGTAATTTATGTACGCTGGCGGAATAATCGCTCGTTCGTGGAGATGTGTCAATTGCTAATGAAAATATGGTTTATTCATATAAGGTATGATTACATACACTCATGAATAAATTGACATCATCTAAACAAAATACTATTAATTACTGTAAGCATATCGGATACGCGTGTGCTCCGGCGCTGCGGGAAATGCAGTTGCAGCCCATCGACCCTTGTTGCGTAACAAAGCATGGGCACCCACACTCGCCTCCGCAGCTTCGGCGACCAGACTCAGCCGCTCCGGCTCGCACGCCCTTGGTTTGTTACGGCGGGCAGGGGCTGCACCCCTCCGCGCTCCTAAATAACACTAGGGGTGAGAGCGACTAGGACTACGTGTCGGGGTTAATTTAAGTCTGTTCTGTAACCAACAAACGCTATTAAATAATATCATCATGATTACAAACAATAACATACATACATACATAAATCACGCCTATATCCCCTTACCGTAATAATGTTCCACGTAACTTCAAACACGTATGAAAAAAACCACGTCTCCGCGCGGTGAGGGGGGCTCGTTTGGAAGGGGTAATTAACCCCTATAAAATAAAACCCCTTTCAACCCTAAAATCGGGATGCGAATTTCTAATCCCCACCCTTCAAGTTTTTACCGGGCAATGGGATTATCACCCATATAATGGGACCCATCTAATATTTTCAGGATTTTCAGTAGTTTTTTTAAAGACAATTATTATTTCAAATAATGTGTCTAAATAGTATTTCAAATCAATATTCAAAAGTGTCTTACATACTCCACTTCTCATGGGCCTGGTTAAGGGTTAATGGGACCTCTGGCTGGACTAGGATTGTATGACAGAAATTAATTATTTTACAACATGATTGTGTGACTTTGTGTATTGTGAATTAAATTATTGCGAAAAGATTTAAAATAAAATATGGTATCATATTCAAATAATTTAATGTAAATCAGTCGTAAATTAAGTACATACATATCCAGCTTAGAACACTTGAATACAGCCCGGCTAGCATGACCACCGAAACACGATATGATATAGCCATTTATCGCATTGAACTGTCGTAAATCATTGGATTTTAACTCACTATTCAAATAGTGCTATAAGGCTATTTCATAAAGACATATCGCCTTATTCATAATAACAAATCAGTTTCTAAACACTGTTTTTAACTAAGTAACTGATCTGTCTCTTTTCATCACAGCGTAAACACAGTTTGACAAAAAGAGACAGATCAGTGTTTTAGTTAAAATACTGTTTTATGAATAAGGGGGTTAGCCATTTATCACTTTGAACTGTCGAAAATCCAATGGTTTTTGTAAGTTCAACGCGATAAATGGCTATATCATATCGTGTTTGGGTGGTCATGCTAGCCGGGCAGGAAGAGCATTATAATTACCAACACCATCATTATCATTATCTGTAGAGGTAAATACAGGTATGTATTTATCTTAAGTGTATTTCCGACAGACATACAAAGTGGTACGTACAGTCAGTGTTAAATAATGTTAATACATTTTAGCCTTTGTACAGTCAACAGCAAGTCGGGTTCCCAAAATTAGTAAAATTTTCTCAACCCTTTGTGTGCTATACAAACAATACAGTTTTACAGATTTGTATAGTGTGACGTGCTGTTGCGTGTAATGAAGTGCCTAAAGTGAAAAGTTAAATATAAAGTATTTAGAAACGAATCG
Organism: Cataclysta lemnata; assembly: GCA_963931975.1. Classification (NCBI taxonomy): domain Eukaryota; kingdom Metazoa; phylum Arthropoda; class Insecta; order Lepidoptera; family Crambidae; genus Cataclysta; species Cataclysta lemnata. The sequence continues at coordinate 12,402,924 of OZ008346.1, read as the reverse complement.
CAATAAAATACACCTTCAAGCCTAACTACCTACTTTACTATTAAATTGTTCCATTGGGTCTTGACTCAGAACGTCAAAGTGTCAATGTGAAAAATTTGGTCACAGAACGTCCTCTTTGCACAATTTCACTTTCGCAAAACGTTATTTTCCACGATGTCACTTTCGTAAAACGACACTTTCGCAAGACGCCATTTTCGCAGGATGTCACTTCAGCAAACTTTATTCTTAGGAGAGATCTAATACTACTAACGTTCTGTGAAAGTGACCAAAATTTTTCACGATGACATTTTGTGAAAGTGCCGGTCTGCGTCAAGAACTTCCATGGCATTCGTGTGAATTGTTTTCATAATAAAATTACCCAAATGCCACTGTAATTCAACACACAACTGAAACTATGCGTTTAGGATTATGTCCAAATTATTACTAAAGTAAATGTAAGATACCAGACTGGTAAGATAGGTAGGTAAGATAATCGCTAACAATTAATTGACGACATTGTTATGGGCATACTTGTTATCTAAGCAACTTATCCCAACACAAAATATTTAATTAATTAAAATTATATAATACAAAGGAAATACAACAGGAAATACAATTGTCTCACACACTCAAGTAGTATGCACTAAATTGTACGAACAATAAGAGAGATAAGTACATACAACACTTTTGTGCTCGTTTCGAACATTATATAAAACTTTGACACATTATATTTATAACACTTATTATGTGACCCAAACACTGAACACAGTCGTGTGTGATATCACAATATACTGTCAATTGTGCGCATTGGCGGGCTATGGAATATTTCAGTTTCAAATCAGGTACCCATGAATATAACAGTAAAAGCACAAACGCGAGTGTGTTTGATCGCTTGAAATACATAATAATGCACCCATGCAAACGGATCAATAAAATAACTACTATTATCGCGACTGTGATTAACTTCGGTACTTACCAAAAAATTAAACCTTACCAAGTACAACTCGCTACGAATACATTGTATTTATTATTTTTTTATAAGTACTTAATTATCGTACTTACATGACATGTCTTCAAAGTGTGAACGACTTTCTTTTAATCTAATTTTTATCGATGAAACCCATTTAGGCAGATTTCAGAAAGTTTAAAAACTTTCGTTTTGAACTCCATGAAAAGAAATTAAGGTACCTAACTGTCGCACTCAGAGACGTCAAATAACTTTAATGAGTACCTAATGTCTAAAAATTTCAATTAAATCTAGAGCAAGAATAGCGACTAGTTTTGAATTGTCATTTTTTGACATTAAGTACTCATTATCGTTATTTGACGTCTCTGAGTGCAGCAGTAAGTCCAATATTATGTGAACAAACACTCTCGGTTTATCTTAAAAACACATATTATGTATTACTTAAAAATAATAAAATGGCAGCGATTTTCGAACGTACTGTTACATAAAAATCAATCAAATTTCTACAGCTAAGATATTAGTGTAAAATATTTTCACACTCAAACACAGCAGAGATCATGTTAATTCCAAACTTAAATAAAAATAATAATTATGCACCTAAAAAGTCATGAATACAAAAATATTTATGGATTTATTGCCATATTTAGAGCAATTTATTTAACTACAAAGTGTTTCAAATAAAATTTCTAAATAAACGTGAATTAAAAATAATAATTCAAATCGATCATTCACTTTATTCTTTGAATAGTTTATTATCATCAATAGCAATCACTGTACAAATACAGGTGTTTGGTACATGTTGGGCGGGCACCTACCGTAGTAATAATAAAATAATATCCAAAAATTAAAATTGATCTCTCAAAACAAAATTATTCTGGTGGAATTTACAGTCCACCTACAACCACACACGTATTTCAAGCATAAAAACGTCAACATGGAAAGTACTCAATGAAAATCTCACAGTTCTTGTAGAATATCAATGTTATTTTTTGTTGTTTTTCATAAAAATCCTAAGGTGCAAAACACCTGAGTATTTTTATGACTAAAATTTAGCAAGTGCCAGCTAGCTGCCCTGCTTGCCATACGACGAATCATACAAGTACCCTATATTATAAAGTGGTGGGTAAGTAGGATCCATTTCAAAATCCAGATTTACATTTCACATGCCTAATCATTATCAAGTTAATCGTATTAAAAGCAACACAAACCAAGAAATTATACAAAGTTATTCCTAAGACTTAAAAACCTACCTAATACACCTACGATTAATATATTAGTTTTTAGTACGAGATAATGTACACACCTTATATCCTACTGGGCGGTTATCAATAACACGGGATTATAGAACATTATAGATACAATTCATTTAAATTCGATGAGCGCTTTTTATACGTTAGCTTTATTGGAAGAATGGCGCATTTCACAATAAATAAAAAGTGTTTCGTATTGATATAACAACCAAAGTATACAAAAAAATATACAAAATATAAATAAATACCTACAGCTACCAAAAAAGCACACACTTCGAGCTAAATATACAAATGGTAGGCACCTTTGATAACGACGTCGATTACGATTTTAGTTATTACCAGCAAATGTAACAAACAGACTAACGACGATAGCACCTACCAATAATAAATAAAACCGATTTAAAAGTGGTGTATTAGACAAAAAGTTTGGACACCTCTGTAAACCCCTCTGTCACCTCTGTGTCATAGTAAACACGGTATATTAGTCCCATACTAACTAATGTTTATCCAGCGTATTCATTAAATAATCATTGAACATTCGTTCATTAATTCATCGAACAATATTGTGTAGCGTGTGGTTTAATACGTAATTTTGGTAAACACACATAGTATTGTTGACGATGACATCGTCAATACCGAGAAACGGCTTTAATTTCACCATTTTACACAGATCATAAGTATCTCATAGTAAAATAAGTAAGGTTCTTTTTGAAACATGAATAAGTTCAAATATTTTATTAATATTATGTAAGTAATCAATAATAAAGTAATAATAAGTAATCAATAAACTTGCACAATAGAATATACTCTGATATTATGGAAAAAAAATACATGGTTACAATTTTATTGTGATTTCAAAATAACTATGTACGTATCAATACGTTTTTCTTATCGAAAATTCATAAATGAATTGGCACAAATATGTTACGCATATTCGTGGTTGTATTTAACACAACAATCCTGACTAGTATTTTTTGTACGTTTATATAGCTGTCAATGTATTTTAATTTTTGATATGGTCATTTTACGATCACGAACACTAGTGTAATAATTATAATAATTTATAGACACGGTGTCTAGGCGTGTAATTAGAAGCTACTCGATTAATAAGTAAATATATTTCGATTACTCGTTGTGACAATATTAAAATGAGGCAACAATATTTACCATATGCAATTTTAAAATTATGTACGTGCAATAAAAACACTACATTTTAATACAATAAAGCTACACAAAGATAAGTACAAACATTCTGCAGCCGTTTTAAAATCATAGACTATATACTATATGTATAATTACATAGTAATAAAAAAAAACTAATAAAAATGAACACACTTGTTTGAATTGTTCAAAAACACTTATTATCAGCTCAAGTGGTGATACTGATATTAAGGTTTCTGGACTTAAATGCTTTTAAAGTTATTTTATTTGTAAAATCGATAATTTAAAAAAAAAAACCGATTATCACCGTTACTGTTATAGACTTGTAGTCTAACACCGCATGACAATCATAAACCATTACAATATTATATTATTTTTTAATGCATCACTCAATCACACAAAACATGTCAACTTTCTTTTTGAAAACAATAGTAAAAACGTATAATATACTTTTTGTTTTATATTTTCGGCGGTGGTATATAATTTTTTATCCATTAATATGACTTCATGGCAATAGTATAATATTGAATAACATTAGGCCGCACCAAACCAAAGCACACGTTTAATGCATGAGCGACTTCTATACGTCGCGAGTACTGTTTTTATTTTAATACTTCTTACGAATACCGCGAACACATTGCTACAGCATATGAAAAAAGCTTTAAGTAAATAGCGTAAAAGTCAAAATTGCTACAAGACGTGCGCGCTCATTAAACGTGTACGTTGGTACGCACCAAAACGGACATTGCAGTCTACAAACAAAAAGTCAGAAAAAAGTTTATTTTTCTGATCTCTTTTTCTTTGAAACAGTTTTTTGAATATGTATACAACATTAAAATATAATTAATACTTCATAATAAGAATACAAATTATGAAATTTCAGGCTAATCTTCAAATTGATACTAATTATCGTAAAGTGTAAAGTTCAAAGTTATTTAATTTTACAATTTACGTTCATGGAATACGGGAAGATGAGAGAACAGACAATTATATAATTCACTCCTGAAAATACATTAAATTACCTAAACTCAACACTGTCTTCTATATAATAGGCACGAAAATTAGTTGATATGCATGATTACTTTTGAAAAACATAATACTATTACCATAGTTTAAAAAAAGGTATACTATTAAAAGCATTCAAAAATGTTATAAGCAGGGGTTCTCAACATAAGGCATAAAAACCTACTCTCCACCGCCAAGTAAATTAATTATTAAAAAGTATTTTTAATTTAAGCCTTTTTACAGAAAATTTGCCCGAAACCTCATATTTGTTTACAATGCATAATTCGGTGGTTCTACCCGTCACTCGATAGCTAGTTGTGACATTAAAAGTTCTGGGGGTGGTGTCAAACCTGGTTGGAGGGTGACCGCGACGCCTCGGTTTAGTGACACTGCAGGGTAAAAAGCGCCACGTAGACCGGTAAACGCTATGTCACCCTGTAGAAAAAAAATCTTGTATGAAACGAAAAACTAAGCATTTTTTACACTGGGCGCCTAGTAAACGGGTCGCCTGCTAACTTCAAAATCTAGTTTAAAGGTCAACGCTCACTAGAGCCACCCGGCATCCGTCACCCGTGGACCTCACGTCACTTGTATGGATGAGGAGATGACGAGTGTCATAAGAGTTTTTTTTATGTTAGACAAGGAAGCTCTTGCCCTTCATCTCACCTGATGGTAAGTGACGATAAGGGCTAAAGATAAAGATAGAATAGAGCTTCTCCTGGAACCCTCAACCACAGAGGGGCTGGCTATCTTATCACACATTGTCGGAACACAATAATGCTGTTAACATTATTATTATGGCGACAGATTTTGATAAGATGATGGTAGCTAGCCAGGCGGACTTCAAAGAAGTCCTACCACCAACCAAACCGAGCACAAATTTGTACCTCCCCGGGGATCGAACCCGGAACCTCTGGATCTTCATTCCGGTAGGCATACCACTAGACCACAGAGGCGGCTAAAACGCAGAAAGAGTGGAGAAAGAGGACATACTGCGCCGACACCAATACGATGGTATAAGCGCAGGGTGACGACGACGTCCCTGCGGATGGTCATGTACATGTACATCGCCCAGACGCCAGTCGCCTAGCTAGCGGCTGGTATGGTGCGTAAATGTATTCCACTCCATCAAAAAAAAAAGGGTGACGATGACCACCTACCTGCGGATGGTCATCGACCGTGAAGCGTATCAGCGGGTTAAATCCAACAAAACGCCGACGGTGGAGCCGCGCGACACATATACCGCCCGCTGTGCACGAACCACGACCGCGACCCGTCTATGTACATTGCCCAGACACCAGTCGCCTAGCCAGCGGCTGGTATGTTGCGTAAATGCATTCCACTCATAGTAATAAAAAAAAAATGGTGACGATGACCTACCTGCGGATGGTCATCGACCGTGAAGCGTAGCGTGCCACGGGTTAAATCCAACAAAACGCCGACGGTGGAGCCCCGCGATATGCCACCGGCGGCCCGCCCGCCGTGCGCGCCGCCGTGCACGAACCACGACCGCGACCCGTCTATGTACATCGCCCAGCCGAGCGCGTCGCTACCTGTAGGTTAAAGGAAACTTAAGCTTGACGGAAATAATGTCTGGTTTGGATTGGACATTTTTTTTTTACATTGCGAGGGTATATTTTTGTTTACAGAGTAAACTCGCTAACGTAAAGTTAACTTGCTTATTGTCGGATTTACATTTGTCTGACGCGGTCAGATCTGATGGGCTTTGACGAAATGGGTTTCATACATTTAGTATGGTGAGATTTACATTAGTGTTCTGATTGGTTATGTCAAATATATGAAACCTACACCGTTATGACGCATCAGATCGGAAGTTCGGAACATGTCAGACAAATGTATAGGGCCCTTAACTTTTGTGTTTTTAAAGATAATTTTATGAATCATTCCACCCATCCACACAAAACGATGTGCGTTTAATAACAATTGATTAATTCGTTATTTTTGGGTGCTTTTAGCGTTTCTGATCCTACGATACAACGACATAGTGACATGCCCCAAAACTGACTCACCCAGCATTTTATCCTTGGCGACATCGGCCCGCGCGATCCCGAACGCGGGGTCGGCGTCCCCGTCGTAGTGGTCCAGCCTCAGCCGCCAGTAGTGCAGCCCTCGAGCCAGGGGCTGGTCCGCGAACGCGACCCGGGGCTCCCAGCCGGCCGCCCGGGCTCCCAGCCCGTCTGCGGTCAACGTCACCCCCCCGCCGCCCTCTGCGCCGCCGCAGCGCGCGTCCCAGGTGAACCAGGCCACTGGTAAATGTGAGAAAGAGGTGTTAAAAATAAATACACTGGATGAACTAAAGTAAATATTCAAATTCAAAAGGAGGCATTTAAAAAGGTATTCATGTGACGCCCTGCAAGGGCATGGCAATCAATATTGAGCTATTTATTTATATTAAACTACTCGCTAAGATTAAAATTACGGTTTTTACCAAAATCATAACAATCATCAGGATTTCACAATGTCATATTCAAAAACATCAAATTGCTTAAAAATATAATGTAATTAGGATGACCCTCCACTATTAAATATACATTTAATAAAAATAAAGAAACTGTAATTCTTTACTTTCCAAATGAAATGCAACATGAATGAAATTCTTTAAAAAGATATTATACTATTGGAGTTTGATAACGTTGATTCTATGTAGTATAAGTGATTATAGCATGCTTTATGTAAACATATTGTGATTTTACTAAATTAAATAATAAAGTGACAAGAGAGGGAAATAAAAACATAAATAATTAAATTATAGTCTGTACACTGTACGATGGGTCCCTAGACAGCAGACAGCAAATATAGGAAAAAAGATGTCTGAAAGAGATAGATAAAATTAAGTATAAATATGACAGGTGTCATGCGATCTATCCCACATTCTAAGTGGCCAGTTTGCCAACCAAGCAGGATGATTTCGTGTAAGATAAAGATAGTGTTAGTTGTATGCTATTCTTGTGAGGGTTAGTCTTACCTGGCGATGTTTGTAAGCCAATAACTTCGCTGTAAGCGCCTTCGCCCGCCCCGTTGAAGGCTTTCACCCGGGCGCTGTACAGCGACGCGTAGTGCAGGCCGTCTATAGTGCACACAGTCTCGCGACCGCAGTACACTTCCTAGTGAAGAATACCACAGCATTTAGTAGAATTCGTAACTATTTTGATCAATATTTTTATATCATAAGACACAGTTTTGTCTTAACTCTTTAACTAGTGGACCATTGGATGTAGTAGAAAAGTAATCACTAAGTTTTTTAGATTTAGTTTGATGACTAATTACTCTTCGATCTGTAACAGGTTCGTGGAAGAATATAGGGAGATACTGGCCCAGTGTGGGTTGGTGGGTATTATGACTGCAGGTGCAGCCGGGACAACAGCTTAACGTGCCTTCCAAAGCACAGAGGCAGTCGAGATAATAAATTTTTGGTCACTCATCAAATGATCAGCCTTAGCGAACATTACTTAGTTTACGCAATCGCAAGCCAAGCGCGTTATGCCACAGCGCTACCGAGCTCTTCAACCCCTTACAATATGGACCAATTTATTGCTAAATTATCTTAAAAATGTTGGGAAGATGTCGAGATTTTATTTTTTGGACTGAGAAACTCCTGACCGATCCTCACCGGTAAGCAGTCTCCCGACAGTCAGTCCCCGTAGCACGGGCCGTGGACACATCTCCTCCGGGGGAAAGAAAATCTTTTCCTCTCGCTCCAACTCCCACTAAATCCCGTGACAAAACACTATCAAGTGGTGGAGAGAGACTTGTCCACGTGCCCGTGCTAGGGCCGCAGGAGTGTGTATGTGGTGCGTGTATGTTATAGAAAAATATAAATAATATATTTACAATATAAGGCACAAAACTTATTACCTAGTGTTTAAAATAGTTGTTTATTGTTATTAATATTATTACTATTCATAGATAGACTGTTAGTATGATATAGTATAATAACTTGTTGTATTGTAAATGTTGAAATAATTTTACAATTTATTTATAATTATAAATATTCTATTATGTCATGAGGACCCCTGTGTCCCAAAAATTTTGTTTCCAATTGCTGTGCCCTTGCAGGGCGTTACATGTACACCTTACCATAATTTTAAGACCTATCTACTCTGTACTGTGATAATGTGACTTGCAATAAAGATTATGATTATGATGATTACCCTGTAAGGCCCGCCGAGGCCATCATCCAGCTCGAGCACGTATCCCCTTACGGCCGCGGGGGCCGCCGGTGGCCGCCAGGCCAGCGTGCAAGAGCACCCTCTCGCCGCGCAGGCCTCCACCGCCATCTCGGGAGCCCCGGGCGCTGGAGTGACGCACACCAATCAAGCTACACTAACTGCCGCACTCAGAGACGTCAAATAACGTTAATGAGTACTTAATTTCAAAAAATGCCAAATCAAAACTAGTCGCTGTTTTTGCCGGGTCTATGGTCTAGATTTAAATGAGATTTTTTGACATTAAGTACCTACTCATAAAAGTTATTTGACGTCTCTGAGTGCGGCAGTAAAGGTTTAACCGCCTCCGTTGTCTACAATAGTCCGAAAACTTCGTGCGCGACCTACCTGCGGGGTGAGAGACGTTGGGTTCCCTCCTCCCCGCAACACCCGCTAACATCTTCCCTCACCCCGCAGGAAGGTCACGCACGAACTTGACGGACTATAGTGGCCCACCTGGCTAGCTACCACAATCTTAACATTAAAATGTCACATATATTTACCCATAAATATGTGGGACATTGCAAACCGCCTCTTTTTCTCCCTGCCCTGCTCCCAGTCTATCTGGGGTCGGCGCAGCATGTCTCTTCCCCCACTCATACTGGTCAGACGTCATCAAGCCATCCACTCCCTTTTGATTCATTATCACCCATCACCATAAAGGTGCTAATGATGAATGAATGTACAGAAAAGAGCCGGAACGGACCATGTCGAGAGGCCGATGAACAGACAGAGTGATTGGAATAAAAACATTCCATACTGCTTAAGGTTTTGGCATAGCTTTTACAGCCGGCCGCCTGCCTGACACTAACCCTCTTTGGGTGTGCTGTTGTTGGAGGTTTGCCCTCCACCATTTGGGTGCCCTAAGGTGCTTATTGGTCTACATTGGGCAATCTCCCTTAGTCGACTTTTACGACATCCATGGGATGAGTCGGGGCTCGCCCATTCTATGTTATTTGTTCCCAGGCCACCTTAAAAAACATTGACATTGCAAACCCCCTATAGTAAAAAATATGAGTGCATTCTTATTTACGATACATTTGTCTACTGCTGAGAAGTATTCTGAAAATTACCTGACGTCCGCATTTGTTTTTCTACCGCTGCAATCCATACAGTGAGCAAAGGAATTTGTAAAAATACAGTTTCCATTGTTAGTAACAGTTAATGATAAAATGTCATAAGGGCCTATTTCACCATATTTGGATAGCAAGCTACTATATATATAAGCTACTATATAAACATATAAAAAATGAGAAACACAATTTGTATGAATTATTATATAACTGTTAAGTAATTTAATGAGAATTTAACGAGAGGTGGTGAAACAAGACTATAAAGACAAGTGTGTATGTAAATTTCACTTACGTATGCATTCAATAAAGTTCATGGTTCGCACAGTTCGTAGCACTGGCTCAACGTCTAGCGTCAATGCAGGTGGTGATGGGGGAGCATTGAAAGAGGAACACAGGTTTGCAGCTGTTTCTTGGGCACGGGCAGATAATATATTTCCTACCTGAAAGATTAGAAGATAACGATTAAAACAATACTTACACTAATCACGTTGTTGTCTATGCCAAATGGTGTAAGCAGAGTTCTATTAATACAAATACTGCTACTTTCCATTTATAATATTATACATACTACATAAATCACACCTATTTATATCCTAAAGGGTAGGCAAAGGTGTATTAAAACCATCTAGATCCCATATGATAATGGCATGTAATGTTGTTATATATTCATGTAGGTACTTTGTTTGCTAATTCTTATTGTTAAGATAAGTATAGTCAAGTGAGGGTAGTTCCTACTTTTGTGATGTCACTTGATGTTTTGCTCCTGAGCTCAATTATATGTTGTGTGATTAAAACCGTGTTTTATTCGAACATAATAGTGGCGACGAGATAAAAGTGATTAAAATGGATCGAAAACCAGTTAAATTTCATGAGTTTAATGTAAAAACGGACAATTGGGACAGTTATGTTGATCGGTTAAATTATTGCTTTGAGGCTAATGGCGTTACCGACGATGCCGTCAAAAGGGCAAACTTTTATACTATTTGTGGTACAGAAGTGTTTGAAACTTTACTTGCGTTGATAACTCCTCGAAAATCTAGTGATGTGTCATTCAGTGAAATAATATTTGTGCTTACAAAACATTTTAGTCCAAAACCGAATGAAATATCGATGTCATACAAATTTTACAAACGAGATCAAGGTCACGACGAATCTGTGTCTGAATATATAGCGCAATTACGAAAAATTAGTGCGGGGTGTAACTTTAACGACCTAGAGCGAATGCTTCGCGACAGACTAGTGTGTGGTATGAAAGATCAAAAGTTACAGTTCGAACTGTTGAAAAAAGATAATTTGCGCTATGCGGATGTGGTGGATGCCATGTTATCATCCGAAAGTGCGGGCAGGGATGCTCGCATGATACAGTGCGCCGCCCTGGGAGCACTGAGTGTAGCCGCGGGCGACGGCGCCGCCGCCGCGGGGACAACTGGGAGCTTACCGCCCGGCCCCGAGCCGATGGAAGTGAATGCCGTTAAATCAAAAACTAATTTCAGACTATGTTTTCGTTGTGGTGACCGCCACGGAGGAGAGTGCCGTTTTGTCAACGCAATTTGTCGCTATTGAAAGAAAGAAAGAAAGAAAAATATTTATTGAGACACAACAGAGAAACAAAAGGTATTAAACATAAAAACATAAAAAATAAAAAAAATAAAATGTCTCAATCGGTCTCAGCTCAGCATATTGCCAGCCTCACGACTAGCGCTGGTCTTCCGCTGGAACCGTTTTCAGGAATATACTACTAATTGGAGACGTCAAAAAACAAGAATAAATTAATACTATTATTTAAAAACAAAAAGATTTAACATATAATATGGCTGTAAGCACTTAATTCCTTTACCTTTTTACTTAATACAGAAGACATGGCTGTATAGGCTTGATCTCTTTGCCTTCCCTAACAAAGATACAATAAATTAAAAAATATAGGGAGAATTTAAAAAAAAAATAAAAAAAAAATTAAAAAATTAAAATTAATACAGTGAACGGGACAAACAAAACAAACCTATTTGTGTGACAGACAACAAACAATAACATATTTATCACACACAAGTCACAGTCAAACAAGCAAAATGTAAAAATAACTTAATACTAAACCAATAACAAACTTAAAATACTAAACTTCAATTATAATTAGGTTATTACACTGCTTAATTAGGTTATAAGAAATGCCTGAAGTTTACTTCACTTGGGACATGCCATTTAGGTAAGTTATAGGTTACCAGCTAAATTTTATTCTTTACTGCCATAAATGCATCATAAAGCACTCGTGTTGTGCAATTGAGCCTCTTCTGCTTTTTGATGAGATAATAAAAACATTCTTAACTTATAACTAAAACTTTTAATATTTTAATATTGCAAGAAACGAGGGCACATAGAAAAAATTTGTTCAGCAAAGAAAAAAGATAATTCTAAACCGGTCCACTACACTGAACATGAAGGCGATCCAATGCTGAACGGAATTTATAATGTAGATAGCACTCGAGGGCGGGTGCCGGCGTACGAGTTAAAGGTGCTTCTAGAGGGAGTTCCGGTGTCAATGGAGGTGGATTCGGGCGCGGCCTTCTCGCTCGTGAACCAGCGAACGTGGGCGCGGCTGCGCGGGCGCCAGGCCCTGCGGCCGCTGCCGAACCGGCTCTGCACGTGGAACGATCAGCAAGTAGTGGTGTTGGGTCAAGCAACAGTGCACGTCCAATTTAAAAACATTAAATGTAACCTGAATATTATTGTGGCTAAGGGCCCAGGCCCTAATCTCATTGGTCGCAACTGGTTCGCACCATTAAATATATCTATAAATGTAAACTCGATTTCTGAAATTGACACTACTGTAATAAATAATATTGTAACTAGATATAGCGAAGTTTTTAGGGATGGACTTGGTACGTACCGCGGAGACCCTGTGACTATCCATTTGAAACCGAATGCAATACCGAAGTTTTTAAAAGCGCGACCAGTTCCGTATGTATTAAAGATAGGGTAGAAAAAGAAATTGACCGTTTGGTCGGTGAGGGTGTATTGCGTCCTACTTCATTTTCAGAGTGGGCAACTCCGGTGGTTCCTATTGTCAAAAAGAATGGCGACATAAGGCTTTGTGGAGACTACCGCAGTACGGTCAATCAGGCTACTGAATCGGATACCTACCCGATGCCTACAGCCAGCGAAGTTTTTGCGTGTATTTCAGGTGGTAGATTCTACACGACGCTCGACCTTGATCGGGCTTACACACAAGTGGTCGTTAATGACGATACGGCGCGACTCCTAACGCTAAATACCTGCAAGGGTCTGTACACTGTACATAGACTAGCATTCGGTGTTAAGGCTTGTCCAGGTATATTTCAGCGTTTGATGACGGCACTGCTGGCAGGAGTACCGGGCGTAGCAGTTCTGATTGATGACGTCATCATCAGTGGGCTCACGTTACAACAGATGGAGCAGCGCCTGCACGCGGTGCTCGAGCGCATAGAAAGAGCGGGCCTGCGTCTCAATCGGGATAAGTGTAAGTTCGCTAAGGAAAAAGTCGAGTTTTTAGGTTTTGTTATCGATGCGAGCGGAATTCACCCAGCGCCTAGTAAAGTTCAGGCTATTTTAGACGCTCCAGAACCAAAGGATATCCAGCAATTACAGGCGTTTTTAGGGTTATACAATTTTTACGAAAGATTTATTCGCCATAAGGCCACAGTTCTCGAGCCTCTTCATAGACTGCTCGATAGGTCAAGAAATTGGGAATGGACAGAAGTAGAACAGAAGAGTTTCGACACAGCTAAGCGCCTACTATCGTGTGATCTAACTTTAGTTCATTTTAATTTAAGCAAACCACTAGTACTGACTTGCGATAGCTCTGAGTATGGAGTTGGGGCAGTGTTGTCGCACGTGGAATCTGATGGACAAGAACGTCCTGTGGCGATGGGTTCTAGAACTCTTCATCCGCACGAGCGGCGTTATTCACAACTAGACAAGGAAGCGACGGCAATTATGTTCGGTTTAACAAAATTTCACAGCTATTTAATGGGGAATAGTTTTACTGTAGTGACTGATCACAAGCCGTTGTTAGGAATATTTAACCCATTAAAACCGATTCCCACGGTATTATCACCTCGTCTTACAAGGATTGCATTAGTACTTACTTCACACTCTTATAATATTATTTACAAGCCCGGCACACAGATCAGTCATGCTGATGGACTAAGTAGATTACCGCAAACGGTTCCCATAGAGCCGGAGACGCAGTTATATGACGTCTTACTCATGGCTGAGACCTCCAACGATTTTCCGGTTGATGTTAGTCAAATTGTAACACTTACTAAACGCGATAAGGTTTTATCAAAAGTAGTTCATTACATTCTAGGAGGCTGGCCAGAAAGAATGGCTGATGCAGAGTTACGTTCTTACTGGCTACACCGTCACGAGCTGTCCGTGCACGAAGACTGCGTTCTGTTAGGCAACCGCGTGGTGGTGCCGCCCGCGCTGCGTGAGCATATTTTGCGCTGTTTGCACAAGACTCACAATGGCATCGTGCAAACTAAAGCATTTGTAAGGAGCTATGTTTGGTGGCCACAGCTCAATGACGATATTACAGCTTTGATTCAAAATTGTAAAAAATGTCTAGAGAATAGAAACATGCCTCCAAAAACAACGTTCGAATGGCTCGTTCCGAGCAAACCTTGGTCACGGATCAACGTCGATTTCGCGGGTCCATTTCAAGGCAAGACATTTTTAATAATCGTGGATGCTCACTCTCGATGGCCTGAAGTGTTTATTGTCAATAATATGACGTCGGCCACGGTTATTCGGCACCTTCGGATGATTTTCGCGACTCACGGTTTATGTGAAACAGTCGTTTCAGATAACGGAACGCCGTTTGTTTCAGGAGAAATGAAACAATTTTTAGAGGCAAATAAAATAAGGCATGTCACTACTGCGCCATACCATCCGTCAACAAATGGGCTCGCCGAGCGAATGGTGCAGACCGTAAAAACAAGCTGCGCAAAATGAACGGAATTTCGTGGGATATTAAGATTCCAAATATGTTGTTAGGGTTGCGGACTACACCATGTGCGTCAACTAATAAGAGTCCAGCAGAGCTGTTAATGAATAGACGTTTAAGGACACTACTCGACTCTATTCATCCTGATAACTCGCAGCGCCATAAAACAGAGCAACAAGTTATAAGAAATAACGAGAAGAGACACAGACAGACAGATTTAGGTCAAAGAGTGATGTATAGGAACTTTAGTAGTGGTCCGCGTTGGTTGCCCGGTACAGTTGTGAATAGAGACGGTCCGGCAAGCTATCAGGTTGCTACTGCAGACGGTACAGTTGTCAATAGGCACGTTGATCAACTAATTCAACAACATAAGGCACAAGACGAGCAGGAAAATAGAGAAGAAGAAAGGGTAGATGAAAGGAATGAGGAAGTGAGCATGGATAGAGAACAATCAGAAATAATGGATGATGGTTCTTCAGAACAGGATCAAGAAGAAATAATTACTATACCGAGTACGGACCAGTGGGCTGAGAATACCTGTGGAGCCTGATCCAGGTTTCTCGGGTGGTAAAGTTAAAAATAAAACCAATGTACACAGTCGCTTGCCATATGCAAGACCTGATAATTTACATTTTTTAGAATAATAAGTAACATGTAAGTGTAATCATATTGTTTTGTATTTATTCAGACTAAGGGGAAAGGTATGTTATATATTCATGTAGGTACTTTGTTTGCTAATTCTTATTGTTAAGATAAGTATAGTCAAGTGAGGGTAGTTCCTACTTTTGTGATGTCACTTGATGTTTTGCTCCTGAGCTCAATTATATGTTGTGTGATTAAAACCGTGTTTTATTCGAACATAATAAATGTAATGAGCAGTATTTTACTAGGTGGTATAAGATGGATGCTGCTGCCTATTCCGCATTGTGATTTAACCCTTAGTCACCTTATATGACAACCTCAGTAGATATTGGGGGGCATTTGTTTTTATTTTTAGTTACATTGCTATATATGTATATGCCAATAAATAAAAAGAATGAAAATGTCCCTTAATTTTGATTAATAATCTACACTTAATACTATTATCAAAACATAACAAACAATTCATCCAATTGTTTATGCTTAAATTCACTGTTACTAGAGTTATAAAATAAAAAATGACATAATACATCTATTTTTGTATCAGTGACCTACTCTGTTATCTCCCAAGTACTTGAATATGTATGTGAGTAAAGTATGACAAAACTGGATTACAAAACATTCAAGATTAAAGCATAAGCCTAGGACTTAACAGATAATAATGTACATAATAATAATTTATTTAAATAGAACTTAGATTCTAATAAAATTATAGCAATAAACCTGTTAAATGAGTTACTAATATAGTAGTTATTACGTAGTTAAAGGTAGACTTTAGGTTGAAATTCAGTTAGCAGTTAATCACAATGAGTACATTTAGCATTGTTTAAATTACACACAAAGAACACTTGCCCTTGATGTAAAACAAGATAACATCCATTGGGTAGAACACAATGTGCATAACTAAAAAGCTAATTACAAAAGGACATAAGTGAAAAGCAACATTGTGTGACCTCAAAACCTAATAAGAGTTAAATTTAATGTGTAATTTATTGTATGTAATTAATAAATACATTATAGTATATTGTGCGAGTGTCATTAACTAATTTAAATTGCCTCATTTAATGTGCATGACAAATATGTCTTTCATCAGCAATTTCAAATTAAATTAAGTAAGGGTATTGGGTATGAAATAGCAAATAAGTTTTTAATACAGATGTGTTCAAGATATAAATGTGAAACAGATTTCCATCCAGGATTTGCAATTTTTCTACTTATTAACCTCTTAAGTATAATGTGTAATGATAAATTCACATAATAAAGGTATTTGATTAATAATTATGGAATGTAGTCTAAGCTATAGATGGAGGTAACAGGTACTGATAAATGGGCAAAAGCCCATCCTTTTATGGGTGATCAGTTGTGATTTATGCATGCACCTTTAAGTAACAAAAGAAAAGATATAACTTTATAGGGATCCAAAATCAGAAAAAACATGCAAATCAAAGTCTTGTTTATGATATTACCTGTAAAAATGCAGCATGATCCGACTCTTTTAGAGCTTCAATAGAGAAATGTAATAATGCGGTAGCTTCTCTGAGTTTCTGAGCAGCCTGTGAAGTGAGAGACCGCATGTCAGCAATGGCCTTTGAACGGGTACTCCGTGCTGCTCTAATGAGTTCGTCCCTCCTTATTTCTATGGCACGAGTGACTTCTAAACAAGCAGAATCAATTTGTGTTTCCAATTCTTCACAAGATTCCTGTGAACAGATAGTTGTAGATATAACAATTAGAGATGTGCCGACTATGACTTTGGCCGACTAGCCGGCTGTAAAATGGACGACTAATCGGCCGACTAGGCAGCCAAGCCGATCATGGTCATTGGGAATATTCAGAAATTTCCAAATTGGATTACGAACGGCTTCCATAACCTTCGTGATGTTTGACAGCTCTACAGTTTCGAAAATGATTTTTTTTACGCAATTCATCTCGCCTAAAAAATTTACGTGAAAAATTAAACAATCAATCAATCGATCTAAACTTTCGCATTCCAAACGTCAAAAAACAAGAGCCATGGAAACCGTTAATAGACCTAGTAGACAAAACTGCGTTTTGACGCGATGCGAATTTGCAACGCGGAAAACTACAACGTAAATGCGATGCGATTTGGTACGGCAAAGCGGAAAAACAAAGAAGAATCAAATTTAAGAAATGCACGATGCAAATCAATTCGCAAGTTCTTGCGATGCGGTGCGAGAGCTCGTAGATTTTTACGATGCGACGTCACATCGCAGTTTTGTGTACAAGCCTATAAACCAAACATAATAATTTATTATTAGCATTAAATATTTATTTATTTTTATAGATGATAATAAATAAAATGGAAGTTAATTATTTTACTTTTAAAATAATATAATACTTTGTCATTTTAAAACAAGTGTTTATAACGTTAATATTAATTCAATATAGTTTCCTAAGAATGTTAATAAAATCCAGGCTTATGATTTAGAAATTTTATTTTTTGGTTTAGAGTGCAATTTCTAACGAATATTAAAAGTCATAGAACAATCCATGTCATATATGATATAGCTATATAAATATCTAGCCCTGCGAGGTTGGTGGTGTTTTAACTCTGTATACATTTTATTGAGAATGTATAATACAGATGTGTTCAAGATATGCGACTAGTCAGAACATCTAGTTATTATATAACATTAGTGATTTGTAAAAAGGTTTAAACCCAATGAAAAAAATGGCATAATCAAATCATATAATGGATTACATTTATACATTTGCTATATAAACATTATATGAATTTACAAAAATTATGACCTATTGAACATTGTTACTTACATTGATTTTTTCACCTGATCCTTTTATTAGCTGGATGTATTCTGTCATAGCTTTGGCTTGTTCTGAGAGTTGTTGCAGGGATTGAGATAATTCAGTCTGAAATAACCATTACTAGTAGTAACATAAAAGGAGTAAGTGAATATTTTATTGACAGCAAATAAATATAGGATGATAACAAAGCATATAAAAGTGAGACATGTATTTTTAGCCTTACAACCTACACTAAATTGTAATAACAAAAATAACATTTATTTTATAAAATCAGGTATTTGATTGCTTATACATAGTAAAGGAAACAAAAATTACCTTATGGGCTCTAGATGCACTTGAAAGTGGTTGTGTTTCATGGGGGGAATGCCTTTCGGCAAGACATTGTTGACAAATTGGAACCAAGCATGTATTGCAATATAATACTGGAGGCGATCCATGATCACCACATGTTGTGCCTAATGCTCGGAGCTCATGTTGAGCAAGAGGTCCACGGATAGGGTGCCAGGCGTCTCGGCAGCCAGCACAATACCGCACAGAACACTGTTCGCACCGCACAACTGCTGCACGGCGTTCTCCCTCACACATTTGACAGGCCTCCTCTGCCGGCGGAGCTCCAGTAACTCCACCAAAACGCTCCACAATAGTTCGCATAACCCTAAACGGCGGCAGACCTTCCGCGCCATTATCGTCTAAATACACTTGTTTACTACACAACGGACACGTCAAACTAAACGCGGCAGTAGAATACACAGGCGCGGCTGGAGTACCTGCGTAACTGTTAGGCCTTGATCCACATACCACACCGCTGTCAGTTTCGCTTGAAACTGAAGCCTTGTCAGCCTCGTGAAAATCATTTGAAGCTGCTGTATTATCCCCTTCGTGCACATGGCACTGCAGGCTTACTGCACAAACACGACACGAGGCATGACCACAAGGAAAAAGTACTGGCTCTTTGTAAAATTCTTTACAAACAAAACATCTTAGTTCTTCTTCCATTTTGACAGAAGTTAGATTGTTACCACCATTTTTAGGAAAAACCTGTTATAACCCATATAAATTATAGTGAAATTGGGTACACAATGTGTTTATTTCTATACACAAAGCAAAATAATCTTCTTTCTTTTGATCGGTCATAAATCAACTCAACAACCACAATCTTTGTCACATCTTTGTATTTTTGACATTTTTGCTGCAATGCAACTCAAACCTAATAAAAAAAGTAAACAGAGAGTACAAAAAGTTTATAGTAGTAATGGCGGCCTTTAATGTCACAGAGATTTTTTCATGGCAACGGGATATAGCTTATACAGACACGTTTTCGCTTTCAACCTCAGAGTAAATCTTTCAACATGTCTTCTTCTTCTTCCTGCCCTTTAGGCAGTGTCAGTTTCAATATGTTTAAATATGTGAATAGGTTGCTTTCATTTTAACTTTTATTTAAATATATACCTATATAGAATTGTTTGTAGAAAATAGAGTGCTTGGCGGGTTTTCCATGGCGTCAGTCAAATTTTTATTTCAATCATTCAAAAATTGTTTCAGAGTGGACTTTGTGTATTAAAAGTGGTGTTATTTTGATGCATAAGGATCCGTGTTGATGTTCAATTATGAAGAATCATGGAAATAAAAGTGTTGTGTCGTATTTGACGTTGAGAATTTTATAGTGGTTTTCATCACCTCTTCGGTCACCGTTATGAACTCTGTTACCATTTGACTCGCGCCAAGCACTCCCTATATGCGGTAAAATGTGTTTCACCCATATTTGTCGAGTCTTACGTAGTATTGTATTCTCTTTGGTTTAGAGTGCTTGGCGCGTTTCGTGGTGTCAGTCAGATTTATTTTCGCCAATTCAAAAATTGTTACAGAGTGGATTTTGTGCAGTGAAAGTGGTGTTATTTTGATGCACAAGCATCCGTGTTGATGTGCAATTATGCAGAATCATTAAAAATGAGTCTTGTGATGTGTTTGATGTTGTGGTTAAAACCACTGTAAAAAGTGGTTTTATCCATTTCATCATGAACTCTGTTACCATTTAATTCGCGCCAAGCACTCTCTAGATGCGTTAAAATATGTGGCACCCATATTTTAACGTAAAATTAATTTCATTCATACATTTCATCCACTCATTATCTCATATGACTACAGATAAAATATACACTAAAGATTTGGCTGTATGGGCTAGACTCTTTGCCTTCCCTAAAATATAGGGAGAATTTAAAACTACTATTCGGTGTTTATTGTCAATTATATACTCTTTGTTTATTGTGACTATATTTGTAAAGTATTTGTATTTCTGTATTTGCAATTGATAAATGTACAGAATTACAAACAAACTGTTTCCAAATTGTTTGGGTTAATTAAGGTTCTTTTTGGTTTGTTGTATATTGCTTTTACTTGTACTAAATATGGAAGAAGGACCTGCATTATCTTCCGATGAAAGTTGCGATTCTGAAACAAAAAATATGAAAAGTCAATTGAATGGTAAGCTAAAAAAATAAACTAGATTTATTGTTGAAACATGTTTGAAGTTACCACGTATATTTTCTTCATTTATAGAATTTGGATTAGATGAAGAGAACCTAAGTAAAGATGAAATGAGGGATCTTTTAAGAGCTTTGAAAAATTCTAAAACTTCAGCTAAAGAAGATGAAATGACACGTCAAAAGGTACGTAGGTTTACCCTTGGTAGTTTTTGGTTTTTAAGTTTGGGCTTTGGATGCACGACATTATATTTTCTATGTTATATTGTATGTACATTTAGTCGTACTTGAACTAAGGTGACACCGAAAAATTAATTACTTTAAACAAGTCATCTTTATTATAGGTGAATGAAAATTTGGATATGCCCAAAACTGAATCTCCAAAGAAGCCCATGAAAAGGAGGTTTTTAAATGTAAGAGATAGACGAATGCCATGGAGTATCTTACCTAGTACAATAACTCAAGCAGAGAAAGCTCGCACATTAGCTGTGTACATTAAATTGATGTCTATCAATAGTTATCGTCAAGCTCGTCAGTCCATTGTGTTTGCCGCTTGGCCTCCTCCAATCCAGATTGTAGAGGAAACAACTAGAGTTCAACCCCTAAGATCAACACGAAGTGGCAGATCTGTGCCTATTTATGCTGGCTTTGATGATGATTCATCCGATTTTGATTTACTTATTACTAAAACTAAAAAGAGGAAGGTTTCTAATGGTGACAACAATGGCACTGATCCCGTTTATAGCAATAAGGTGATCAGCTTAAAACGTAAACCTTCTAAAGAAGAGAATACTAGGCCAATAAAGGAAGTAAAATTGAATGATGACTCAACAAATGTTGAGTCAATCACTATAGGAAACAATTTGAAACCGAAAAATAATTTATTTACTATACTTGAAAACTGAGGGAGAATGATAAGGATGCTGTGTAATCTGAAACTGCTAAAATTTGCCTATTTTGCTAAATACTTTTGATGTTTAGTTTGGCATAACTAATTGTGAAAGCATTTTGGTAGCTTTAATTTGGTAGGTTTGGTAGGCATTTGGTAGGTAAAATATTTTGTATTACTCATAGGAATTTCTTTGACAATGCAGTAAATTCTAAGTTAATGCAATGCCATGTATCTATGTATGCAAGATATCCTGTAAGTTGAATAAAATAATGCTTTTCTTTCATATGTTTCAAAAGCATTATTTTGTTAAACTTACATAACATAATATCATCATCTGTTAAAGAGGAATAATAATTAATCACCAGGTGCTGATAATAATAGAGATTTTACATAATTATAATAAGCATGATTTGTAAAATGTGTATTTAATATGCTAAAGCTGGATTTATTATCTTGTATGTGTTCACTTGGTGATGACTTGTAGTTGCAAATCGATACCATTTTCGTTTTACACTACAAGAGTATGAAAATTATGATTTGTATAAACTATGCCAACAACAGACAGTCTCCTTTCTTCTTAGATAAGACTGATCCCATTTATATAGTAATAGTATGGGATTGATTGTGTATACTACTGTGAGCCCCTCTATTTCAATATGTTCTAATTTTTTTGCACTAGTTCTACTGTACATTTTGGGTCATTCTACCACTACCAACATTTGCCTCAGGTGGGTACAAACATATTTTTTTTTCACTTATCAATACTCTTGAGCCACTGTTAGAGATATAAGGAACAAAAGTTCCAATTTTGACCGGTTAGCATGTTAATAACAATAATAAGTACAGTCAAATAAAAATATAATTAAGTCATTATTTTGAAACATTTGTAAATTTATGTAAATTTTTCCAAATACATTCCAATAACATATTGGAATAGAGGATTTAAGTCAACCTTTAGTGTTTCGGTATAAAATCTAATGTTTCCACTACAGGATACCTACTACAAGCAGGGCACTGGGAGAGAAATTATTACAATGCATGTAATTGTGACATGTTAGAATGCTAGTTTATAGACTAGGTTGAATTTTTGTTGTCCTAGGATGATAATTATGATTTGTTATAACTTTATGATGTATAGAAATATACTGGATATAGTTCGTTCGTTAGGTGTATTACAAAGATTACATTATTTGTAATACACTATCAGATTCAAATTATACGTACCTACCCACCGATTTTACAAACAACAGTACCTAAGCAGTAGCTTATTTTCAAAATTATTGTTATAAACAAAATGTATAAAGTGAAGAAAGGCAGGCGAGAAAATTTCGAAAAATCATGTCCTGATCCGGTATACGCAATCCCGGCGGCTATCCAAGCCAAGGGCTTTAATCGGGGACAAATGATTTTCGACCTTAAGTTAATGAATTTAGCACTGACTAATGACTAACTAATCGATTGCATGGCACGAGGACATGATATTTAGAAATATTTCCGACCTATTTTTCTTTGTTTTAATTAATAGATTTCGTAATAATTGGCAAAAATTTAAAAAAGAGTTAAAAACGTGTGTTCTACATACAGTTATTATTCTTGCATGACGATTCGATCGCCTGTAGGTATATAAGAAGCGGTTTGTATAATTACAATAAAATTGAATTTTATTATGTTGTAATAATTAACAAGAACAAATAAACAAAACATACCTAATGGCATAACTCAAAATTGCATTGCTGCAATATTTTAAGAGTCATTAATTTAGAACACACAATGTGTCTAACAATCGATGATGATTAAATCTAGAGTGGTTTGTTCTTTGTTAATAAAGGAAAAAGACAAATTTTTATTGACGTTCGTCATTGTATTTAGAAAGTCGGATAAGAGTTATTTTAAAAGACCCTGTTCCACGTAAAATTTTATCGTGCGGTTCTTGCTGTCAGTAGGAATACATAACATATAGGGGAAGGTGGCCCAAAACGGACATGGTGCCTAAAGCCTACCTACTGTCGTGTAAGAAATTCATTCCCGATAGTCTTATCAACTGCTTCCTAGAGAGTACATTTGAAAATAGATTGTTAAATTGTTAGATTAAAAATTCTCATTTGTCTCCTTAGCCTTAATATAGAAAAAATATTATATACGTACATCGGAGTATCAATTCGCTTTAGGCAACAAGCCCGTTTTAAGCCCCTTTACTTACCCTACCTAATATCATTTGATGCGTGTATTGTCGCTTGTTAGCGGCAATATGAAAATAAAGTTGTTTTATAGTCTACTATGTGTCACTGTGTTATTTTGTTATGATTTTACTAGTTATTTTTGTTATAAGTTTTATTTAAGAGTGCCCGTGCCCGCTTGATACATTAAACAAGCATGACTAACAGACTGCGTTTCCATAGAAGCGGAGCTGAGCTAAGACTTACAAAAATTGACCAATGATATTGCGGAGCGGAGATCAGATGTGTGGTTTGAGCAATATCATTGGTCAATTTTTGTAAGTCTCAGCTCAGCTCCACATCCATGAAAGCGCAGCTTATTGGCCGCAGCTACCAAGTTTCAAGTATCAATTTGATGTCCATCGTGGATTTTCATAAGCACCGAACTTATTATTTTAACTACATTATTTGGATTGTACTGGCGAGGTAGGTCTTAGGTAGGTACGTGCCTGCCTGATATATTTTAGTGTTTTTTTTATGTTATGAATGGTTATTTAAAAGATTTTCGGATGCTTTACAACTTGTAAGTTACAAGATTATCATACGATATACAAGCATGCTGTTTTTTGAGTCAAACGGGTCGGACGGGCTCATGTGGTATTGTCAGGTTGTGTTGTGAATTGTTTATTTTGTGAAAAAGCTCTCTCGGGACAGTATGACAGAGAAGAATAAGTATTTTTAAGTTTCCGTCTAATATTAACAAAACTTATGAAAATTTTTGGAAAGTTAATGTCATCATGTGAAAAATGTCTTCACAAATCATAACATCTCTCATCCTATTAATATCGGAAGGAGACTTATGTTATATTCAATTTAAAAAACAGGCTATAATGCAAGACCTAGTACTATATTACATACACATAAGTTACTTCTGTTTTGTCAGTTGTGTGTAAGTCCTTCATAAAATACTAGTCGCTTGATTTCACACAAATTATGTTCCATTTTTATTTATTTATCTTTATTTTCTAATGGTGGCTGTGTGAATGGTTTAAAATAGCCCTGAACCACATAGAACAAGCAGACATTTTCCGATATCTTTTTCCTTGTAATATTTTTCATATTGTATTATGAAAAAAATACAGTAATATCCGACAAACGTTTTGCGGGGCGATGTCGGATTTGTTGGATTATAGAGTTCTGCCTCACGTCCTCTATAGGTAGTCTGGAAGATTTTACAAACGAGTACCTTGTAATCCGACAAATTACGTAATAAGTCCCGAGTGGTATATATTCATATCACACAAGTTACGGTTGATAATAAATTGAATATACAGTAAAAATATTGGCAAGGCATTTAGAGTGAACTTCAGTGCGATAATTTACCTACATGATAATGATTTACTTATGGATTTGTCGAAATGTAATTATTGGTTGTGGCAGAAGGTCTAGGATTGAATGGATGGCTGTGTGAAAGGTTATATGAATAACAAGGGAGTTACTAAATTATTTTACGTATGGTTGTATAAAACTGACTGTGTAGCTACCAGAAAATCTGGGAGCGGGCAGGAGGATGGTGATATTGAGGAATTCAGTGTAGGTATAAAGATCACAAAGAAGTTCTCTCATTGATTTTGAACCGTAACTTGTTCCCAGAAAGTGCGTAAATTGATTGAGCAAGACTTTCTTGCTGCAGCTTTGTGATTAATTGTACAGTACATACTACAATTTAATTAATATATATTAACCAGAATATAAAGAATGCCGTTCAGAGCCGCCACTATTGCATTGTCAGCACAATTAGTTGTGGTGTTGTCCGATATACATATTGACTACTTAGTTAGGTACTCGTAGTCATACCAATATGAATTCGAGATGTTTTCTGGATTAGACAGACGGATTACAGTGCGGCTGTTATTTCGGTTCTTGGAAGTTAAACTGCATGCAGTATAATACATGCATATGGACTGAAATCAGGCTGCATGGCTAGGTAAATTGCAGTTTGAATGCAGTTAGCACGACTGCTCTGAAACTGCCTCGCAGCAATCGTGCCAACTGCATTCAAACTGCAATTTGGCAGTTGAAATGCAGTCCGTCTGTCTAGAGCCTTACACAAGAAGATTAATGTGGAATATCCTTGAATAATAAATGAATTATTTACGAAATCCTGTACATTTCATTTATTTTCCATTTTCCATATACCTACCATATATCTTGGATATCTACTAATTTGGTGTATGGTCAGTCGGTTTTATATTCACTTGTATCTTGAAAGTACAAGGTACCTAGTTCCTAAATATTTCCAAACATATTTGTGTCTTATCTACATACACCTTATCTCCTTAGTTTGCGAGAAATATTACATCAAAGCTTATGCTGGTCATCATCTTTCACCCTAAAAAATACTTGACGCGGGAATCGCACCCTCGTCAAGGACCTTGGGGGAAACAGACCTTGGTAGACTACAATTTTCGAATATTTTCCAACCACTATTTTCTTTGTGATATTATTTACCTACTATCATTTTTATAGGTAACGATCCTTGCCTATCGTGAGATCCATCCAAGCCCATTCAATACAAAAAAGACTCGACTCAATAAATACTTAGATGTCTTCTTCTTCTCCCTACCCTGTTCCCAGTCTATCTGGGGTCGGCGCAGTATGTTTCCTCTTCCATTAATATCGGTCAGACGTCATCAAGCCATCCACTCCCTTTTGATTCATATCATCCATCACACCGTAAAGGTGCTAGTGATTAATGAATGTATGTATACAAAAGAGACTGAACGGACCATGTCGAGAGACCGATGAACGGAGAGAGTTATTGGAATGACAACATTCCAATCCATACTGCTCAAAGTTTTGGCTTAGGTTTTACAGCCGGCCGCCTGCCTGACACTAACCCTCTTTGGGTATGCTGTTGTTGGTGGTTTGTCCCCCACCATTCGAGTGCCCCAAGGTGCTTTTTGGTCTACACCGGGCAATCTAATTAAGTCGACTTTTACGACACCGGATGAGTCGGGGCTGGCCTATTCTACGTTATTTGTTCGCTCCCAGGCCAGCATAGAAAACTTAGATGTGTGTTCTAAATTTAAGACAGACGTAGGAACTATTGCAAGAATGCAGTTGCATTTATCTCTCTTGTATTTAAGAACCCTTGTATGTACCTTAATATTAAAGATACTTTTGGAGGGAAGCGTAGGTAGTAAAAGTCTTCGTGTTCTTCAGGACAGGAGTGGAATGTTTTATTGAGATTTCGTTGCCTAATTTATACAGATTTGATTTAGTACTATAACCAATAAAGACAAGTAAATAAAACTAGTTAACCAATTGCGTAACCGTATTTTTCCTCTCGCTCGCACACTGGTTGCGCCATCTCGCTTGTGACGTTTGCAAGTTCTCCGGTCGTTTCGAGTGAGGCCGCGCACTAATGGCGCGCATAAATACTGCTGGCGACGCGGTAGGCGCCCATTTCTACCGTAGTATTGTATTCTCTTTGATTTCTACTGCGCCGGCGCACAGTGGGACACGCTCCATACAAGGGCGGTCATAAATAGTTAAAGTCCTGTTACTATCAATACATTGTATTATTTTAGTGACTTATAGTTGTAAAAGTGTTTTAGGAACATTAAAATGAAAGAAGTACATGTATTTACGGAATAAAAAACGTTTACTTCAGTAAAAAACAAATATAAACAATAACATACTTTTACCTAAATTTATCATGAACAAACACTTAAAAATTGGAATGTAAAACATATATTTTAATTAAAATAAGAGTCAAAACATTGATAACATTATTTAATTATAATAAAATAAATAAATTAAAATTAATTAAATACAAAAAAAACAAAACAACTAACAAAATACAAATAAATTATTCTTATTCTAACAATATTAAACATGTAACAATTCTATTACACTTTGTGACAGAGTGTTTTTCTTTTTAGGGGGAAGTTTCCGAAGACTTGTAATATAAGGATCTGAATGTAATAATAGTCGTTGTATTAAATCTTGATTGGTAACTTCACGTGACATTTTTCGAGTGTGACTTCGTCTATAAATTTTGATATACTTATTTGTCGCTTCAGCAGCTTCTTCGGAAAGTTCTCCTATAGATAACAATGCATAACTTATAATATCTGATCCATGTACGAGCACCTTGTGGACAGAAGCAGGAAGACTATACCACGGATATTCCTCGACCAGGCTGTATGCTGTTTGTAATGCATAGTCTTTAAACTTGCATTCATTAATTTTATGTCCAGAAGATAACGTTTGTAATATTACACAACAACGATCTATGAGATCCTTATTCAAACCTGTAATTTCAGCAGATACAGCTGATTCCAAAAAAAACTTCCTGGCCGTGTTTCCGTCGTTAGACGTCCCGCTTCCACCACTACGCGGCTTGTCAACTATTAAACCTAATCGTTCCCTAAACTGGGACTGTACATATTGTTTTTTATTTGATAACAATTGTTTATCACTATCTAGCCTAACTTGCCATTTTTTTATGTCTAATCTATATGAAAGATGAATAAAATATTCGAAGAAACGTATCCAAGAATGTAGTGGTGATAATCCAAATTGGTATCTACTCTCTATTACAGGTTTTTGTAAACATTCGTCTATTTTATTCATCTCTTTAGGGGTAGCATTACATATATAACATCTACTTGTAGATGTTTCACTTAAAGCACTACAAATTTTACCATCTACCATTGAAAGCTGCAACTTATGAGAAACGACCAATTCACGATTGTCGATCTGAATAAAAGTAGGTTGCAAACTTTCAATTTTATCCTTAAAATAAGCTTCCTCTTGCAAAGACACTGCTGTGCTTTCTTTCAAAAATTGAAATCGAATAGGACGGCAGTACCTAGTGGAAGAGGGTCGAGGATTTTTCCATAAAATTTTACAATTATCTTCAGCTAATTTTACAATAATTTGAAGGGGTACATAAGATGTTACAAACAAACTACTATCTTCTAAAGTTGAATCTGAAAAAAATTGTTTGTATTCACTATGTCCAGTGCTGCCATCGAATCCCCATTTCCCAAGTAAAGAGATATTAGACAAACAATCATCAGGAATCTGATCTAAGACCTCTTTTTGAGATTCAAGGATTCGAGAAGCTGTGTGATCAAAAAGACTTTGTAATTCAACTTCAGCTGAAGACTCGGAAACAGTTATATTAGAAGGGTAACATCTCTGTTT
This sequence comes from Cataclysta lemnata, assembly GCA_963931975.1. NCBI lineage: Eukaryota > Metazoa > Arthropoda > Insecta > Lepidoptera > Crambidae > Cataclysta > Cataclysta lemnata. The sequence goes on along the minus strand of OZ008346.1, from coordinate 12,374,117 downwards.
CGCTTTAGTAATTTGTTGGTAACATGGTAATACATTAGGAGAAATCTTACTATTAACAAAGTTTTTAATTAATAAATACTGATGTTTTGTCAACTGAGCATCAGTCACAAGTGACAAGACATCATCAGTGCTAACTCTAGATATACACGAATCGAATGAACAGTCTGAAACATCAAGCAATGCACTCACAGTAGAATCATCAGACTTTGACAAATCAGCTACTCTCCGACGTTTAGTCCTTTTACTACATTGCGTAAAAGGTTTTCGAGGACGACCACGTGAATGACACGGCGACGTTTCAGACGGAGTACATTGCTTATTGTTTTTCACAAGTTGAATTTTTTCAATAACATTAAACCAATCGGAATTCTTATATAAAAGCTTGGTTTTATCCCTATTACATTTTTTCCAGATTCGAGCAATAGCTTTACATAAATTATTAACAATTTTCTCTAAATAATGAATATCAATGTTCTCAGCATCGTTCAGAGTAGTCAACAAACTTTGTAGGACTTGACGACACTTTTCCGAGTCATTATCGGTATTGACAGTTAGCCATATTTCAAGAATATGCATTCTTGAAAACGAGCATATATATAAATTACCTAAAACAAAAAAAAACGGTTAAAATTCAGTCACAAAACCTACACAAAGCACTAAGACTAAATAAACTAATTTCGTAGCAAATGCTACGAGATAATCTGGCAACCGTAGCACCCTTGTCATCGCCAAAAGGGCAGATAAGGGCAGCCAAGTTTTAATTTTCCTAAGATAAGAAAGTCTAAAGATTATGGTGCAATATACCTCCATAGTGGGAGCGAGTGGGAACATATTTAAAAGTTTATTCAAACTTTGAATATTAAAATATAATACTCCAAGAAAAGTCGCCTCGTAGCAATGACATACTAAAGAAAATATATACTAAGATACAATTAAAATAAAAATATTAATTATTACATACCCTGTTCTTGGATATCCATTTCAGAAAAAAATCACACAGCACTTACAGGTCCCGCAATGACAACAAATGACGTCACGCTTTTTAATGACTCACTGATAACAGTATTTACGATTGGCGATGCGCTCTCTTTGAATGCACAATAGATAATGAAGGCGCACTCTAATTACTGACCTATTTATAGTTTCAGAAGGTACCGCAACTATCCAATGTAACGACAAGGAATAAAATGTAAAACAAGAAAGCAGGTTTTTAAGATTTATGACCTATGGATGTCCCACAGTGCGGCGAGGCAAACGGACGCGCGAAGAGCGGCGCGTGGCTCGGCGTGTGGGCATCGTGACGAACACAGACTACTAAGAGATACTACGTATGTGACGAAGTGGGAAGATGTGTTGCAATCGACGTGTTGGCATCGGCACGAAGTGAGAAGATGTGCTGCGATCGATGTGAAGATGCTTCAATCAAACGGCTATTTTCAGAGCCACTTCCTTAGCGACAGAGGTGTCCTTGATTAAACGGCTCTTTTCAGAGCCTCTTCTTAGCGACAAGGTTGTCCTGTGGCTACATACTTAATACAGGATTACCCTGGTATGCGTAGGAAAGAAAGAAATGCAGATAAAAAACTTGAAAGTTTATAACTTTTTTATTTATAAAAATATGAATTAACGCAATTTATGACCATTACTCCATATTAACAAGTACCTACCTATAGTAAGTGTAGTACAGTCAGCATCATAAGTAGATTACTACTTTAGGCCCTTTGTCATACCAAAGACTTTGAAATGACAAAGGGGCTAAAGTAGTAATCTACTATGGATTCAAAAAGTGCCTACGTTAATATTTAAGGTTATGTAGCCCAAAAAGTTAGCAAAAGTACCTACCTAATTCTATTATCAGTACACGAGAATAAACTAAATAAGTTTAATTATCTACAATTATAATATGCTGACTCCATTATAATAGTGTTGTGAACTAGTAACACAATTATTTATTTATTACGTTACACATACCTACCTACCTAATAATATTGCAATCGCATGGTAGCTATGCTTCGTAAGCGAAATGCACATTAGAATGTTACATATAAGAATCGTCGCACTTTTGTAAATAAAAACAAATATTGTCCTAGATTAGCCCAAGCACGTTCGAAACAAAAAGATTTCTAGACACAATTCTGTAAAATCAAAAACGGGCTTGGTTAGTTTAAAAAATAAAGACATGTCCACACAGATAGAGAATGTAAGTCGGGCTCTGTAGAAATTCATATCTTTTGGGGTATCTCAAAAAATGTGAATTTCCACAGGTCCTTATGGAGTATACTGATCGCTTATAGTCCGACAAGTTCGTGCGCGACCTTCCTGCGTTATGAGACGGTGGCGGGGACGGGGCGCCGTGATGTTGGCGGGGGTGGGTAATGCAGGGAGGAGCGAGTTTTCCCTCCTCAACCTAGGCGGCTCCTCTGAGTTTCAATAATATCTAACGCTTATCTAACTAAAAACAATATTTTAAATACAATTATTATAACTGTTTCTCATGTAACAATTTGTTCCCTCTGTTATTGACAACGGATTTTATTAGAGAGTCCGACGCTTTCTTCCTGTCGTAAACCCATCCTAGTGACGCGAAAAAGTCGATGAGCATAGTGGTGGGGTTTGTCGAGTACGGGAGTTCGGCCGCCTTGTAGTCCCACGGGAACGTGTGGTGGTAGTTGTGCCATCCCTCGCCCATGGCCACCATTGACACGCCCCAATTTTCGACTGGCATTATGTTGCTGAAAACAAATGGTATCTATGGTTAGGGGTTAACGCACGACGATTTCTATTCGTATTTTTTGTAAATTTGGAGATTTTTTTTAAAGAAAAATTGGTTAGTAAAGTTTAAAAAAAATTACTAGTTTCGCCGGGTAGGCAACTCAATCAAGGGGCCTATAAATAGTAGTAGAGTCGAGGAATAACTTTAACATTTTCAAAAAACGTCGCCCCTAAATGCGCTCGATCCGTAGCATTTGCTACGCCTGCTACGTGGCTAATCCGCCGTTTGCTACGCTTGCTATGTGGCTAATCCGGCATTTGCTACGCTTGCTACGTGGCTAAGCGCATGCCGCCATCTGCGTTCGTCGTTAATTAACTTGCTTGAATATCTCTATCATTTGTCTTCTTACAAAGAATATTGTCGTTAGAAAAAAATAGAAAAAGTCTTGATGCGGAAATCGAACCCGCAACCTCTGCGGCAGATGCTACCACTCGGCCTACCGAGACGTTAATTAACTTGCCGAAATTTTTCTAACTTTTACACTTCACGTTGTAAGTTGTAAACCGTTGCAAGTACGTTGTAAGCCGACATCGTAATTTAACATTTTATACAAGGTGTTTGGTACATGGTATATCAAGCCGGCACCTACCCATGCTAACATGGTCATATAAATAATATGGTGATACCAAAAAAATTAATTTGTAAAAAAAAAAATTTGAATTCTCCATACAAATAGTTCGATCAGAAAAACAAAATGTATGTTTATACAAATTAAATTCAAAATATGAAGTACGTAATTAATTTGTTTTCTTAATTTTTTTTTCTCCTCTTCACAAAAGTTTTAATACACTTCACAAAACTTAGCATACTTTAAAAAAAAACAAGTTGTATTATATGTACTTACATGTCATAGGGCTTGTGTCCCCAGAGATGCGCAAAGCTGTTGACGGACCAGGTGAAGTTGAGGCTCATCATGTAGCGAACCAACGGCTGTGAGACGATCGCTATGTCCCACCCCTCACCCCAGCACATCACAGGGATCAAAGTCGGGATGATGAAGCAGAACAACAACTTGAACACGGGGAAGAATCTGGAATTGTGGATGTTTTTAAGAATGAGTCTAAATATTAGTACAAAGTGGCCGCTAATATATTGGACCTAAAATAATTTGCGAAATATGGGTGTTGTATTAGTGTGTATTAACTTCTGCCTACCCTTCGGGGATGAATAGCTTTAAATTGTATGTAGATGATATATTATCTAAGCCAATGGCAAGAAAATTTCGTTATAAAATAGCAAAAACCTTAAGTTTCTTATGATCTTCGTAATGAGTAACAATGACTTACCTAATGACATAACCAAACTAAAAACCGTTTTATTATGTACCTAATTCTTTGGGTTAAACAGGTGTTGAGAGTATGCATTTTTGACAAGTTCCATCAGTTTCTTAAGTCCACTGACTAGGGTCCACGTTTTCATTATTCGAAAGACAACAATCGACAATAAACTATTCCGTCGACATAAAAAACTGACAGGATCTTCCAAAAACGCATTCTACAAACGGCCTCACAAATGTAATTAATGTCTTACTTGGTATGGAATTTAAGAAGGGGGTCGTTGACAATGTCGGACATGTCGATGTCTGCACCGGCTCGCAACACGGCTGGGTGCTTCTTCATCATCAGCCAGCCGACATGGGAGAAGAAGAATCCTCGGTTCGCGTCGTGGGGGTCCGCGGCGGTCTCCGAGTACTTGTGGTGCACTCTGTGGTCACGCACCCAGTTGTAGAGGCTGTTCTGGACAGGGGAAATGGATCGTGTGAACAATGTAGGCAAGGGCAGCACTGTACGGGCAGCATCATAAGAAGATTACCACTCTAGCCCTCTGTCAAACCAAAGAGCGAACGCGCAGTAATACTTGCGACCAATTTGTACGAACAAGTATGGTGACAAGGTATTAAAGTGTTAATCTACTTATGATGCTGGCTATACCTAGACCTAGCACAGGACACGAACAAAATTTTTCTCTGCCACTTGACAGTGTTTTTTCTCAGTATTTAGTGGGAGTTAGAGCGAAAGGAATATTTCCTTTTCCCCGGGGAGATTATGTCCACGTCCTGTTTTACGGGGCTGAGGTATTTAGTCTTATTTTATCAGGGGAAGTTAGACCAGAGTGGTTATACCTACTGCCCAAAACTGAGATTTTGTAAATAATATAAATAGCCGCCAGCCTCATTGCCTGCTTTATGGAGGCAGGATTTATACAGAGATAAGCGGGTCATATCCGCCATGGGCCACCTTTCCCTATAACAAAGATAATAATAATATTTCCTTTGAAAATGAACTGAATTTTTACTAGAAGCGAATTCAAAACTGCCTTAAGAGCAAGATGTGTGGTAATAAACTTTTTGTACTCCGATTTTGTTCATAAAACTGCTAATCACAGTATCTTAATATCGAACGCATCAACTAAAAAGCAGCAGTGTCGTAATGAAAATCCATACTTTTCGAATAAAGTTTAATCAAGAACAGTTTTATAATGAGTATCATCATAAAATTTTAAAATATGGAAGCTAAAAGCATAGATAACATCACCGTGAAAAGCGTCGTATGAAAATCAGGCTAAAACTTTTGGCGCCAAGCTGTATACAATTTTAAAATTGGAACTTTTCGGAATGATAGTAGAAAATAGTAAATAGTAGTTTTCTTTGGTTACACTTTTGTTTTTATTAGCCTACATTAATTAATGATGGTCGTAGAAAATGTAATAAACTAAACTATTGTGACATTCGGCGGCACCTCGTGTGATAAACAAGCATTTCAGTGCAATGGAATTTATACTACATACTTTAGCCCCTTTCTCCTACAGAAGGATAGATAGCGTGAAACATAATCCTAGGCGAATGCCGCTTACTTACTTGTCCAGAAGCAGAATAAGCTATTAGAAGAATTATCTTGGCCGGTAATTTCGCTTTATACGCCTTGTGACTCCACAATCGATGTGCTCCTGCCGTTACTCCAAATCCAGATAAGTGACCCATGAAGACACCTGTATTATAAAATTATGGTTGTACGGATGTACCTATAGATAGATATTATTAATCTTAAACTAGGTACCTATTATTATCGTAAACAGGTATAAGTGTGAGATACTTTAAACTAACGTTCAAAAATGTAACTAAAACTGAAGAAAAAAATGCAAGAAATTATGGCCAAGCACGATTTAGTTCAAGAAGAAAAAGTAATTGAATGTATTTTCGTTTAAAACTGTTGACGGGATTTAAGAATAAAACCAGTTTTGATGTTTAGGGTAAGTCTTGATACCAGTATTATACTGTTAAATTAAAAATCTACTGTCTTCTATAACTTTGTTTAATTTTGATTAAATTTAACGTTTTGATAAGTTTCGTTCGAGGATTTAATTAAATTCAATTAAATAAGTAAGCTCTGACAAAGCTTTCGTTAAGTTCTGTAAGAGAAAAAACAAAAATTTCAAACAAATTCGTTAAATCCAATTATTGCTGAAGTTGGTTCCGAATTACGAAAATACTAAAGAATAATACATACATACATAAATCACGCCTATATCCCCGAAGGGGTAGGCAGAGGTGAACTAGCACCCGCGTTTCGCCTATTATGTTAGATCCCATGTAATAGGTGGCGAGGCTATTGCCATTTACTGGGTGCTAGGTGGTATAAGAGGAACGCTGCTGCCCATTCCTCATCACTGATTTATCCTTAGTCGCCTTGTACGACACCCACGGGAGAGATTTGGGGTGGTGACAATTGTATTTACATAAGGGTCTAAAATTACCCATTAAATACCAGGTACTTTTTTTACTTTCGAGCTTTAGTGAGGGAATAAAATCCGAATTATAATGGGTTTTAAGAACCAATTGTTAAACTCTACTTTTTACGACGATTGCTAGAAAACAAAATAATCCAATACCATATTCCATAATTTATTTAACAACGGGAAGAACACTTCCTGTTGCCTGTGGGGTAAATATGGTAAATACATGTAGTTCCAGGACCCCCCCCCCCCGTTTGAATATTATGATAATCAGTTGAGTTTACTTATCCCTTGATGTCGACGGTCGTGGGTTAGTTGGAAGTACGAACATTGATGCGTTAGTGGCGATCTCTTTTGGCATGTAATTTAATAAAAAAATATGATGACTTTCAAAAGGCACAGAAAAACCGGCTGTGCATCCGAAGCAGCAACAAAATAAAAAATAAAATAAACAGTGTTTCTAAATACGATAGTTAAGTTAATTTATGCTTATAAACATGGAATAAAATATTTATTTACGATCTTAACTCTAAAATAATTTAATATTCGTAAAATATTCAATGTCCATAGACAAATTCAATAAAAATAAACTTTGGAGTGTTTGGCGCGTTTCAATGGTGACAGTCAGATTTTTTTCATTATTTCAAAAATTGTTTCAGAGTGGATTTTGAGCAATGAAAGTGAGGTTATTTTGATGCTTAAGGATCTGTGTTGACGTTCAATTATGAGGAATTATTGAAAATAAATCTCGTGATGTGTTTGTTGTTGAGAATTTTATAGTGGTTTTCACCACCTCATCAGTCGCCATCATGAACTCTGTTACCATTAAATTCGCGCCGAGCACTCCCTAGACAATTTACGAGCAATTGTGTTGAAAAAATATTTATTTATTTAATTATTTTTGCCTATAACTTCATCTTCATATTTTAATGGAGCGCATGCCTTCCCTATGGATACAGGAATATTGGGATAATAGGCCAGTACCACGCTGGCCCAGTGCGGATTGAAAGGATATAACTTGACTTGTGCTTTTATCGTTTTGAAGCTGAGAAAACGTCTGGGCGGCTACTAGGTCGTAAATCTTGGTAGACTTTGACAAATTCTCTACTTGAAACAAATTTCCTCTCCTTATTTGTCTTGCTTCGAATTTGCACGAATTTCCTCTCCTTATTTGTATTGGGCAGATTTATAGCCCGAAGTTGGTTATCAGTTTCGACATCTTCCACTGTTACGTTAGCCAGTTCTATCCCTCTGCGGGCACCACTGATCCCAAAACTTAAAGCAACCTAATTCAACTTACAAAACAAAATAATTAGTGTTACAATTGTATTTTGTTTCATAACTATAAATTTGTTTGATAACTATCAATTTAATTCGATGGATAATAGAAAAAATGTTTGCAAATATGAATATGTAATGTACCTTTTTCATTTGGAGCCTTATTTATAAAATTCTCGATACTATCCCTCGTGAAAAGTTTGGATTTCCCGCCCGGTAGATATAAAATAAATCATAATATCTTGAAAAAACTTTGAAAGTCAAATTTACATATTTCTTTATATCGACTATAATTATGTGTTGTCTGTATAGTAGTTCGTAACATTAACTACGTGCTACGCAAGAATGAACTTTGATATATTAGGTTGGGGAAAAAGTCTTTTCGCATTATAGTATGTATAAACTTGTAATAAAATCTCTTTGGCTATACTATTTGTATCTGGCTGGTTTTGGTATCATTGAAAGTTTAAATTTTAAAGAACATAATTCCAAATTCAAATTAGGATAATGTGTGATTTTCATTTGTTTTTCGTACCGCCAAGATGAGTGAATCTAATGAAGAAATTCGATACATTTTAAAATTTTACTACAAAAAAGGTAAAAATGCAACGCAAGCCGCGAAAAAAATTTGCGATGTTTATGGACCTAGTGCAGTGTCTGTGAGAGTAGCACAAATTTGGTTTAAGCGTTTTCAATCCGGAAATTTTGATGTTAAAGATGCACGTCGCTCTGGTCGCCCTATTATAGATAAAATGGATGCCATTTTTGAAAAAGTGGAGCAAGATCGGCATGTCAGTAGTTACGACGTAGCTGAAGAACTTGGAATTGACCACAAAACAGTTTTGGCGCATTTGAAAAAACTGGGTACACAAAAAAGCTCGACATTTGGGTACCTCACGAGCTCACTGAAAGAAACCTAATGAACCGTGTACTCATTTGTGATTCTTTATTACGACGTAATGAAACCGAACCATTTTTGAAGAAGCTGATAACTGGTGATGAAAAGTGGATCACGTACGACAAGAACGTGCGAAAAAGGTCGTGGTCAAAGGCCGGTCAGGCTTCACAGACTGTGGCGAAACCCGGGTTAACTCGCAACAAGGTGATGCTGTGTGTGTGGTGGGATTGGAAGGGCATTATTCATTATGAGCTGTTACCACCAGGCAGGACCATCGATTCTGAACTCTACTGCGAACAACTGATGAGATTAAAGCAAGAAGTTGAGAGAAAGCGGCCGGAATTAATCAACAGAAGGGGTGTGGTTTTTCATCATGATAACGCTAGACCTCACACGTCTTTAGCCACTCAGCAAAAATTAAGAGAGTTTGGCTGGGAGGTGTTAATGCATCCGCCGTAGAGTCCTGACCTTGCACCTTCAGATTTCCACCTGTTTCGGTCTCTTCAGAATTCTTTAGGCAGTGTCAGGTTAACATCACGATAGGACTGCCAAAACCACTTGTCGCGGTATTTTGACCAGAAGTCCCAAAATTTTTATAGCAATGGGATCATGTCCCTACATACAAGATGGCAAAAAGTTATCGAACAAAATGGTACCTACATACTTTAGTTAAATGTAAATAAACTATATTAAAAAATGTTTTGAATTTTCTTAAAAAATGCGAAGAAACTTTTTCCCCAACCTATTATTTTGGAAAGTTCATCCGAACACGTAAGAAAACACTCTTGCGTATGAAAATCCACTCATTTTACTGTCGTCTACTTTATAAACTTTTCGTAAGGTTTAAATAAATTCTTTGTGACCTTGGTGGTAACAGATTTAATATCTGCAATTTTGATCACACAAACCTGCTTTTAATAACTGTTGTACGGTGTGCCGAAAATAAAAAAACTTGATTTTGTGGATTACAAGGTATTTAAAAAACAAGGAGTTCAAGCGATTCCGAAATTTCGACCCCAGATTCGGTTACAGAAGAAGTATATGTTATGATCGAAAATATTAAGCCAAAAATTTCAAAGGAAAGATACTTTAATAATTTTAATATTTTTAGCAAATGAAAATAAAATGAAAACCATTTTTTACTTTTTTTTTATTCGAAATGAAAAGTAGAGTGCTTAACAATGGGTACTTAAAAGGAATGAAAATATGTATACCTTGCTCTGGTATGCGATAATGATGGACTTTTTGAGTAAGAAGAGTGAAAAGATCATTTTATTTATGTTAGGAACAAGTGAACATCGGAATACGAAAAATGCAAATGAATGTTGTATTGAATGTAATTGATAAAACTTGAATGATCCTGTTGTCAATTAACTAGTTCATCCGAATTTAAATTAAAAAAATATAGCAACCTACTTATAAAAATAAAATTTATTTAATTATTCGTCACGATAACAAAGAAACAGCACGTTGTTTTCTTATTAGGCGGGATTTTCTTGGTAAAATGTAATTGGATTGGTAATAAAAAAAGTAATTAAGAAAGAAGGTCATTAAAATTTAAATAGGTACCAAACCTAAAATTGTACTTATTCTATTACTAAGAAATAAGTAATTATATAGATACGAATCGTGGTAATATTATGGTTCAGAAAATCAATTCGTAATGCAACTCCAAAAATAAGGAGTCCTTTGCCAATTAAACAATGTTTAACTTAGTTACAAAATTTGTCAAATAAAAGGACAAGTTATTTAATGAATTATAATTATTATCATATTATTAAATAAGTAATATCCATAATAACGACGCAGTAATTTACCTCAAAATATTTTTAAGAGACAGTGCGTGGGTCAGAAGTGTTGTGCCAAATAATCATAAATTAAAACACTTACCGAAAGCAAAAACTTTCCAGTTGAACCGTTCGATGTGAAAGATGACCAGGTACAGGATAGAGGTGACGCTGATGACGTGGAATAGGACGATGGCTATGGAGTTGATCCATCGTATCGGCGTCACGAAGCCAGCCGCTTTCTCCCACCGTCTGATTGGCGCCATGAAGGCTGGGTCCCCTTTGGGCAGAACCTCGTCGAAGGCGCATGTTTCAGACCGGTAATCTTTATACTTCGCTGGTGCGAGTTTTGGTGGTATGTCCACTTCTAGTTTCTCCAACACAGCAGTCTCTGTGGTCGTCTGTGGTTTTGGAGACATGGTGTTTTCTGGAAGCCAACAATCACCAGTGAGTAGTACGTCGACACTCTGACCCTTTGTCGTACAAATTGCAACTGAAACTGTCGCCCTGTGGCGATGCTATTGTGTTTTAAGGATTCGAAATTTGTGTGAGTATTATTCATAAGGGGAGATATTTGAAATAAGTACCGGTTGGTAATGCATTGCATTTGAATAGATAATTTTATTGTTTGTTTGTCTGTATGTTTGTATTTTTTTTTCATACCTAGCCTATTTACGGTGTAATGTTTCCGGCTGATATGAATCAAAAGTGGATGGCTTGATAATTTATATAGGACCTAACTTAATACGCGAAACGTGGGTGTTAGTTCACCTCTACCTACCCCTTCAGGGATAAATAGGCATGATTTATGTATGAATAATTTGTTTGTACTGACTATGGAGAGATGATTAAAAATGTGAGATGGCTTAATTTCACAACTAATAAAATGTTATGTTCTCTTATATTTGCACGAGCAATACACATTTGAAATAAAACAACTTTTACGGATTAGACTCGGGTGACTGTCACCCGTGACCACGGCCGCTGTAAAGTGATCGAAACGTCGGGATAAATAATAATGCCAAACATCTAAATATACGCGAGTCTAATCCGTAAAAGTTGTTTTATTTCTAATAAAATGTTATCTACCTATTTTAGGTGGGTGGTATAATTTAAATTCGTAATAAAATATTTTAATATAGATTGTCTGTTTAAACATTAATATATTTTTTGTGTCGTAGGTACTGAAAGTCAACAATTGCTTTTACTCCAAAGTAAATTCCTACGCTGAACTATGTTTGCAGCAATTTCATTCACTTATTTTAGTATCTAGCATTCACTACTGCACGCAGACTTTAGCTTATTTGTTTTAAAGATCCTTTGTCAAAAAACAATGTTTTATTTATTAATGTTAGTATAAGCATGACATTTTCACAAACGCAGTGATTCACACGAGAGTGCTGGCTTCTGCTGGCGTCTGCTGGCTGCTGGCGTGCAGCAGCGGACGCGGGTTCGATTCCCGCCTCAAGATCATAATTTTTCGAAATTCTTTTTCTAACCCCAAAATCTTTGTACTAATTTTTTTAACATTTATATAATGTTAAAATTAAAATCGAATAAATTAATATATGTGTCATAGGGTGTTTACTGTTAAAAACATGTGTAGTTTTGTGTAATAAGTGTCTACGGTAATGAACAATATAAAGATTTAGTGAAACAAAAGTGCACTTGATGAGAAAGGCGGTGAGCATTTTCGTGGTCGATCTACCTCGTCAGTCTTCATCAATAGGCTGTGTGTAAATTTGCCGCTAAACTCTCCCAAAATGCATCCGCGTTTTAATGCGATTAATACTGAAGAAAGTAGACTACATCAGATGAGGCTGTATGTGCTGGTTCCCTTTGCCGTCCCTAGTAATGAGGAGAATTAAAAAAGAACAAAAACCAAACTTGTAGGCGCCATTTTCCGTAATTATTTGGTATTTTTGGTAAAGTTAATAACAATACAAGTTTGTTTTTCCTTGCAATTGTGTTGTAAAACGTCGTATGCAACTCGTATGCATTGATCATTACATACTCAGCTTCCTTACCGCGCTCGCCGGCGGCTCGCGCTTGTAATAATGCCTCGTATGTAATGACCAACGTAGCATACTCGTAGCATAATTATACTAAAAACTAATAGACATCATCTGATGACCACTTAAAATGCTATTTATAATATAGAGAATTATCAATATAAAATAAGCAGATCAAAAAATTGTAACTTCTTCTTCTTCTTCCTGCCCTGTTCCCAGTCTATCTGGGGTCGGCGCAGTATGTTTCCTTTTCCATTCATATGTCAGACGTCATCAAGCCATCCACTCCCTTTTGATTCATATCATCCATCCCACCGTAATGGTGTTAGTGATGAATGAATGTATAGAAAAGAGACTGAACGGACCATGTCGAGAGACCCATGAACGGAAAGAGTGATTAGAATGACAACATTCCATTCCATACTGCTCAAGGTTTTGGCTTAGGTTTTACAGCCGGCCGCCTGCCTGACACCAACCCTCTTTGGGTCCGCTGTTGTTGGTGGTTTGCCCTCCACCATTTGGGTGCCTAAAGGTGCTCTACACCGAGCAATCTCCCTTAGTCGACTCTTACGACACCCACGGGATAAGTTGGGGCTAGCCTATTCTACGTTATTTGTTCGCTCCCAGGCCAGCATAGAAGACCAATTAAAAAATTGTAACAAATCGTCATATTGTCAAAAAAATCTTTTACTATCTATACACAGTATCGAAAAATAAATTTAACCCAAGCTCACCCCAAGACAAAGGCATCTACTTAAATGATTTCACAAGCCGAACCGTTGTTTACTTTGTTAACCTGTGAAATATTCAGTGTAAATTTTAGATTTCCATAACTTTCTGTTTAGTATTGTCTACCAAAGAATTATTAATAATTTAGATGTGAAGCCGATTGTTTAAACGGTTTGTCTATTTAATGTATTTATTTAAAAGGAAAAACCAGCAACCAACATACTTTATGACTGTTATTGTAAAAAAAATGACCTAATTGAATGTCGCACTCTTTTAATTAGTAGATTTATTTTTAGATTTGATGATAACTCGCCAAATTTAAAACAAATTAAATCATCAATCATTTATTGATGTCACGTAGGCAACCGGCTGTGAAACCTAAGCCAAAACCTTGAGCAGTATGAAATGGTGTCATCCCAATCACTCAGTTCATCGGTTTCGATATATGGTCCTTTCCACAATTTTAATTTTTTAGCGTACATTCATTCATCACTAGCTGGTGTGATGAATGATACGAATCGAAAGGTGTGCATGGCTTGATGATGTGATGAATGGAAGGAAGGAAGAGGAAACATGCTGCCCCACAGGGGTCGGGGCAGAGATGATGAACCTGGCTAAATTAAAACCAGACTGTGTAATGTTATATGTGTTATTTTCCCAGCTTATAAATAATTCTTTGGCGTGAGCCTATAACAGCTGTAAGTAACAAATATACAAGTTAAAATAAAGGAATGTTTGACATCATAAGTGAGATACAGGGTACACAGGTAATTAATAATGAATAAGTAATTGTGTGCCAGGATAACGAAAATTCTAAATTACTGACACATGTCTACCGGCCGCATGTATTGTGTTTGTCTTATTTAAAAGGGTGTTTCTAATGATTATTCTAGTAAATTACTTAAGACATCTATTAAGAGGTTTACTAGTGTTAACAATTAAATTTCTATTAAGACTGGTTCATTGTTCACAAGACATTATTATCCGAGCCTTCATGGCTCGAATGTCAATTAACCAATAATAAATCATGTTAGTAATTTGTTTGCTTACAAAGAAGTTATAGAGTCTCTTTCAGTCCATCCGTTTCATTTGTTTAAATATAAATTTGGTGGGTAGAGTAGTTCGCATCGGACCAACGGCGTGGAAAGCAAATGGTAAGTACAATTTAATATAGGTATTTCAATAGGTTTCCTTCTAAATTGGTTTACAGGTAACTTGGCTAAATTAAACTGCTCTATTAGTCTGAACTAGTTATACTACATTTATGTAATTACTACATTCATTTTATTCAGATGGCTGGCTATCGGCCATGAGGTCCCGGGTTCGAACCCAGTGGGGTTGCCGCTATGGTATGTTTGTGATGACCGATTCGTTCCCGAGTCAAGGTTGTTTATATGTGTTTGTAGTATATTAGAATTGTAAATACATACATACATTCATAAATCACGCCTATATCCCCGAAGGGGTAGGCAGAGGTGAACTAGCACCCGCGTTTCGCCAATTATGTTAAGTCCCATGTAATAGGTGGCGAGCCTATTGCCATTTATCGGGCACAAAAGTCGCAGTACATTGCCAGGACGATGGTATAAGAGGAACGCTGCTGCCCATTCCTCATAATTAATTTATCCTTAGTCGCCTTGTACGACACCCACGGGAGAGATTTGGGATGGTGACAATTGTATTCTACTCTGCCGTCACCACATAAGAATTGTTAAATGTTGTTTTAAATAATGTATCTCAAAAGTTTGCCTGACATCTTGTATCAATTACACATCTGCTTGCTACTACTTTGAGCTAGCGGCTAGATGATAAATGTGAGAGTGTAGAAAAAATTCAATCAATAACAAACCTTAATAGTGCTGTATAACCGAAAAATTTATGCACACACCAGTGTACACAATTCTTCTTTTCGGTGTGCAAAGCGTGTATTCCCGTGTGTACATTTCCGTGTGCTCTAAATAAAGCACACGCCCGTATTGGCTGGCGATTTTTAAAGGTTCGATTCTCGCTTTTACCTTTTTTGTTCAAATATTTACCCTGTGGTTGGTAAGGTGAATTATTTGAATATCTGTCTGTCTGAATCGCAACGACATAACGCCGGCAAAAATAACGTTAAATGTGTTGTTAAATTTTTAAAATAATTTTTTTTTCTTGTATTTCTTTCTTATCTAATACAGGCATTTGCAAACGGTAATAAAATTGCAGGCTGTGCACAAATGTAGTCGATTGAGCACATTTCACATGTTGTAGTAACATAAGGTTAACTGGGGGGCTAACGCCTAACTCGATTGCTGATGATAGCTATATTGCAATGCACTGCTTACGGCTATAGCAGCCATCCTGAATTTTTAGGCAGCACGATTTTTGTGCCAAATTCATACAAAATCATTCGGTGATCATTCGTTCAAAGATATCGCTAATAGTTTAGGTGCATTTGGTGCGAAATGACAGCATGACGTCATAAACTTCACGTTGTAAGCCAACACTTCACGTTGTAAGCCAACGGGTACCCTCGCAATGTAGAAATAAATTTCAAACATTCCAAAGCAGATATTTTTACAAATACCGTGCGTTCGGTTAAGCTTGGGTTTGCTTTATAAACTATTCGATTTTAACATTATATAAATGTTAGAAAAATTAGTACAAAGATTTTGGTGGTTAGAAAAAGAATTTCGAAAAATTATGATCCTGAGGCGGGAATCGAACCCGCGTCCGCTGCTATCCGGTTAGCTGCTGAAGGTTAGAAGAATTTCGGCAAGTTACCTAGTGTCTTGGGTGGCCGAGCGGTCAGGCACCTGCCCGGATAGCAGCGGACGCGGGTTCGATTCCCGCCTCAAGATCATAATTTTTCGAAATTCTTTTTCTAACTACCAAAATCTTTGTACTAATTTTTCTAACATTTATATAATGTTAAAATTAAAAATCGAATACTCTAGAAAGTTTTATTGGTAATGGTTGTCATTTAGGTGTCACGGTTATGCATATTCATTCTTTATTTTAACACTAAATTATGCATTGACGCGTATTTATTTCTAAGGGTCTGTTTCACAATCGAAAAGTAAAGTTATAAGTATTTACTTAGCCAGTAAATTACATAGAGGTTAAATCCTTCCGTTAACTTTCTTTGGGTTTCATAATCATCCAACTAGTAAATTAAAGTGAAGATTAACTAATAAATACTTACATAAGAGTATGCTGGCAACTTTAGATTTTAACGTTTCGTTTCAAGGTAAGAATAATTTTTGTGTTTGTATTATGTACTGTAAATGCAGCAACTAAATTACAAATATTTTTCGTTATGATTTTCTCATAAAATAATGATATATTCACATGAAAAACATAGTACATTGTGAGGTTATTGAGTGATTTCACCTTTTCTAAAATCAATGTTTCTGTAAGAATGGAACGTAACGAGTTGTCAACAAAACAGCCATGTCAAACGTTTGTCAATGAGATAGGTTTCAATGGTGTCAGACAGATTATTTTCAATAATTCAAAAATTGTTTCAGAGTGGATTTTGTGCAGTGAAAGTGGTGTTATTTTGCTGCACAAACATCCGTGTTGATGTGCAATTATGCAGAATCATTGAAAATAAGTCTTGTGATGTATTTTATATTGAGAATTCTATAGTGGTTTTCACCACCTCATCAGTCATCATGAACTCTGTTACCATTACATTCACGTCAAATGAAAATTTCTATAAATAAATAATTTCCTACTTGTTTTAGGTAAACAAAACCAATGAGACGTTTTGAAAAGGTGGCAGAAAGCAAACTAGAAATTGCAGAAACAAATTATAGATGAGGAATTAGACCTTAAACGGAAACAGTGGTTGTTTGAAGAAGAAGACTGGTTGCAAAATAAAATTGATAAAAATTTGTGAACATTTTATTTTAAATAAATTTCTTAATTAACAATAATGTTTTCTTATAATAAATAAAACATTACATTGTGTAGTTTACACAAATAGAGCTTACAGTAGGTATCATTGTTTTTGGCAGTATGAGGACGATGTTGGGATGGAGGTGGTATGTTCCAATCATTATCCCTATTGAAGTTTGGATGTTTCTTGATCAGTAGCTGTGCAATCGCATGTGAATTTAATTTAACAATTCGACTAGCAGATGCCTTGCTTACACCAGTGAAGTCACCAACTAAGCTAAGCTAACTAAGGAAACTTCCTGTTGCATAATATCTCTGTGTTAAAAATAGACGATCCAAAGGTTTAACTGCATAATTCCTAGAACAAGGACATAATATATTAATAAAACTAGGTAAGTAGTAGGACTAGGATGCATAAAATAATGAAGTGTAAATTTTACGTACTGGTGCCATAGATGTAGGAATACATAACAACTTACCTCGACGTAAGAGCAGTTATTGAATGCTCTATTAGAGAAAAAAATATAATTAACACTTGGAATCTCATCTTGAAGTCAGTATCATCATATTTTTCCATGTTGTTTACACGATACCGAAATATTAGTTCCTTACGCGGTCCCGTCATGCGACCGAAAAAATCGTAATTCATCTTCAATAAGATCAAAAATTTTCATTTTAAATGAAAAAAATAAACATTGTTGATGAATCTAGAAATGTCGTATTTGAGGTTATCTTGTCATAAATAGATTTACTTCTCATAAGTAAACGGCTACTTGGTAGTGCATCCGATGATTAATTTAATCTGCAGATTACGTGGTAATTAACCCTACTCAGAGATTGTGAAACGCAAAAATTTGTTTACTGATCAGATAAGTTCGAAGTAGCTTACTTAGAACTTTACTTTTCGATTGTGAAACAGGCCCTAAGTCTGCCGTGTTGTTGAAGCGATATTGCAGAAAGTCGTGACATTGTCAAATGGCAAGCGTCCGCTAAATTGTCTAATGTCAGAATGCCATATCTACGTCAAGTATCGATGACTAGTATTTGTTTACCAGCAAAGTAAAAGATCGTACTTGAATTATAATAAATGGCACATTATTAGATTGTATAACAATAGCACATTTATTTATTTATTTCGTGAGTCACTAATTTTCAGTCCTAGTACGTAGACAGATAAACAAACAGTAAATTTGTAAAAATGTCACGATAGATAACCAAACAATAAATTCAACAAAAAATATTCGCAGCATGGCGGCGGAAAAGTATAGGGGTGTTTTTCCACTGGAGATGTGAAAGTTGAGCTACGAAACTATGCCATCGTTTCGATGTACGTACCTACATATGCGATTAAAAGTGCTATGGAGACGCGCCGTCGCGAGGTAATCGCGTGCATACTGTGGGTGATCTTCACATAGCTAACCACTCGCTACCATGTATAGTATGCATCCAGAGCACGCATCTATCCATAAAACAGTATAGGTTAGGTTATCATCATCTATAGTTACGTAGCACAGCACATGTCTGGCGAAAAAGTATTCTAAAGTTGCTTTAGTGAATGACGTAGATACAAGGTGAGAGTTGAGAGGCGAAGCGTGAGTTAAGAGCTATTTGGCAGGAATGAGTACCAGAGCGGTCATAGTGCACAAAGATAGCAATACAGCGACATACGTGCCTGGTGGATGCCATAGTCACAGCATCTAAGGGCCTACGCAGACCATGCGATTAAGTTGGACAACTAAATCGCAGATCGTACCAATGGTCATAGAAATGCATGTAACGTATGAAACGTATATGTATAGTTGGAAAGGTGTGCGGGCTATGAGTATTGGTACGATCTGCGATTTAGTTGTCCAACGTAATCGCATGGTCTGCGGGGCCCCTAATATTAGCAGGCAAAATTGTGACCCTGCTTAGTTAGCCACTTAGAGAATAAACAGACTTGATCTAAATATTATGTAAAACATAGTAATGTAAGGATCCCTCCTGCTAGACTAAATAGTAAACGTGTGCATGTGTCATGGTATATTAATAAAGATGAAGTCATAATAATATGTTTATACTTATTAGTAACGAATAAGTCGATGTTGAGGACGTTTTTGACATAGTGTTGAGACATTACTACGCAAATAATGTATGCTACTTTTATAAAACTTATCTGGATTTACTTATTTAGAATTATCACGTTTACAGATGCGGTGGAATGTGATTGTTATGATATGGGCATACGCTTGCAGTACTGCCAGGGCCATGCAGTGTCCTTCTGAATCTATGTCTCGACTACCGTTTGTTCTGGAATACGCTATTTGGCGAGGTTGGCAACAAACTGTCATATATGCTCCGGAATTTGACGAAGGTTGGTCAATAGTAGATTATATACCAAGGGCGATTAAACAAAGAATGCCTCATGTCGCAAGTATTTAACGCCCAAGCTTAACGCCAGGAAAGCGACTAGTAATGGGCAGCAGCATTCCTCTTATACTGTCTTGGAATATAATGTGATTTATATGCCTGATAGATGGCAATAGGCTCGCCACCTGTATATTACATGGGACCTAAACTAATTGGAGAAAAGTCGGTGTTAATTAACCTCTACCTACCCCTTCGGAGTAGGCGTGATTTTTGAGTATTTTGCAATTTCCTCATTGGGGGGATGAAAAGTTACGTGTTGCACTCGAGTGCAAAGATTTTTCACCTTGTGCTCTTTTGATTCCCTCGCTATCGCTCAGGATTCTATTTTTTTAGAATCCTTCGTTAGCTCGGTCATCAAAATTGAGCACGCGGTTAAAAAACAACTTTGCACTCACGCACAACAAATAACTATTATTCGTAATCATAAATAAAAATAATCATGAATAAAGACTGGACTAATTACTGTTTCATAATAAAAGAAAAAAACATACGGGTACGAATTGAGTAACCTCCTCCGTTTATTCGTCGGTTAAAAACATTTTATATTTGAAAATGGAATTAAAAACGGCTATCTCTTCGGTAGAATGCCATTGCGTACAGAAGAAATTACAAGAAAGGTCATGGGCGGCAGGGGCAAGAAATCTATAGAATTTGTCTCAAATTACAAAATAAATTGGTGACTGTAATTTATTTAACAACAGTGAAAATGTCATACTCCAGTGAGATGGAGACCCTAATTTGCAGAAGGAATAGAAATAATT
Organism: Cataclysta lemnata; assembly: GCA_963931975.1. NCBI lineage: Eukaryota > Metazoa > Arthropoda > Insecta > Lepidoptera > Crambidae > Cataclysta > Cataclysta lemnata. The sequence continues at coordinate 12,353,856 of OZ008346.1, read as the reverse complement.
TGCAATCTGTAATCGAGGTCACAAAGTTTTTATTTAAAAACTCACTAGAAGTTTATGAATTTAATTCAGATAACCTGGAAAAAGCACAGGCAAATGATGATATCTAGTTCCTTAAAGTTATAAATGTCATTTGTTAGATATGAACGTAGATATAAAAGGTTTTTCTGAAAAGTTCCGGCATGTTAAGCCCAATTTTGGATTTTGGACTTCTAAGAACTAGATGTGCGATTTATATAATTTGAATACTTATTTCATCGACTATATAAAAATCCCTTAAAAATGTCGAAATTATGTAAGGAGTTATTGCCCTCAAGATTGTAATTTTTCTGCCTTGAATATGCCTAATTTACTATAAATTATTTTTATGTTTACACAAAATCTTAACCACGTTACATCGTTATTTTACTATTTTGTTACATTTACTTTTGGAAATCCAACAGGAATATAAGTTATACAACCTTTATACCTTTAAGAATATATAGGAAGCCAATTAAATGTCTCAGAAGTAAATACTATTAATGTCACCACTGCAGGCGCACAAAATATAATTGCTCCTTATATTTTGTGCGCCTGCAGTGGTGACATATCTCCATCATTTGCGCCATATGGCTTATGATGCTAACGATAATGACGACTATTTAAAAACTTTACACTCGCACTCGCCCACTCAATATTTAATTATTGTATACCGGCACAATTTCCAAAACTACAGGAATGATTCTTCTAATTTAATTCATTATTAATTAAAAACTCACCTTGCTTTTATTTATGCGGTAAAACTATGCATCAATACACTAAATCAATCACTAAATATCCAATAAATAATACACAATATAAATTAGGTCCTCACGTGAACGTATGTTCTACATTAATAAAGTCAAATACGGAATCCGAGAGGCACGTTTATTTAAGAGACGTGTTTAGATCGAGGTTTGACCAATAGATTAACACGCGATAGTCACGTATTCGTCAAATTTCTTTGTGGAAAAAGTAAATTGATTCATTAACGTTAAGCGATTAAAGATATCTTTTGTAATTTACCTTATTACCAGGACAGCTATGGTCGCTTGTGAAATGATCACGAGAGTTGATTTAGTACTAGTAGAATTTCTTTTCGATAAATCACTCACGTTTTTTGTCCTCCTCTGTTTCAGCTGTTGCGAATCCGCTTATGGTACGGAAACGGATACAAACTTTTGGGTCGATTAGTTATCAATGTAATTATTATACCTACACAAACAGCCAATTCAAACCCAAGAATGTTTTTAACTGTGAAAAAAATGCAGGGAAATTTGTCTACGTCATCATTACTACAACTTCGTCGTAAGGCATGTGAATTCTTATGCGTAATTTTCACAAGAAATTTTTATTATTAGCTTCTTCTGAATACCGGCTAAAATTCGATTACGTTCATTGCCTTTTTGTAGTTAAAATAATTACTGTTATAAATTAAAGTAAGCATCATAACAGGATTTGTGTCACAGGCATTGAAATAATAATGATACAACCTTGAAAGAGCGCACAGGCGTTGCGGCTACACTTTCTCAGTTATCAATTAGCTGTAAATACTACCTTTGATCAGTGAAATGGCTTATTAATTACTTAGGCACTTATATGATTACTAAATTGGTAAGAACCGTATTTTCCGTTAAATTTTATGACGTTATTGCAGTTTTCATTTGTGATGACCAGCTAAGTCGAATGGTCAATTCGCTGGCTATCGGCCAAAAGGTCCCGGGTTCGAATTCTAGTAGGTGGAAATGTGTGTGTGATGAACACAGACATTTGTTTTCGGTTCATGGTTGTTTCTGTTTGTGTGTTTAGTAGTATATTTTAGATATTCTGATATAATTACAATACAATAATAAATAAAATACAAATATTGTACACACAAAAACACAGTTACAAAAATAATAATAGTAAAAAGAAAAATTACATGAGCAATATGCGACCTTATTGTTATAAGCAATATCTTCCAGCCTTAGTAGCAACCTTAGGCATAAGAATTCTTAAAAATATTATAGAGTAGAGAAATTATTTTTCCGTCATCGAGTTTGGCTAGATAATAGAAATATTATTTTTATAAATTACAAGTTATTATTTAAGTTATAATAATTATCCACAGTTTATGTCACAACTAGCTATCAATTGACAACATTTTATTTTTTCAACATACTTTTATTATGATGTTATATAAAAATAGACAGAAAATGAAGACACCCATATTTTTTATTTTTTCTGAATTCCGTCGGTTTCATACCAAAAATCATGATTTAAATTCCAGTCATTCTAAACTGAATTAAGCGCCAAATGACGTCACAGTCACGAAAAAATGGCGAATTGACAATCTGGCGTTTCCGGTGGCAAAAATAAAAACCTATTATTTGAAATGTTTGAAATTAATTATCAAGTAAAATACGTTTTAAATTAGTATAATTAAAGTCTCGAAAGGATTTTAAATTTATTGTTACTTTATTAATGTTATTTTCGATGATGACAATTAATGACAATGGATTTGATTCATGACCGACAAACATGATATTGATTAGCTTCGTGACTGTGACGTCATCGCATGTTTTTTACATTTTATTTTTTTTCTCTGTAAATAAGTAATAAAAAAATGTAAAAAAAATATTTTTCAAGTCAGGATTGGAAATTAAAGAAACGGTATTTTTATTTTGGGGGGTTATAATTTTTTAAATGTTGTCAATTTTGTGCTACTGCCGTACGATCTCATTGCGTGCCATTTTGCTAGCAAGGTGTATTGCTTGGTGATGCAGCAGTACCCCAACTACCCCAAGCATTTACGTTTCGAAGATTCGAATTGTAATGTATCGAGAAAGCACCCAAACCAAAACAAATAAAATACTGAATCGTAAATTAATAAATATTTCTCAGGTAATTATATTAAATTAATATTAACATTATAAGCACATATGTAATATGTATTGAATTCTTTTAATTAACATAAAATACACTTAAATAGCTGATGAAAATAAATAAATATTTCTTGATAATAATATTTGTTTGGTTTATGAACGCTTTTCGTGACTCTTTTCTTTTTTGATGTTTGGCATCGAAACTAATGAACAAAGAGTATATAATACACTGTATATAATACACTACGTTTAAGAGTCGGGACTTCAAACAAGCTTTTTGACAATTTTGACTCGCAGTTTAGGCTAAGATCTCGTACCAACCAACAGAGACAGATAAAAAAGTAATGCCAACATACTACAAAAGCAAACTAAGGATGTGGTGTACGCTACAGAATGTGTCGATATCGATAAAAACGAATGGGTACCCCCCCCCCTGCCTTGCAGAACTTGCAGACAGGTTTTTTAATCCTACAAAAGCAAAATAAAAAGCTCTGTTCGTTTGAAAATATTGACTATTATTTAATTACGTGTAATTATTTAATACAATTTATTTAACAACAAAAAATAAAAGTTATGTTTACAATGTGGAAATTAAAATTGTTGGTAATTTTCTGATCTCATATTCTAGGCGGAGTCTTCAGATGTTAGCTGATCGATCAACACACGTTTTTGCAATGTTGTGTAAGCAAGTAAGCAGGACATTTAGATCTGAAATAATAAATAGAGATTAGTAAATATATCGTTTGAGTTTACGCTGGTCATCATCAATTCAATTTATTGTTCACCGCTTACCATAGCGGACTATGTGTAACGCGCCCGAAGGTCTGGTTCTGCCCAATGTGATCTGAAAAATAAGTGGAGTTGAACACAGAAGAACTTTTGATGATGATAATGAGAGATGAATAATAAAACTCATACAACAAACTTTGTTGTTAATGATGTTAGCTATCTAGTCATTTTTGTTGTTTTATAAATAACCCTATATATGATATACTATATTATAATATATTGCAATAGACAATATTTATATGTATAAAGCTAATGAAACATCTCAAGTACATTTGATACTCAAATTTACGAAAATAGATTTTTTATCGGTTGTTCCAAGTCGTGAAACGGGCTTCGTATTTTTCAACGATCAGTAAGAACTTTATTTTTAAATATATCTTTATTTTTTCCAGGCTGTCAATGGGTCAAAATCAGGTTGTTAAAGTGTTTGAGCGTCAATGGTATTGCTGCGTCTTTCGATACTGCCGAGAGCCCACGGCTTCGCTTGCACTTAGGGGTGATCATTTTAATGCCGTCTATTACAGTGAATTCATCTCGAAGCATAAATTCACTTTTCGATAAGGTAAGTTTTATTAATGACTAGCTGATACGTTATTATGCCATATAAATTATCCCGTTGCTATATTACGATTTGGTTACCATGGTTACGTCTTGCCTGGCTCAAGACAATCATTTCAGAACCAAAATCAGCTAAATCGGCCCAGTCGTTGTCGCGTTTTGGCGAGACAAACGTACAACAATTCATTTTTATATGTAGTATATGTATAGAAGATAACAATTAAAAATGTTTGAGTCAGTTCGGGCACTGATGCAATCTTGGAGGGAATGCATGAAAGCCCTCAGGAGTGGGGGGGATACTAATGACGACGGGGAATGTTGAAATTTAAATGTAACTTTTATATTGCTTGTCCGTGTCCTGAAGCGTTCCTTGCGATCTAATTTCTTTTATTTTATATTACAAACTTTTCTTTTATAGTCCTTCCTGACTGTTGCTTGATTATTGTCATACTTGTTTAACCATCTTTTATTAAATCCATTTAGCATTGCTTTTATTCTGTATTATAAATCTATGTAAATCTAAATGATCTACCTTCATCATGGTGCTTCATCATGTGCTTTTTACATGCCATCCTAAGGTATTTCATTCTGTTTCAATTTTGGTACTACGTTTAGGTATGCCTCTGATTAAGTCCATTCCTATTCGTTTTGATCGTTCTCTGGATAGAGATCGAATTTCAGTTTTTATCGAAATTACCACCACTTTATCACATGTGCTCGCTGTTAGATGGTGTTAGATCTTAAAAGTGTCTGTCTTGTGCTACAACTAATGGTCAGCTATAAGTCATTTGCACTCTCATCTGTGATGTTGCAGTTGATTAAGGAAGAAACGAATACTGCAGCTTACGACTGGCTAATATCTGTCAAGTCCGACGAAGATTTTACATTCGTAAATGCAATATTGAACAAAACGGCCATAAGATTCGATCAGAATGTAGTAGTTGGATACTCTGAGATGCGAAGAATGAATACTCTCGGTCTTTGTGATGTGAATTTCGTATACTCAAATTCAAAGGGTTACGTGGACAAGCAAACTTATGAACAATATCGATGTCAAAGAGATAGGTCATGTCTGAAACTGGTTTACGAAAGAAATTATTACCGGGCTTCTATTAGATTCAGGGATCTGGCAAGAAAAAGTACATACAAACGCTCCGGAAGAGCTTTGCCCTTGTTTCAGTCTGGCATAATCTATTACGACGACTCCAAGCCTTTTGAAATGACAAACATCAGCGGGTTTTCATTACAAGAGGAGTTTTCTATGTGGCGAGAGATTAATCCAGGACGCAAGGGAGGCGTGCACGTTATCCAGTACTTCAAAGTGCGAGCCAATTCCACGTTATATGCTCACTACTTAGGTAGGAACGTATATACCAGTTGTGACAGCTGTTGAATTTACACTTAGAATCGAACTGAATAAGATTTGTTTGTTAATTAATCAGCACTGCAGTCATAATATAAATCTCCGCTATGCATGAGTTATCTATATGTCGCAGGCAGATTGTCCGTCGATTTGATTCGTTTGATTTTACAAGTGTTTTACTGCGAAACTGTGATGATTTGAATAATACAAAATTCTGATACTTATAAACGAATATCTATCACTCTTTTCAAAGGAATGGAGCTTCGCACAACTTCACTTGCGTACGAAAAAACTAACATGGGCAATTTATTAGTTAGCTAGATTAGCAGCTCAGTTTCCATGTCCACGAGACGACCAGGCAGATTATTAAACGACCAATTAGACGATCTGACGGCGACAAATTATTATATATCGGGCATAACTACCGAACTAACATCCGGATAGTTAAAATGTTGTTCTGTTAACAATTTCAAATTGTTAATTATCACCTTTTAGGATATTGGACTAGAGGATACTCAATGTCAGGAGTTGATCCTCCTTTTCCAGTTGATGTTCGGAACTTCTTAGGAGAAGAATTGGTGGTAGGAAGATGCAACTCTTCAAGTGACGGAACACCGTCATCAGACGAAGAAGGACCGGCGGCGCCAGCGCTGTTAGATGATATTCTCCACTTTCTGAGTATTAAACTAAATGCTACGTAAGTATTCAAGACTCAAGTTTGTATATGGAGGCCAAGTGTGATTTCAAAAAGTTTTACAGGTACAATTTATGTTTTTATTTTTAATATTATAGTCATGACTCATGAGCATAATATTGCAGCGGAGACCAACGGCTTAACGTGCCTTCCGAAGCACGGAGGAACTCGAGATTATATATTTTGGTGACCAATCCAATGTCCGGCATTAGTAAACATTGGTAGTTTCCGCAATCGCAGACCGAGCGGCACTACGTTATCGAGCTCTTCGAGGTCCATTCTCCCTATATTCTTCCTGTCAAAGGAAGGTCTGTGCCCCAGAAGTGGAGACATCATAGGGCTGGTGATGAGCATTAATATTCTATTCCATTCTGACGAAGAAATTTTCTTTAACAGCCCTGTTACTCAATACTATCCGAAATTAGGATTTCGGACGTACGAAGGCTCGTGGACTGGACTGCTTGGGGCCATAGTTGGCAACACTGTGGATGTCGCATTGGAACCGGTCACCGCGCATCCAGCCCGACTTCACGACATGGAATTTATATTTCCGATTGCTGAGACCATGTAAGTGAAAACTGAAATATAAACCATTTTTCTCAAAATCTTCTTCTAAAAAGTCGCCCAAGGAGCACTCTTGACCAAATTTTAGGCAGGAGGTATTTAATAATAACGTTAAATTACATAACATTGCCCAAAAGGGCAATTTTGTAATAAAAAAAATCATATGTACCTACGGGAGCAAATAATAGGCTGACGGGAATAAAGCGGGTTTGGAATTGAATTTATACACGAGTGTGCCTGTTTTAGAGATTGAACTTCGATATTTGGTTTTGTTGTCTTTGTATGACGAACCGTTCTGTACAGTAAGCAACTAACAATATATTAAACTGCATGGTGACCGGAGAGCAGAATGCAATTGTCATCAACCCCTATCTCTCTCGTAGGTGTCGTTCAAAAGGATTAAGAATTATAGCCCTAATTACAGGTATAACATATACATACGGCAGCAAGAGACTTCTACAGCGCGTGACATATTCCTGACTCCATTCAGTGTCTACCTTGTAGTCAGTGTGCTGGCAGTAGCTCTGCTCGCTGCGGCAGCCATCGCGCTGATCAGCAGTCTCGTACCCCGCAAAGCGAAGCGAAGCGGAGCAGAGCGAAGCAGAAAAAGTAGAGCAGAACGTATGGAGTGGTCTGAAGCTCTGGTGTGGTCTACTGGCATTCTATGTCAACAAGGTTGGCCTTAAAAATATTTGGAACTTTTCTGCAGGTATTTTGATTATACAATGTAATGGGGATTGTCTTTAAAGTACTTCGTAGATGTTTAAAGGACAGAGATGCTCCAAAATAATTCAGATATTATTTTTTAATTATAATACTTTAACTTTGGCCAAGGGCCGGTTTTTTGATGCATAGTTAACTGTTAACCAATTGTTAAAAGTTGTTACTTATCTTTAAATATCATTGATATTTAACAATTAGTAACAATATCAGTTTGATATTTATCCATTAGTAACTAAAATTGTTACTAATGGTTACATATCAGACTGATATTTAGCAATTAGTAACAGTTTTTAACTATTGATTTAGTTAATTATGGATCAAAAAACCAGCCCTTAGAGGAATATCAGAGGAGTGATAAACTTGAATGTTGAGGTATGAAGAGGAAGAGAAAGACCGCAGAAAAGATGAATGGAGGAGATAACAACTAACAGAACTGAACGGAAGTAAAAAACACACTGCACCGACCCCAAATGCATGATGATGATGGAAGGACAAAATAGCATATTGTAAATTTTACCGGAAAATCCATCAATCGTTCTATTGCTGGATTGTATCAGGTATATGCAGGTGATGGATGTGTGTGTATGAAGAGATATCGAGTGCTAGAAAATAGTGGAGGAAGACGATATACTGCGCCGACCTCAAAACATAAGGGCAGTAGACGACAATGATAATTTTGTTTTATTTTATTTAAGGAGGCCCTTCTACGCCACGCAGTCCTTCAGCCAGTATTCTGCTCATCGTGTGTTTGCTGTTCGGTGTAGTGACATACAATGCCTATGCCGCCTTCATAACTTCGGTGCTATCTGTGAGAGTAGCCAGCCTGAACACTATATCTGCAGTGCTCCAGTCACCTAACTTCAAGATTGGCTACATAAGGAACAGCGCGGACCAGATGTATCTCATGGTGTGTATTTTTGCCTGCAATAATGAACTGCGACAAATGATGATCTGACAATATAAATGATTACGTTTTTATGATGATTGGATAGAGCAGATTGACATCACGGACTCGCAATCGTAAATTGATTAAATTTTATAGACAAGAACTTTGTTGCCCATTCCTTGTTGCTGTTTAACCCGCACGAAACCCATTTTATGTTTTCATCATACTTTTGTTATGAGGTTATACCTAAGAAATTAGATCGATAATTAAGACACTCACATTTTTTGTTAATTATGTCGTTTTCATTTAAAAATATCATGATTATAATTCTGGGCACTATAAACAGACGTAAGCGCCAAATAACGTTATAATTACGACTTCATTCTGACGCGACAAAAAAAGATTGCTTTTCAAAGCTGACAAACTGGCTTTTCCGTTTTAATAATAAATATTTTTTAATAAAAAAGAACCGACTCAAAAAGGAAATAAAAAAATTAACTTAACAAAAAGTCTCTACTTAAAAACACTGAAAAGCGAAAAATAAACTTCAGACAATTTGACAGTTCTTCTGTACCTGGTAATTTAAATAAAGCATTATTATAATGTGTGCTAGGTACCTACCGATCTCTTTGAAGTCGGTGCCAAGCCGAAAAGGTAATAGGTATTACCTGCGCCCGGCAATATCACATTCACTGTTCATACTATTCCTCGATTGTGACCGAACGCGCCTGAACGGAACGCGAATGGCACCGACTTCAAAGAAATTAACTTTTTTAACTTAATCAGCCGTACTTTTGACGTCATCGCAAGTTATATACATTTCTGCGGCATTTGACCGTGACTTATCTGGTTGCAGTCAACAAAAGATGTGCAGCTAAACGAGTTTTACATCAGGGGGTATTCCGAAGCCGAAAACCTGGTGACGTCAGCCGCCGAGGGCCTGGCGCTGGCAGCCAAGCGAGACTACGCATTCTTCGGTAACCGACGCACTGCCAGAACCACTTTACGGTATTACTGGTGTTAAACCTTCGTAGTGTTTTTTTCTTATAATCAGAACAGCCTGGCCACTTTTACCAAAATACAAAATATTATTTTTATTTGTTTTTTTTCGTATAATTAAAACAGCCTGGCCACTTTTACATGAATATATTTTATTTGAATGTGATAGAGGAGCTCGCTAGCGCTAGCATAGAGTGGCTGGCAATTGCGTAAACTAAGCAATGTTTGCTAAGGCTGGTCATTGGATTGGTGCCCAAAAATTTACTATCTCGAGTTCCTCCGTGGTTCGGAAGGCCCGTTAAGCCGTTGGTCCAGTCGTTAATACCCATCAACACGCACTGGGCCAGCGTGGTGGGTTATGGCCCAATCTCCCTATATTCTAGTGCCCCAGCAGCAGTGTGGACATTAAAGGGCTGGTGATTATGATGATGACTAAGATAAATTTAACTCAAGTCTGCAATTTCTAAAATCTATTTTAGAATTTTATTCTAAATTTCTAACAATTTTGATTAGCAGATTAAAAAAGTAAGGAGTAAAACCAAGGATAATTTATATAATGATCGATTAAAATAAAACTAATGAAATCACATATTTAGAAAAAGTATGACCAAACCTTTTTAATGCTTCTACTGCTGGGACATGGGCCTTTCCTGTCCTCGTATTTGACAGATCAAAATGGAGAAAGTGAAAAAAATAGTTATTTGTTGTACGTGAGTGCAAAGTTGTTTTTTAACCGCGTGCTCAATTTTGATGACCGAGCTAGCGAAGGAATATAAAATTGAAACACGAGCGTAGCGAGTGATTAAAAAATTAGAATCCTGAGCGATAGCGAATCACCCAGACACACCCACAACATCCATTCAGACACCCACAACTTCCACCCAGACACACCAGCAAAACACCCATTCACCCAGACACACCTACAAAACACCCATTCATCTAGACACACCCACAAAACAACATTCACCCAGACACACCTCCAACACCCACCCATCCACCCAGACACACCTCCAACAACCACCCACCCACCCAGCCACACCCGCAAAATTTATCCAGACACACCTGTAAGTACCTAATAAAAATTACTGTCCCTAATGGAGTTCCGAGACGGTCAATCAGCTTGAGTCAAGCACGTTGATTTTCTGTATGTTTTTGTTCCGTTGCTAGCGTAAACAAACCTAAAAGCTTTTAAATGCTTGACTCAAGCATCAAGCAAGCATTGTAGACGATCAAAATGTTTAAAGCAAGATTGACGCCAAGCTGATTGACCGTCACGGAACTCCAAGGTTTTAACAAATTTATGACGTGAAAAGAAAATGGCGCGCGCAAAGCAAATTACAAAAAAAGTACACCAAGAAGGTTCCGAGTCTGAGTTTTTAACAAATTAAAATAGGTTACATGATAATTTCGGCACCATGGAGGTAGAAATAAATAGGTATAATGATGTTTTGAATGCACAAACTCATTGCACACGATGTTCTAAATTCAAATTTACTTTATCCTCTAGAGGATAAAAACGGCTTTTGCACTCAGATATCGAAGAGCAAAAACGCTTTTTCCGAGATGGTGGGATGAAATAGTAGATTTTCCATCAAGTGCACAAAACGAATCATTTTTGTCCGAGACTTTTAGCAGCCCGAGCCGTAGGCGAGGGTTGATAGTAATGTCGAGGATAGAAATGGTTTTGTGGACGAGGTAGAAACTCTGTTTTTCACTTCGATTGCGAGGAAATAAATCAGAATTTCTCAACATTTCTTAAAATTGAAACTAAATTTAGTAGTTTTGAATACTGACGGAAATTGTTTTTCCCATTGATATTAGGCGTGGGCTGCAGACATATACAGCCAAGTATTAAATTAATTTTGAAATAATAATTTTCTTTAATTAATTTAATAACCTACCGTACCTGCTTGAATTAAAATTGTTAAATTTTTTATGTCTTAAAAAACACATTAGGCAAATAAATTTAAGTAAATATTAAAAAATAACAAATTCTATCTCTGAATTTCTTATTGTGTTTGGCTGCATGGCTCATTTTCTTTGCCTTATTATCGACACATTTATGAGTAGATACGTTAATGCTCTAGAGCACAAAATTCGATTTTGTGCAGCCTATATCCTGCACAAATAACCACTTTCAGAGCATGAGAAGTGAAAAACTTATTTTCAACTTCAAATCTTGGGCCGGAATCGCTTCAAAACTTTTGTCCATTCAAATGGACGGTTGGGTCTTAATGAGTAATGAGTTTTAAATCTGTCTGGGCCTCACGAGTCTATACATGGTGTAACAGAGATGTGTAGCCATATTTATAGGGGTTATTCAGGCCATCAAACTGAACAACTTTCGCTAAGGGACCAAAATCGAAACCTCGAAACAAAACACCTTCCCCATACTAAACCGAGAACCATCAGCTGGTTCTCGGTTTAGTATGGGGAAGTGATTTTTTTTTCTGTGATTTTGATTTTGGTCCCTTAGCGATGGTTGTTCAGTTTGATAGCCTTAATAACCCCTTTAAATATGACTACACCTCTCTGTTACACTCAGTCTGAAAATATACTTTATTACTATCTTATTTTTAGTTTCCCAGCGACTCTTTACAGTAAAACATCTGGCGTTCATAGTATTTTCCTACCACAACAACAAAAGTCGTCCATGTAAAAATGATGAGACAAAATTAAAAATAATGCAGCATTGCTATTCGATCCAGCAGGTTGAGGCATGTCACCTGTCATTTTTGAAATAGTGAAAATAAAATAGCCACAGCCAACGCAAACACCAATTCTATTTCAGTTCGCAAAGAACAAAGTCTGTATGATAATGAGTGTCTGTTCAAATAGACCGGATACTTTTAATAAACTGTCGGGAACAGTGTGCAAAGTTGCTTCTTCTTGAATTGCAACTCAAGTGAAATGAATTGGAAATATTACCATAAGCCGATTCGTTGCCCCGCGAAGCCACTGCAGCAAACCTTTGTCGATAATTAACATTTTGCATAGTAGATGACTGAACAAATTTGAATAATTTCATTTGACTCCGCTGCATTTGCGTTCAAGAAACACCAACGTAATAATTGCGACCAAATTGATGTGGGTGGGGAAATATATTGTTTGTGATTATTTTATTGTCTTCAGCTGCTTTAATTCTAATAATGTAATACGATTTGACTTGATAGAAGGTTGACGGCGAAGTGGCTGAATGGTGAAGGGAAATGGAATGAAAAGGGAATGGTGATGGATTGGAATGTCGTCATCCCAATCACTCTCTCCGATCGTCGGTCTCTGGAAATGGTCATTTCCACCACATTTTTCTACCTACATTCATTCATCAGTAACGCCTTTTACTATTTATAAAGCCTTGCCTGTGGTTTGTACGTAGATTAAAATAGAGTCCATTTATTATCTTACCTGCTTTTTCATAATTCGATGTGGATATGAAATACTTGCCTGATCTCAACTAAAAATTTCAACTAATCAATTTGTATCGACTTTTTAACTAAGTTCTCAGGTTACTGTCTACAGGTCTTTGAGCCAGTCTCGAGGCAGGTGCGCAGTAAGGGAGCTACCGGTTCCTTCGACGAGAGCTCAACTGGCTTTTCCTCTTTCACGGCGATCACCGTATGCAAGACCTACACTTATAAGGTGACTGGTGTTTAATAAATTAAATTAAAAAACGACGCCAGCGACGAGCAATGGGTTGCAGCGACTAGACTCACTGTCTTCATAAGACCAAACAGTGTGGCTATTTTTATTTAAAAATTTGTGTCTAAAAGATAAATTAAAATACCTAAGATTCCATTTGCTTCCCAGGAGGACAGATTTCTTTATTAATATGATATTAGCTTTTATTTAACACCATGTAAACATGCATGCATAAATCACACTATCCTATATCTCCGAGGGGTTAGGCAGAGGTGGATTAACACCCACTTTTTGCCAATAAGTTAGGATGGTAGTAGGCTCGCCTATCTATCGGGCATATAAATCGCAGTATACTGCAGGGTGGTATAAGAGGAATGCAAATGACGCAAATTGCATGCAAGTTTAACTTGCAAATGTATCCACATTCCGCCATTAACTTCTACATGCCATTAACGGCACACTACTGTTCCATTTTACAGGCACGTGTATCGCCACCTTATCGTTGATAGAATAATGAATAAACGATGTTTCGTATTTAAGCCTTTTACAGCTCCATAACACCGGGGCGATGGCTCGGTTGGAGTCTGCGCTGGTGCCGGCCATGCCCGCGTGCGTCTTGCCAGCGGGCTTCGCGTCCGCGAGAGCCGTGGACGTTAAGTCTGCACTGATCCTTATAGTGTCGGGAATCGTTGCGGCTGCAGTATTGGGTTTGTTTCTGTTCGGTGTAGCATTGTTGGCGATCAATCAAATATCATAGTACATATTTCTTACACTCACACCTATTATCTAGCCCAAAGTAAGTAGCATAAGCATTTTTGTTATGGATACTGGACGACGGACAATTTTTTATATGCACAATAATTATATGGGGGAGGCTGTAAAGGCAGTGGGATCTTATAAGCTAATAAAAAAATTAAAAAATATATTATATTTAAAAATTACTGTAATATACTACATAAACATCCATGAATCGGGAACAAATGACTGTGTTCATTAAAAAAATTGCCTTTACCAGGATTCGAACCAATACTAACCTCTTGGCCAATATGTAACCATTCGACCAAACCGCCCGCCGAGAAATAAAAATCAAACAAAACGTATTTTGTTGTTTCGGTAAAAGAAGTATTTTGAGTTATGCTACTCTTTATCGGTGTGCGATATAATGTATGTGATCGTTTTTCTATATTTATGACAATCGGTAATTTATATTTTCAATTATTTTTGGATCCCATTTATTATTACATTATTTATTATTACCATTCATTTATTCCAAGGGACCAAAATTTTTATTTTGTTTTGACGACGGGTTTGGTAGATGACAGGTGTGAGTGTAAGAAATCTTTAAATTATTTACTTACGAAAAACAAGTCCAAATGAATAGCAGTACTAGCAATTTAGTTAAGGTACGCGAATGGGCAAATTGTTGCAATTTAATTTGCTCGCTGTAGATATTGTGCCTGTAGCGAGTCAGCGTTTTAATTTTGCAGGTCTCGCAGAATACAGTTGGAAGAATCGCAGACAGCTGCAGACTGTACTGTCTACACTTTGGCGTCGCATTGTTAATTTGTTAATAGAGTGCATTTAGTAATTAAGTGCAAATGTGTACCTACATGTCATCACGTTTTTCTCTGTTATCACAATTGCCCTTATATAGTTAATTAGATACTTCATCACTATTTGATATTTGTTAATTTGTAGAATAAATACATTTATTAAATACATTATACACATTTATTATATGATTTTTGAAGTTAGATAGGTATAATCATATAAGAACAATTTAAAAAAAAATAATCTAATAAAAAAAAAAGAAAAAAAAAAAAGAAATATCAATAATACTATTTTTCCCTAATCGGTAGGCAGAGGTAAATTAACACCCACGTTTCGCCAATAATTGTAGGTCCCGTGTAAAATAGGTGGCGAGCCTATTGTCATCTATTGGACACTTTAATCGCAGTAGGTATATTCGAATAAGCCCATTACTCATCACTGTCTAAACCCCTAGTCACCTTAGATTACACCCGCGGGAGAGATCTGGAAGGTATCAATTGTACCTATTTAGTTCAACCGTCACCACAGGGCACTTTAGGGTGATTTTATATTTTTTTCAACAACACACAATCTGTTTGGGCTATTTTGGTCAGAAATTGTGATTGCCCATAATTCCTTTATATTCCAAATTCTCACAGTGTATCCTACGTGGAAATTATTTCTTAAATGTAAATCCTTTTTATTGTCAGAGTGGAATGCCTTGCCTACTAGTCGCTAGCTAGGCGACTGCCGTGTGTGGGACTCGCCCTAACTATGTAAACCCTGGTCCTTATTGTCTTGAGAAAGGGCAAAGTGGCGGAAATATTGGATTCCTTTCTAGAGCTGTCCTCAACACCAATGTGTATTTAATTTAACGAATTTGGAAATAAAAGCATTTTGTATTTTATTTCTCAATAAAGCTTTGGCCATTGCTCGTAATATTTACTATCTATTTATTTTACTTGTCTTGTTAGTAAATATTTTTAGCACAACTTATTATAGAAATACAGTTGTATAAAGTAAATGAACTGATGTATTTTAGACTTCGAGATTTTTGTAATTTATTTTCATTGCAGTGTAATTGCTACGTTACAGAACGTTAAGGTGCTTCTACACGACCCAAGTAGCTGGAACAAGTAAAGGCGCGAGCTATTTGCGCAAGCAGCATGCTCAAGTTAGTAGATCAGTGTATAAAAAAAGGAGCGAGCTACTTGCGCAAGTTACTTGGTCAAGCTACATGTGGATGCTGCTGAGTTCTTGATGTATGGGTCTTGTTCGTTTCAGCTGTCAGCATGTCTGCGCAAGTAACCCGCGCAAGTGCTTCAACATGCTTGAGGCACTTACACCGTGTAGAAGCACCATTCAATTTCAAGCTCTCGGAAAGCTAAACAATGGTACGATATTACAAACTTTTTCCTGTTTCACATTTCCACAGACCGCTAAATGTTTACGATGTATTCAATTTTCTTTTGAATAGATTTTCCTAAATAAAATTATTTGTTTTTGAACAAGCAAAATAATTCCACTATTGTCGATACAAAATCACATATTACATAAATTCTAAAGAGTAAATGTTTCTACAAACTTAGCTGCTCGAGTTGTTAATTACAAATTGAAATATGTGTGTGATGAGCCCTTTCTTTGATTATATTTGGACTCGTAAAATTGTTATTTCTACTGCTGAAATTGTACAGAATGATTCTATTATGGCTCTAATAAGAAGCTTTGTTCGTAACTTAGTAATGCAAATAAGGTACCAACAGCAACTATGCTTAGAAATAATTCAAAGGGTCTATCCAAATTATGAAATTACGACAAATAACCCGCAAAGTACCTACCCGATTCAATTATTAATTAACATGAAATTTGGTTGCCTCTAATTTGTAGTTTAAACTTCGGTGAAGTAAACAACACGCCACATAAAAAAAAAAAACTGTCCAAAATATTAAATTGGTTTTGGTATACATTTAATTCATTTCTTTAGTTTAGTTATTTATTAATTATCTATGAAACTTAACTTAGTTGACCTACCATTTTTAGTTTCCTGTATCTGAATGCCGTGTGTTGATGGGAGAGCAGAATACAATTGTCACCACCTCCAATTTCCCACGGGGTTCTTATAAACCACCTAGCAATATATCGCGATTTTTATGGGATTTTACATAATTGGCGAGGCGTAGGTGTTAATACACCACTGTCTACCCGTTCGGGGCTAATATGATGACGTATTTATGAATTCTAATGCCCGTTTTCACCAACAACCCCTAAAGCATTACCTAAATAGGGAACACCTATCTTATGCCCGTTTTCACCAACAACCCCTAAAGCATTACCTAAGTAGGGAACACCTATCTTCGGCGACTCCTTAAACAGTCCTCTTACCTAAATTCGTTTTCACCAAGCTGTTTAGGGGTTGCCTAACTAAGTGACAGACTAGTGATGGTAAACACCGTTCTTTCTATTAAAATAAACTTTTAGGTGGAATATTTTTATTAATTAAATGATGAATACAATGATAATGAATACAATAAATAAAAATATTGGAAACTTTTTATAAAGTAAATTAAATCTTTAAATGAATTATTCCGTCTATTTTATACATTTTATAGCATATTTATAAGACTGTATGGCATGTTCCTTATGCCCGTTTTCACCATCAATCCCTAAATTTTAAGGGACACCTAACTAGTTCTAGGTGACCTTTAATGACATTTTTCGTTTCACCAACACAGAGGTGACTCTTATGCCCGTTTTCACCATCAATACCTAAATTTTAGGAGACCCCTAACTAGTTTTAGGTGGCCCTTAATTAAATTTTTCGTTTCACTAACACTTAATGCCTAAGGGTGCCCCTTAAGTTTAGGGTTCCGATTTTCGGCCCTCTAAAATTAAGTGACAGTTCTTACAAGAACTGACAATAATCGATATAAACAAGCGTTGCTATGATACAAAGGTAATAGAGAATTTACTATGAGACCAAGGAACATGCCATACAGCTTTATAAATATTCTATAAAATGTATAAAATAAACGGAATAAATCATTTAAAGATTTTATTTACTTTATAAATAGTTTCCAATATTTTTATTTGTTGTATTTTAGTTAATTAACAAAATTATTTCACCTAAAAGGTTATTTTAGTATAAAGTACGGTGTTTGTCATCACTAGTCTGCCACTTAGTTAGACAACCCCTAAAAAAGTGTTCCCTAGCTTGGTGAAAACTAATTTAACTAAAGGGGTGGTTTAGGGTATCACTTTGCTTAGGAGATACCTACTTAAGTAATTGTTTAGGGATTGATGGTGAAAACGGGCATCAATCTATTTTGGGCTTTGTAGAAAATACGTCATCGACTGAGATGTCGTTGACTGATCGTGCGCCACTAATCTTATTAGAATTGGTTACAGCTAAACTCATTTACTTAAACATAGGCTTCGACTTAACAGCTGACAGTAAGGGTACGGTAAACACTGCTGATAAAATTCAGTAACGTTTGAATATCACACACTGTGGACACGCAATGTATACAAGTTCTACTATTATAAACACTCTTTGGTATAAACAATCTATGTTCATGATCGGTTGATCAGCGAAGCGGGAAGTACGGTTCACAGTTTCATTACCATTTAAAACGAACAGGGTATTGAATAAATTAAACACAACAACCCAATAGGTAATTATTATATTAAAATTTATTCCTTATTTATCCTCTACGTAGATAATGTTCTTTAGGCAGAACTTGTTCTGAGGCAGCCTTGGCCAAACATTGCCCTAGTGGGAGTTTAGATCTGTGAAAGAATAAATATTTTCAGTCATGTAATTCCATATTGAAGTTGACTAAATTAAATAATTAATTATCTATATCTTCTTCTCCCTGCCCTGTTCCCAGTCTATCTGGGGTCGGCGCAGAATGTTTCCTCTTCCATTCATATCGGTCAGACATCATCAAGCCATCCACTCCGTATAAATTCATATGATCCATCACACGGAAAGGTGCCAGTGATGAATGAAAGTGTAGAAAAGAGACGGAATGGACCATGTCGAGAGACCGATGGACAGAGTGATTGGAATGACAACATTCCAATCCATACTGCTCAAGGCTTTGACTTATGTTTTACAGCCGGCCACCTGTCTCACATCAACCAGCTTTGGGCAATTAATTATCTATATATTGTAAAATATAGTTTTTAGGCATACAAAACTATAACGTCGAACATGATTAATTACATCTATTGATAAAACAGTATCGTTAAAAATAAATATTATGATAATAATTAATTAAAAGGAAGGTTCTCTTTCCAGGTAGTTGAGACATGATGTTGATAATGAATGAATGATTTTGTCCTTAATTAACCGCTTCAGAGTCATAATTAGCCGCGAAAGTTTTTGGGGGAATTCACTACACAGAGTAACAAAAGACAGTCATTGTAATAACCACCCCACAAAATTACACAAGTACAAATAAATGCCTTTGAAATTACTAAACGTCGAAGATCAAAAGGCGACAGTGTAGCTTAAAACTTTATCACGAAACACTATCACGTAAACGATATAAGGTTACCACGAATTCTCAAATTTTCCCAGTGGATTTCCACTTTACATGTAATCGGTTACAGTTGAGATTCGTAGACATTATTAAATCATCTAACAATTAAAATATATACCATATAAGATGGATAGCGTAGTGCGATTGCTTAAACTAAGCAATGTTCGCTAAGGCCGTTCATTGGATGGGTGACAAAAATATATTAATTTGAATTTCCCCGTGCTTTGTAACGTTATGCCATTAGTCCCGGCTGCATCTGCAGTGGTTAATACTCTTCATTCCGTACTGGGACAACATGATGGTTTAAAGCCCATTCTCTCTTCATTCTTTCATGCATAGGTAAGGCCTGTTCCCTAGTAATGCGGAAATAAAAGAGCTGATGATAATAATGACAAGGACAGTCAAGCCTCAGTTCCTTTAATACCTTATAGACTCAAGCCATACTCACCTGATTAATTAATTAATAGTTGTATAAACTTAGATCTCACCTAGCAGCATCGGCTAAAGCCTTCTGCACTGTGGATGTCTCAACCGTGTTGAGGTCCGAAGCGATTCCCAAAGCAGCCCATACACGGATAAATGCCGATGTGCATCCGGAATCTGCAGAAAATAATTGTTCAAAAATCAATTAAAAATATAAAGTCAGAATTTAAAGAAAACAGGGTTAAAAAATTTCTTAAATTATATTTTATAACTATATCTACATATATTATATTTTTCTAAATTTTTCTGATTTTATTTTATTAGTAACATTTTCTAACATAATGTTCAAATAAAAGTCAAATCCTTAAGTAAATATTTTTTAGGATCTCGAAGGTGCATAATAATGTTTTTTGGGTTATTTTGAGGACAGTATACATAGTAGAAAAAATATATAAAAAGTACTAAATTGTTGATGAACTTAAAACTGTTTACCAAATTATGACCTACTTAAGGCTAGATTCCACCAGAGGGCTGCACTGTGCGGCACAGCGAAATACCAAACAAATAAGCTGTGCCGCACAGTTCAGCACACTGGTGGAGTCCCGCCTTCAGAGTTCACGTTGTGTTCGCAGCGTACTTACCATACGTGCCATACTCCCCAGATTTGTAGTCGTTAGGGACGAGGTAGTGGTAATGGGGCCAGAACGATTTTGACAACAGGAACACCCAGTTGGAATCTGGCGGACATCTGGAAAAGAAAGATTATTGTTTAAAATACAGGCTGAGGTAAATCAACACCTACGTTTCGCCGATAAAGACTTCATCTACTCATCGCATCGCTCTTAACCCTTACTGCCGCACTCAGAGACGTCAAATAACGATAATGAGTACTGGATGTCAAAAAATGATAAATAAATAAAAAAAAAAAAAATATTTTTACACTCACACCTATCATCTAGCCCAAAGTAAGTAGCCTGAGCACTTGTGTTATGGATACTAGATGACGGACATATTTTTAATATAATTATGTATATAAATGATGAAAATATACTACATAATCATATACACAACCATGACTCGGAAACAAACATTTGTGGTCATCACAAAGTTTGCCCCTACCAGGATTCGAACCCGGGACCTCTTGGCCAATACCCAGCACTCTGAGCATTCGACCAAGGCGGCCGTCTAACAAATCAAAACAAGTCTGACAATTCAAAACTAGTCTCTATTCTTGTCAGATCTTTGGTCTAAATTTAAATGAAAATTTTTCACATTAAGTACTCATTAAAGTTATTTGACGTCTCTGAGTGCGGCAGCTAGTCGCCTAAAGCCTTACTTAAGCGGTGGCGGTGGCGGTGGCGAACCTGAATAAGTTTTGTTTTCTTTGTAATACGTCAGTTTTATACATTTGCGTTCTTTTTTTTTCTTTGCGTTCGAATAGTTTGTCCACTTGGCTTGGGCCACTGGTTTGTATAATGTCCTTATGTTACCTACGTTACAACTGCCCGCCACCAATCTCTGATCGCGTTTGTGTGTGAGACACTTTATATGATACCTATAGACGCTACCTATAGAACTATATGATATATATAGACGGCCGCCTTGGTCGAATGCTCAGATTGCTGGGTATTGGCCAAGAGGTCCCGGGTTCGAATCCTGGTAGGGGCAAACTTTGTGGTGACCACAAATGTTTGTTTCCGAGTCATGGTTGTGTATATGTTTATGTAGTATATTTTCAACATTTATATACATAGTCATATTAAAAATATGTGCATCATCTAGTATCCATAACACAAGTGCTTAGGCTACTTACTTTGGGCAAGATGATAGGTGTGAGTGTAAAAATATTTATTTATTTATTATTATTATTATATGATACCGCAGGAGTAATAGTTGTATTTTGCTCTGCTGTCACCACACGGCTTATATACGGGTATGTTTATGACCTCGAAAATAACGCCTTTGAAGAATATTTAAATTGGTAGAGCAATGGTTCATACTAGATACTCAACTCAAAATAAATTTACTACAGTTTCGCCCAAGTTTCGCCCAAGAGCTTTACAATATTCCAAAGTTGTAAAATTAAATTTAGAGGCAACACGAACCCTATAATTTATCCGTGAATATGGACACTAATGATGTGAAACTTTACCATCTCCAAAAATCCCCGTAGAACTATAAATGAGAAATATGACATATTTCTAGGTAATAAATCTTAGTTGTTGTCCCTGGGTGCCTAGGCGAACAGAATATCAAGCTGAAATTGCCTTGAATTTTGTGAGAGGCGAATAAATTTTGAAATGATTCATAATTCTGATTTGAAGTCTGTTGAAATCTCCTTTAAAATAGTAGAAACGAAATACTATTTACCATAAACGTCAATTAAAAAAGTTACCTAGCATTTGAAATCATAGTCTTCCTGCCCTCTTCTAAGGTTTTATGGGCTCGGCGCAGTTGGTATGTGTTCACTTCCATTCATATCGGTCAGACGTTAGTATTCAATATTGTTACTAACAGGATTGGTGGATAGATTTGTTTTTTTTTTATTTACAAAGAGTTTTTATTTACGAAGCCCAATAGAACGCTAAAATTTTTACACTTACTCTTCACAATAACATTACAAAAATTATCACAAAAAAATAAGCTCAGAAGTATTTCGAATAACAGTGCGTGTAATTTTTAGAAATTTCTTGACCTCTTTTTCCTCCCTTGTGGCTGTTAAGAGAACATTAACACCCACATATCAGCCCACATGTCTACTAAATTAGATCTCATGTACTATTACATGCCTAATGGGTGACTCTATTGCCATGGGACACATAAATCGCAGTATATTACAATAACGTTGCCCGCTGAACGAAGAACGCCCTTTCCTCACCACTGTTTTAACCGATATTTTACATCTTATACATTATTAGCTGATCCGGAAAACATTTTTTTCCTTCTATCACCAAGGAGTATAAAATTTGTCTACGATCTATTTTCAGATATAAAGAAAAATTTCATAAAAATCAGTCAAGCCGTTTTGTGGAGGACTTTGATAACAAACACTGTGACGCGATAATTTTATACAACATGCAAAGGAAATAACTCGCATTCTGAACACTACCCATGCTGACAGCTCGGAGTAAGGCTGATAGTGATACCTCGATGACATAAAAAATTCAAAATTGTAAAATTGAATTTTTAATTTTCCATACATTTTGCTTTACTGACCGTACAATTAGTACGGGGGAAGAAAAAAAAAAAAACTAAGTATTTCGTTTCACTCAGAGACGTCAATTAACTTTAATGAGTATTTAATGTCAAAAATTTTCATCCAAATCTAGACCAAAGGCGCGGCAAGAATAGCGACTAGTTTCGAATTGTCATTTTTTGACGTTAAGTACTCATTACCGTTATTTGACGTCTCTGAGTGCGGCAGATAGTATTTATATGTCAGTTGACTGTTAGCATGGGCAGTATTCAGGGTGTGAGTTATTTCTGTCACATGTAGTATAGTTCTGCAATGTACTGCGACTTTTGTGCCCGGTAAATGGTAATAGGCTCAGATTTATGTTTGTATGTATGTACTTACTTCTCTCCCGGCTTCAATCCCCACACACAGAGTCCACTCTCGACCAGCCAGGAGGCGTGCAGTATGAACTTGTAGCGGACGAAGCCGATGACGAATACTGAGGCTAGGATGGAGTCATCCCAGTATTCTAGAGGGGCGTTGAGCGGCAACAACAGGAATAACACCACGTACAGCAACCAGTAGATTCTGAAATCAAACAACATTGTTAACGGCAGTTAATATTAATAAAAATGGGCCAAAAAGTGACTAGTTATTTCCAATGAATTTTAGAAAAGTACTGAAAAGAATCATGATGAAAATATAAGTAAATTAAGAAGAAATAATGAATTAACTCTTCCTCATTTATTATTTAGATTACGACTTACTCGCATTTGTGTTATGTAAGTATCACAGATTTTTTATAAATATGCTTTTAAAACAATCGATATAGGTACAAGAGACATTACAAAATGGCCGCTTAAGAATGTGGGTAAATCGATGTAATTGCGGCCAACAACACTGCACCAAATAACGGATTCATTATAATTAATGAACTTTAATGTGATCAAAGGTCTGCTGTTTCTGCGTAACGTACATTTTAGTTTGCATTCCTATTGAAGGAGGGCCACATTGGAATTTTGAGTTGATGAATGCTCTAAAATTATTGGCAAAACAACCTCTTGTTTCTAAAAGCAGCCAAAAGCACCCAAAAGTTCATCATCATCATCATGTCAGCCGAGAGACGCCCCCTGTTGGGCATAGGCCTTCCCCAAGGATCTCCAAACCGATCGATCCTGCTTAAAAGTAACATCTGGTTAAATATTAATATGATTTCTCAGTCGTAACTCGCATGTCTTAATAAACATCCTATAGTTAAAATTTACCACACCTCTATAAACTACTCTTAATTATAATCGTTTTCACCCGCCCGTGTTTCTGAATACATAATATTAGATCACATTAAGTGGGATACTGTATGGTTTTCACTCGAACGTTTCAACAATAACCGAATACAATTGTCACTACCCCCAATACAAGACGACCAAGGGCTCTATACAAATTAATTGATGACGAACGTGTACCTGGGTATTATTTACCTAGCAATATTGCGATTC
Organism: Cataclysta lemnata; assembly: GCA_963931975.1. NCBI lineage: Eukaryota > Metazoa > Arthropoda > Insecta > Lepidoptera > Crambidae > Cataclysta > Cataclysta lemnata. Next base: position 12,329,594 of record OZ008346.1, on the reverse strand, counting down.
ATTTGCCCCGTATATATCTACCTATTGCCATTAGACAATAAGCTCGCCCCGTAATACATTAGGTAACTGAATTTAAAGTGAAATGTGGTTGTAAATAGAGACCTTTGCTTAACCCTAAAGAAGAATAAATAGGTGTGATTTATGTATACATTTTGGTTTCTTAGCTTCTATTAAAGCAATGCTTAACACAAAGTGTTACATTGCATACGATTTCATTGTCAAGGCGCACGGGTTGATTATATTGCGTTTTGAATATTAATTACAGAGTTTACAAACTGGCCAGGAAATTAAATTGTGGGTGAGCGTTGGGAATTAAGATGGTACAATCAGCATCATAAGTCGATCACCACTGTCACACCAAAGAAATTTGTACGAACAACTATTGTGAGAAGTTACTCGAGAGTGTAGATATGATGCTGACTGTGTACTACTGATTAAAATGTGAAGCTACTCTAAATGAAAGTTCACTGTGCAAAACTTAGAGGAGTTACTTTAGTTAACCCGGCGATTGGTCACTAATCTGATGTGCTATAATCTGATAAGTATAATGGAGTCTTTAACTAAATGTGGCCAGTCGCATTGGTCGTCGCAAGTTCCACACAGATTCAACCTGCGAAATAATTTTACGCTTTCTACCCGGTTTCTATTCCATATTCTACGTGATTTTTCGGTTATTTCAGTTTCGACAGGCAGGTTATTCTGTTTTCAACTTTAATAAATACAGGTCCTAAATACTACAAATACTGATTCTATAGGTTCTCCTCAAACGCATGCCTACACCAATTATATTGGTTCTCTACAAACACTTTCCTCGCAACACATCCTCGCACAGCACTGATGGAAAAGCAACCTTAGACTCTGCTCTGCCGTTAGGTACTACACGGCACCGGAAAAAAGTGGAGTGGGTATAACTTAATAATAATTAATAATTGCAATGGCTCACAAAATCGCATGGCTTACTAACTTGTTCTGGACCTGGATCACAGGATCCCTGTCCAAGTCGGACATGTCAATTTCTGCCTTGAGTTTCTCCTGAGAAGGGCTGAGCTTGCGCAGCCGTGTCAAGATGTGGCAGTACAGGAAGCCACGGTTGTAGTCGTACGGGTCGTTGTCGGTGCCAAAATGCGCGTGATGCAGCCGGTGGTATTGGACCCAGTCGTATATTGTGCCCTGTTGATACAGGTAAAGCAAATTATTCAGAGTTAACAAAATATTCTCCCACATTTTTTTATATTTTATATCACCCTGAATGCTGCCCTGGGATAGAAAAACCATGAAATGTAATGTTACTACAGGGTAGTACTAGTAACCATGGTAATCAAAGCGGGTGCATCGTATCCGTCACCGGTACTCCTGAGCGAGCCACGATAACTTAATTTTATTTAACTTATTTTTTACAAGGCTTTATGATTAAAGATACTGTCTTAAAGCGCAAAATAGATTAGTCAGACCCAAATATTGACACTTGCCCCAAGAGTGTACCCATGAGACCCGCATTGGGCCCAAAACTTGCTCAACATGGACATGATAGACAAGGCAGTCATATATTTTCCATCGAAGTCTCTAGTCTGACAGTGAAAAAGACACTTAATTGTTTTAAAATTTTGAGTGTGGAGTGTATGAGAAGCTTTCTGCGATCTTTATTTGTCTGTGGGATTATCATAAAGAAGCCATGAGTTGTTTTGCATTTTAGTATAAATTGATGGCAGTTTCGTCGAAATTTTATCGTCACAATAAACTCTTAAAATACCTCCTTTAATTACTAATTTTCGGTAAATATCACTTTAATTCGAGCGTCATCGGCCGTACCGTGTCTAATATTAATTATAGATAGTCAACCCAGTGTCAAATAATAAGTATTTTACAGTTATGTAGCTTTGTGATGTAATTATGGTATGCGTTTAGATTGTTTTCCAACTTTAAACACAATTTTGTCATTGTTGGCCATAGTCAAACACTGTAACGACTTGAAAAAATTGGCGTTTTCTGAATCTAAAATATTCCTTAGTTTTAAGAAACAATAACTATCTCAAATATCAATACAAAATAGCGAAGCTGATTATGTATATTAATATTTTTCAATATCCTTTATTGCCAGCGATCTGACCATTCGACCAAGCCGACCGTCAAATATATGTAGATGATCAACATATATAAATGTAGATGATTTTAGCCTTTAACTGCCGCACTCAGAGACGTCAATTAACTTTAATGAGTACTTAATGTCAAATTATTTATTTAAATTTAGACCAAAGACCTGACAAGAATAGAGCCTAAATTTGAATTGTAATTTTTTGACATTCAGTACTCATTATCGTTAATTGACGTCTCTGAGTGCGGCAGTTAGACTGCGATCGGTTTCATTGATGCTTAAAATACCTCTTGTAATAATAATATTAGTTAAATAGGTATTACGTTAATCTTAGCTTGCAAACTTTGTAAATACGTCGCGTAAAGCATATATTATAACAAGCTTTGATTGTTAAAGCAATGATCTGCTTAAATGCAGCCCCTAGGTTCAATAACTTAAAACGTAGGTCACACTGCTAGCAAAACGCTAACGCCAAGTTAATTCACCGATGTTGCTAATAATATGTCTTTTGTATTTTTAATATGAATTTTATGAACAAACTTTTGATCTAAATATGACAGCAATGTTTTCTTTAAAGTTTTGAAAAAAATAATGGTGTGCTCACTTTTAAAAATTGACTTTAATTCATTATTTTTAAGTCGATCATAAAAGTTTAGAAGAAACACGCACAAAAGTCTAGAAGACATAGTTTTGACTTAAATTTAACAAAATAAAGACGAATATAAGCAAATAATTATGTAAGTATACGAAATTATTCTTCTAGAATTTTACAAAACTTACCTGACCAGCCAATGTTTGGAAGAGCATAAGTACAGTCCGTAAGCCCCAGTGAGCCTTGTACGAGCGGTGCGCCCAGAGACGATGCGCTCCTGCAGTCACTCCTAACACAGCTAATGACGTCATAAATGCCACTGAAACACAATTTTATTATTAGGAAACATATTTTTTTCATACAAAGGCCACTGAGACGTGATAAAGAATGTAAACAATGTTGATGAGTCTTTTAATATAAACTACAAAATTAAAAAATTGTAACACCTATTTGTCATAGTAGCTAATCATTTACATTTTCTAAAATGGATGATGTATTTTAAAATACATTTTTCTTTCTTTTAAATGCATTTAGTCGATAAAGAGACATAAAAACTGTTAACTTTTTTTATCTCGTTATAATGGCTAGCATAGACAGTGACAGACATACTAAACAGTGATTTACATACAGTATTTTCTATACGATATGTAACGTTTAGGTTGGTGTGGTAAACTTTTTGTTTTGCTTTTTAATCCCCCGTAATTTCTGGAATTATTTAATTTTATACGCTTTACGTAAACTAGAACCGGATATTTTTTACGACACTATAAGTGTTTTAAGAAATAATTATCTTAAAATTTTTCCTTAAGTAAGGTATCTATCTAATTCTTTTTCAGTAGTGAACCCACTTGTTTTTAATCTATATGATAATGACATACAAATTTGTCACACACCTCTCCCTATCCCTTTTATAAGGGGGGGTATAAGCAGTAGTGACTTATGAATAATACTTATGAATTATATTAAACAACTTCTATCTAGTAACTGCAAGCAAATTCTAAGATAGTAATTTACTTTTTTACTCACAAAATAAAAGAAAAATAAATTTTCTATAACTATCCTAATTCGGATAGTTAAAATGACACAAATTACGTAATTGAGTATCATCAAGTCTAGAGATTCATATAATGACAAAATCGTAGTTGAATTGAGCTAATTGAAAGGAGTTAAGTTATATATGCAGAATCTAAAAGAAATAATGTTTTTGCTATCAATAACGAAGAAATTGAATTCTTAAGAAATCCTTAATTTATATCTTAAGATTAATTCTAACGAGTAAAATATTAAATATTCAGAAACTGAAAGCTTGTATCAGATTGTATTGTATTGTACAGTCAAAAGCACGTGAGCCTTTAAAAAAAAGGACAATCTCATTAATTATTTTCATACTTTGTTTAAGTGAATTAAAATCTATAAAGGACATACCCATATAATATTTCAATGTTACTAGGAAAAAGGGGTTATAAAAATATTAAATAACTTTGCCCTAAAGCATGACGACCCACATTGTTAATCCGGGCACCTAAACCACCCAACACTCAATCAAAATTTATCTAACTTTTATAAACAAACAATAACGAAAAAAGCTGTCTAAGCTCATTTTAATCCACGGCTGTTTGTTAAAATACCTGCTGTAGATGTTGGATTTTTTTAAATAGGTAGATAAACAGTCAATAGCTCCCACAATATGTAGCCATTGACTGTAATAATTTTCTCAATCGTCTTTGCGCTTTACGTCAAACGAGTTAAGGTGAATAATCGGCTGGAGATATTTGACAGTTTTGTATGGTGCGATGTGCTGTTGACTGTATATTGCGAAGGAACTTAGGAGTTTACTCAAAATTACTAAAAATCTGCCGAATCCGTGGTCCTGCATCAGCACATAATTTTTCTTAATATTTGTAACCTATTTTTCTTTGTTTTAATTATTTGAAATTTACATTAAAATAATTGTTAGCACTAAAAAACTTACAGAATAGAACGGTCATCCATTTCACTTCGAACACAAGGAGCCATAGACCGTAGAACGAAAGCAAAAAAACGTGAATAAAAAATAGGACCGCCGGCCAATTTGCTTCTCTGGATTTACTGAGCTCATCTTTCTTCGAGTCTTCATTCATTTTCTTTGTTGCCTGGAATATAAATGAATACATTTAGATATGCGGCTATGTCATAGTGCTACATAAACAAATAAATTACTGTATATTACTAGGTAGTTTATGAGGAACGCTGCTTATCTTTGTCTTAGTCAACGCTTAGTCGCCTTGTACGACACCGACGGGAGATGACAGGGGGGTTGAAAATTATGTTTTGCTTAGCCCTAACCACACGTCTTGGATTTTTTTTTCAATATAGAGTGTTACTCTACATTTTTTTAACCTTTTGAGGGATAATTGAAACCACCAGCCCGGCTAGCATGACCATCGAATCACGTTAATTATGATAAAGCCATTTATCGCTTTCAACTGTCAATAATCATTAGATTTGTGACAGTTTAAAGCGATTAATGGCTATATCTCTAAGTTAAAGTCATATAGGCCATTTATCGCACGAAACTGTAAATATATAAAGATTTTTGACAGTTCAAAGCAATAAATGGCTATGTCATTACCGTGTTTCGGTAGTCATGCTAGCCGGGCAGAAGAGTAACCAATTTGTTATGGCGTTGCCTGATATTTGGATACCCGTTGCTACATAAAGAACGCTCTCGTATGGCTAACCATTTCAAGTTCCGATTCTTTCTAAATATTTACTCTTTGGTTCATCATCATCATTCATCATTACCAGCCCTTTAATGTCCCCACTGCTGGGGCACGGGCCTTCCCTATGGATGGAAGAGTATAGAAAGATTGGGCCATAACCCACCACGCTGGCCCGGTGCGGGTTGGTGGGTATTAACGACTGCAGATGCAGCCGGGACCACCGGCTGCATCTGCAGTCGTTCTGATCTGAAATCTTCTGATCTGAAATTTTTGGTCACCCATCCTATGACCGGCCTTAGCGAACTTGCTTAGTTTACGCAATCGCAGGCCAAGCGCGCTATCCCACTGCGCTAGCGAGCTCCTCTTTGATTGTTAAGATTTAATTTTGAATAATCTGTATGAAGTATCTGGGTTAATAAAAACTATCTTATGCCAACTATTAAATAATGATTAATAGCGAATCATTTTCAGCATGTTCGTTTTTGTTAAGGAAGAATTAATTAATTAAACTTCATGGGTTTATTTATTTTATTCTTTTTCTATCTATCAGCACTTACATCTGTCTATCACCACGCTATATCTAAGAACCTTTTGATGTTTTGTAAACAGTAACATAATACTCGTAATAATTGTTAGCTATGCTAGTACCTTCGCTTTCAAAATGGCTGAAAGGATGATGGCAAGACAAAAGGTGTGCCAGTGAGGGCCCCTTTATGAGTTTATATGTGTGCCTATAACCACCCACAAGGGGGTTCTATATGAGTCGGGCATAAAGACCTACATATAATATATTCTACAGCAGTATGACAATAGCAAGAAGTAATAAAGAAGATTAGAAGAAGATACTTAAAAAGAAATACCTTCCTAGATTTTTTCGTTCTTGAGAATTTGATGTTTAAGATTCAATTAAAGCGAAAACAGTGGTGTGCAATTTCTAATTATCATTAACTAATAACTGATAACAATTAGTCCACCGGATATAATTATTCATATTTCATTGCTGCCAAACAACAGTATTGACTTATTAATGACCATTATTTCGATGATGATGCTGAAATAACTTAAATTATGTTTTAAAACCTTCATCGGCGCTTTTTCGTAATGACTTATTATATTCAATAGCTAATAATAACAGTTAATTCTGAGAAAGCGCTAAGATAGTATTTATTGGTAATTATATGATCTGATTTCAATTATAGACTTTAACAGTATATTCTTGGTTACAATACTGTAAGTTAATAAGTTGTTTATTTTCTGTTTCAATTTCATATTAATATTAATACAATTGAAATACATACTCTTAAGTGTAATGTAAAGGACTAGTAGAAATTATAATAAAAAGATAATGTATTAAAACAAAGTACCTTATTATACAAAAATGATTAACAAAATATTTAACATTACTATTTGATAATGTATTTGTATTGGTTTGTTTATATTATGCGTATAAAATTAAATACTCTGTATGCGTCTAAACGTACATATTTCAAATTGAAACGAATGTACAGATGAAGTATTAGCGAGTGTCACAATAAAAAATGCACACGTATATTTATATCGGCATGTATGCGATGTGGTAATCAAAAGTTGTCATCAGCGACGACTCTTTGTGAAGGTGGACAATTTCGCCACTAGATGTCTGAACAATTACAAAATATTTGTTTTTATTTATGCTGAGCAGAGAGAGAAGTCGGGGTGTGACAGTGAATGTTTACATGTTGTGAAGGGGTTCCGTGAATGGACATTTTGGTCACAAGTCCCAAGCGCTTTTCCTCTCTGCAACACTATGAATCCATGGAATACTAAGACTTTTAGTATCTCAAAATATACATACGTAAAATCACCCCTATATCCCCGAAGTGGTAGGCAGAGGTGAATTAACACCTACGATTCGCCACTATGCTAGGTCCCATTATCGGGAAAGAAAAAAAAACGCAGTATAAGAGGAACGGTGCTGCTAATTCCTCATCACTTTTTTTTAACCCTAAGTCGCCTTGTACGACCCACGGGAGAGATGGGGGTGGTGACTATTGTATTCTGCTCTGTCGTCTCCACACGGCCTCTAAAAATATCTCGCAGATAATATTGTGAATATACGAAATTGGCTCACATCCTGGGATCTCATGCTGCATAATTCTACAAACTAACATTTCCGTAATTGAATTATTAAATCAGGGCGACGTTTAAGAATAGAATACAATTCTAGAAACTAGACATTATTAGGCAATCGATTTGGTGTCTTTCATAATCAGAATAAATAATGCTGACTTGTACAGAATATTAATTGTCAACATGTTATTCACACAGATAAATATTAAAATACAAAATTACAAAAACATTGTCAGTCACATGTCAATTGCCTAATTGACTTCCTAATTACTTGAGAAATTTACGATGTCTCTTTTACAACACGGCTTTAACAGATTTGAACTGTAACGAGACTGCTCATTAGAAAAATCAAATAATACCTTGTGACTAAACTTCAGGTAAACACGGCGAATTCACTCTATGAAAAATGTCCAGCTATTTAAGGTCGGATAAATAATTGCATAAAATTAACATCTCCGTATTATGAAAATATAATTCACATCAATCATCTATGCCCAAGTATGTAACAAAAGTTTGTGTTGGAGATACTAGACGAGACAGATTTATTTATCCCCGAAATGGGTAGGCAGGGTGAATTAACACCCACGTTTCGCCAATTATGTTAGATCCCATGTAATAGTTGGTGATCCTATTGCCATTTATCGGGCACGAAAGTCGTAGTACATTGCTAGGTGGTATAAGAGGAACGCTGTTGCCCATTCCTCATCACTGTTTTAACCCTTAGTCGCCTTGTACGACACCCGCGGGAGAGAATTGGGGTGGTGACAATTGTATTCTGCTCTGCCGTCACCACACGGCACGAGTTATTTATAACAATTCATAATATTATATAAATACTCAAAACAGAAACCTGGACTCGCGAAAAAATACTCGTATTCATCACTCCAATATTTGAGCCTACCAGAATTGAACCCGCGACTTCTAGACAGATAGGCGCACCAGGTTATTAGAGCATGGCTTCTTACTAGGAGTAAATTAGTCCTTATCAACCACTAACTGCCGCACTCAGAGACGTTAATTAACTTTAATGAGTATTTAATGTCAAAAATTTTCATTCAAATCTAGACTATAGACCCGGCAAGAATAGCGACTAGTTTTGAATTGTCATTTTTTGACGTTAAGTACTCATTAATGTTATTTGACGTCTCTGAGTGCGGCAGAAAGTAATTTTCTTAATCGTTGCTTTAAAGATTCTCTGATAAATCTTTGAAGTAGCGGCTACAAAAACGACTGTGATTCATTTTTAAATTATTTTTAAATTAGTCTTCAATATATATATATATATATATATCTATCTACATATAATAGTGTACTTTGCATTTTTAAATTAGTCTTCAATATATATATATATATATATATATATATATATATATATATATATATCTCTCTATCTACATATAATAGTGTACTTTGCCGGATTATAATAATATGTAATATTTGTCTGTCCAGCGGTCACGGGTTCTAATTTTGTTAGAAATATTGGTGTGTTGAATACTGGTATTTTTTCGAAAGTATAGTCCCGTGTGTCCCCCGCGGGTGCCGTATCAGGCGACTAAGGGTAAAGACAGCGACGAGTAACGAGCAGCACCGTTTCTCTTATACCACCTAGCAATATACTGCGATTTCCGTGCCCGATCATCATTATCATCATGATCACCAGCCCTTTCATTTCCCCACTGCTGGGGCACGGGCCTTCCCTATGGATGAAAAAATATAGGGAGATTGGGCCTAACCCACCTAGCTGGCCCAGTGCGGGTTGGTGGGGTATTAACGACTGCAGATGCAGCCGGGACTAACGGCTTTACGTGCTTTCCGAAGCACGGAGGAGCTCGTGATAATGAATTTTTGGTCACCCATCCAATGACCGGCCTTAGCGAAATTGCTTAGTTTACGCAATCGCAGGCCAAGCGCGCTGTGCCACTGCGCTGGCGAGCTCCTCATGCCGTGCCCGATAGATACACGTAAGTATGATATAACCCATATTTATGTTAGCCAATTATGTTGAGTCCCGTGAAATATCGGTGAGCCTGTATATTGACAGGCGGTATGAAGGGAACGCTGGTCGTTGCTTTTTTAAGCCTTAATCGCCTAGTACTTCATCCGCGGGAGAGAGTGGGGGTGGTGACACAATTGCATACTGCTCTGCCGTCACTTCGCGTTATATGGCCAGAAGGTATATTTGGAAATTTTTCTTAGTGCAATTAGACCAGTCCCTACTACGGCATACAGCTCTCTTAATTGACTGGGCAGGGAGCAGTCACGGTGGCGAAGGTGAGTGTTGACATGTTGGGAAGGGGCCCCGTAAGCCTACCCTTGGGGTCTCAAGCGCTGCCACTGACTCCCCTCTCTGCCACACTATGGACCCGGCGTCGACACCGCACTGTCCATCCATGACATGCGAAGAGTTTTCGTCTCTACACGAAATAAATGGCGTATTCACTACTGTTTCAGACTTATTAGTCCTTTAAACAAAATAAATAATGAAATAATAACTGACCTGTTGATGTACCTACGTGATTCACATCGACTGTTTACCCTGAACTACTAACTGTCGTCGGTGCTCTTTGAAATGTTCAGTTGCAAAGAAAGAGGAGCGAGAGAGAGATAGATACACAAGAGAAACGGCGACCACTGTTGATTGGCTGAGCACTGTCAGATACGTCTACTTCATGCCGTGACTTTTCAATTAAACAATAACGATTATCGATGCGTGCGCACTATAGTCGATTGTAATCGAGACTGGCCATTTGCATTACGCATTCAATAGGCATCACGTTTCCCGACATTAACCTTACGCGGGGCGCATTTAATTATGTACTAAGCAAGGTTGCTGTAATTAAAGCGTGGCAGATCGAACAGTGAATAAATATTGGCCGATGCCGTGATTCGGTCTATTTATTAAAAATCTTTTTGTTTAATTTTAAACAAACAGAGAAAAAAATACGCATATAATGTGCCAGCGCAGTCACCTCGTCATAACCAGTCTTTTTATGTCACCATTACTGGGGCACAGGCCTTCGCTTAAGATGGAAGAATATAGGGAGAGTGGCCTAAAACCTAACCCTCTGAAACTATGTGGATTGGCGGGTATAACGATAACCTGATGCAGCCGGGACCAACGGTTTAACGTGACTTCGAATAGCTCGCGTTAGCGAACATTGCTTCATTTACGCAATCGCAGACCGAGCGCGCTAAGCCATTGCTCTATCGAGTGACTCACCTCGTATAGAAATCGACTAAGAGAGATTGCTCGATGTAGACGAATAAGCAACTTGGGGCATCCTAATGGTCCACCATCCGGATGCCCCAAGGAGGCAAACCGGAGGCAAACCAATAAAACATCATGTCCAAAGAGTATCTATACATAATATTGGTATCATTATTTGTATGTTATGTGAACAATGAACATTATACGAAAGTTACAATAGTTGGTAGTAAACTTGTTAGTAAACGGATAAATTGATTCCCCGTAGCCAACTCGGTCACTAATCAAACATCATAAAAATTAATTAACTAAAAATTCTCGTCCGCAAATGACGACCAACTCAAAATAGCGCATCGACCCCTTTGAAAGGATGCTCTGTCATTTTATTAATTTTATTAAATCTAAATAGAATGTACACAGCCGAAATAAAACCAAAAAAAGCAAAAAGTTGCGTTTATCATTAACACACATTAGAAGCAACAATGATTATCAGACATGTAGTCGATAACACCTCGAGGGCAACTTAGGTTGTCCGTATTTATAATAATAATGTTTTCTCTGTCGGCAATGTATGCCCCAGGCACACAATGGGACAAAATATCTGAACTTTCGTTGATAATATTATTATTATTTGATATAGCGCTGCACCCTACAAACATTAACCAGTCTTAGCTATGAATAAATATTACATCCGAACTTGAATAATTAGTTAAAAAAAAACAATATATTCTTCCTGCCTGTCCAAAAAATAATATATATCGATAAATACAGCATCCCATAGGATGTAAACGAGGTGGCGATAGATAGACACCTTGTAGAGATAGATGCGGTCTGTCCTTCACTAGCTTTACGCTTTTTTTGACCAAAATTCGACAAGGAAATATTTTTTTTGTAAACACGAATTTGATTAATTTGATTTTATTTTTTATGACTTTAAATTAATAAGCTGTTCAAAATAAACACAGGCCTATTTTATAAGCTGTATAAAATGTACAACAGAAATTCTTTTTACAAAATCTCTCTCTACAAGTTTGCTAAAGAATTTAAAGTGTCTTATCATAAAGCACACAGACACTCTGGGTGCTTTTTCAAAACCTACTAAGTAATACAATTTTAAAATAAATGTTTGACTAGCAATTTGGCGAAAGACAGAACGTCTACTAAGCGTCAAAGGTGAAAGGTTGAAATACTTATTGTATGGTAATATGAGAAACTGCTTTGTAATTGTAAAGGAACCCGCGATTGCTTGAACAATGTGTGGAAAGAAATACATTTAGTTAATCGCTGACAATGTAAAGATTTACTTTTAAATTAAATATTATTACAACGGCTTTAGGATCAGTATTACCATGAATAATATACACCAAAAGATTTACATTTGACATTATACTCTCGCTTCATTCAACAACCCGTCATATCACACTTTAATGACATTTTTAACCGATTTTCTACCTCGATGTATTTCGACGTTGAGTGATTTGGTATTTAATGCTAGCGTTTTCAGTTTTTTAATAGACTGTTAACAGGGCAGGGAGAAGAAGTTTTCAGTTTTTAAACATCGGCATTATTAGTCAGCCTTTTTACAGCTGTAAAGCGACATCTAAATATGTATTTATAAAATTACTGAAACATACGCGCCGCTTTACAATAACAGTATATAATATAAATTGTCGTGATTTATGGATGTATTTCCATTCATATCGGTCAGACGTCATCAAGCCATGCACTCCCTTTTGATTCATATCATCCATCACACCGTAAAGGTGCTAGTGATTTATTTATTTATATATTTAACAATGTTTCAACAGCATTAATAACACTCAAATAACAATAGTTTAAGTTACTTAAACATAAGCCAATTTTAGAAACACATTATGATGACAAATAATATGAACTTAAAAACGGGTAGGTTAAAAACGGTAGGTATGTACTTATTCCATTTTGCAAATAAATGCAAAAAAATATTTAAAAACATTATACAAATTACCAAACATGTTGCACGACTACTGTGTGTGTCTGGGTGTTGGTGTGTTTGTGTGTATGCATGTGCGCATGTAAGTGTGTGTTTGTTTGTTTATAACATAAAAATATATTAAAATTTTATCGAGTACAATCTTCTGTCACACTACGATAACACAAGTACCCACAGAAAGGGTTGGCTTACATGGATAAACAACCATTACACTTTAAATTTTTTTTTTATTTTTTTATATATAATATTTCAAAAAATATAATAATACAGGAAATAATACATACATTTAAAAGTGTTTTCAGTCATATAATAATAATAATAATTCGTAATAAAATTCAATTTATACTTTTACGGATAGCGGTTCTGAATCTAGCTTTGGATGAAGTGAATATGTCAATGTGTGAGAAAAACCTATTATAGGTTTTAGGTAATCTAATACACATGTCATTGGCCTCATAATTTGTACGTACTAACGGAACATAAAACAGTTGCACATGGCGAGTCCTTTTGTAAGGTACTTTAAACTTAAGTATTCCATTTGACAATTCAACACAGTCCAACTTACCAGAACATATATCATGCAATACTGTCATATCCTGCAACCGACGTCTATAACCCAGCGAGGTAAGGTTGTGCTTTTTACAAGATTCAGCGTAGTCGTCAATTTGGGTTTTACTGCGAAAATTTAAATATTTGTGATGAATAATTGTAATAGAAAAGAGACGGAACGGACCATGTCGAGAGACCGATGAACGGAGAGAGTGATTGGAATGACAATATTCCAATCCATCCTGCTTACAGTTTTGGTTTGGTTTTTACAGCCGGCCGCCTGCCTGACACTGACCCTCTTTGGGTATTGGGTATTGTAAAATATGTAAGTTTGTACGTATGTTTGACGATATTTGATATTTCTATTTAGTGTTCAAGATTTTGGAGTTAAACTAACTATGGAAGGCCACCATATGGAAGACCACCACCATATGGTAGACCACCACCCACGAGACGTCGGTATCTGATTTGCCAAATTTGCCAAAATGGCGACCGAGAATAGGATACATTGCACCTACGAGCGGTATTACGCTACAAGTTAATTGAGTTCGTTAGAATCCAGTTGTCTATCTCATATACGCTCTGCAGGCTGAATCGCAACTCCCTTGACAATTCTCGATTTAAATTAATGAAATTGTTACGATGACGTATTTGCGATTATGTACGACGATTTTACTGTTTCATTTTGCACCTATGTAAAAATTATTGAATTAATAAATCGAAAGTAAAAAATAAGGATTAATAAGCTGGCGAAAGGCGATGTATGTTATAACACCCCTGTCTACCCCTGATGGAAGAAAGGTGTGAGTTATGTATGTTTCTGTCGTTCGCTACAACGGTAACACAAGTGAGTTTTGTAAAAGGTATACTGTAGAGTGCGGGCCATATAAGTCCGCGTGGTCATTATTGGAACTAAAATTTCGTCTGCTATTTTGTTTGTCTAGGAGCGTCAATGTTAGCGTGCAGCGCCACCCCTCGCGCGCAGACTTATCTGGACCGCACTCTAGTACGGCGGGTGCCAATATTCTATCTACCTGTAGATATACGTACCGCAGTTTGGTTGCTTAGCAACTTCTGTTATTTATCGTACATACATACATACATACATAATTCACGCCTATATACCCGAAGGGGTAGGCAGAGGTGAACTAGCACCCATGCTTCGCCAATTATGCTAGGTCCCATGTAATAGGTGGCGAGCCTATTGCCATTTATCGGGCACAAAAGTCGCAGTACTTTGCTAGGTGGTAGGTATAAGAGAAACGCTGCTGCCCATTTCTCATCACTGATTTATCCTTAGTCGCCTTGTACGACACCCACGGGAGAGATTTGGGGTGGTGACAATTGTATTCTACTCTGCCGTCACCACACGGTTATTTATCGTAATATAACAAAAAATGACAGGCAACTAAACTTCAGTAGGTAAGCTTACTTGTAACAGTAGAATGTAGATAGAATATTGAAACCTGCCGTTAGAGTGTTTTGTGCAATAGATTAGCAGTGAGCTCCTTCAAAATGGTCTCTCAAATACATTCCTGACTGCAAATACTCTAATTACTATTAAGTATTAATTGCCTGACCAGGGGGCCTAGACAAAGTAACATATCGACAACGGTAACGATGTTCGATAAAGCAAAATGTATGGGATTTGACGTAACTCGTCGTGAAATCTCGTGACCAAAATCGTCTTCGTAAGTTCCTAGTTATGTTGGAAGCGCAAACTATACAATCCGCTGTAGATACAATACGCTGTAGATACCAAAGTAATATGGCCGACCGCGACGAACTTCGCCAGGTTATCGTTATGAAACGATTGCTACTTGGCTACGGGCCACCAACGCTGGCGCCCTGGCGTAATATTGAATTGTCCTCTATACATTTGACAATAAGAGATTACGAATAAGAGGCGAATTGGGTGATTACACTGTAATTGATTGACAAGAATTAAGATGACACAGATTTATTATTCACAGGCGGCTCGTACACACTCAATCACGATCGCGATCCGCTATCAAAATCAATGATCACGATCTAGATTGACTGGTACGTGCTGCCATAATAATATAGTAAGCAAATTGTAATAAATAAAAGAACAGAGCTTGTGAGCGGAATTTCTTTGAAATGGATGACAATAAATTAACATGATGTGTTATAAAATAGGATTTTCGAAACAATCGTCTGCAAAGTTGAGAAACATTTTAAAACGAAACAAAAGTTCTGTAAAGCTTTTAAGCTGTTTAATATTTTTATAACTCAAAGAAAAAAAACTGCAGTTTGCTGGTGAATAAATCTTTTCTGAAGGGCCCATTCTCTTTATATTATTACCGTAGGAAAGGTCTGTTCTTTGGGCACATTACAGGGCTGGTGATCATGATGAATGATGGCATCCCACTTGGTGTTAGTCTCCTATTTTTCCGTGACAGAGAGCCTTGTTGAGTCGAAAGGCCTCCAGTAGGCCTATTCGCTAACTTTTTTGACAGTTAAAAGTGATGATCACCGAACTATTTACTTATCCATTACTGTTTTCACAGGATAAGTGTCACAATAGCGTTATAGTAAAGTAGTAATGGATCAGTAAATAGTTCAGTGATTATCACTCTCAAGTATAAAAAAATAGCGAATAGGCCTACTGGTCGGATAATGCTGGAAAGAACTATCACATCATCCAAACCACATATACTTTATGAACTACTAGTAGTAGCCCCCAGCTTCGCTCTCGTTAATGTTGGTAATTATGTAGCCTATAGCTAGCCTATAGCTATGGCCTTCCTCGATAAAATTAAATGGACTATCCAACACGAAAAGATTTTTTTAATTTGAGTCAGTATTTCCTGAGATTAAACAAATTCTTAAGTTTTATATTAACCTTAAAGGATCCTATTGCAATATATTATACTTTGATATTTTTAGTATACCACTAAACAGTGTGGCGACGAACTTCGCCAGGTTATCGTTATGAAACGATTGCTACTTGGCTACGGGCCACCAACGCTGGCGCCCTGGCGTAATATTGAATTGTCCTCTATACATTTGACAATAAGAGATTACGAATAAGAGGCGAATTGGGTGATTACACTGTAATTGATTGACAAGAATTAAGATGACACAGATTTATTATTCACAGGCGGCTCGTACACACTCAATCACGATCGCGATCCGCTATCAAAATCAATGATCACGATCTAGATTGACTGGTACGTGCTGCCATAATAATATAGTAAGCAAATTGTAATAAATAAAAGAACAGAGCTTGTGAGCGGAATTTCTTTGAAATGGATGACAATAAATTAACATGATGTGTTATAAAATAGGATTTTCGAAACAATCGTCTGCAAAGTTGAGAAACATTTTAAAACGAAACAAAAGTTCTGTAAAGCTTTTAAGCTGTTTAATATTTTTATAACTCAAAGAAAAAAAACTGCAGTTTGCTGGTGAATAAATCTTTTCTGAAGGGCCCATTCTCTTTATATTATTACCGTAGGAAAGGTCTGTTCTTTGGGCACATTACAGGGCTGGTGATCATGATGAATGATGGCATCCCACTTGGTGTTAGTCTCCTATTTTTCCGTGACAGAGAGCCTTGTTGAGTCGAAAGGCCTCCAGTAGGCCTATTCGCTAACTTTTTTGACAGTTAAAAGTGATGATCACCGAACTATTTACTTATCCATTACTGTTTTCACAGGATAAGTGTCACAATAGCGTTATAGTAAAGTAGTAATGGATCAGTAAATAGTTCAGTGATTATCACTCTCAAGTATAAAAAAATAGCGAATAGGCCTACTGGTCGGATAATGCTGGAAAGAACTATCACATCATCCAAACCACATATACTTTATGAACTACTAGTAGTAGCCCCCAGCTTCGCTCTCGTTAATGTTGGTAATTATGTAGCCTATAGCTAGCCTATAGCTATGGCCTTCCTCGATAAAATTAAATGGACTATCCAACACGAAAAGATTTTTTTAATTTGAGTCAGTATTTCCTGAGATTAAACAAATTCTTAAGTTTTATATTAACCTTAAAGGATCCTATTGCAATATATTATACTTTGATATTTTTAGTATACCACTAAACAGTGTGGCCGTAGACATAGGCAATCTGATCGACCGATGGTATAATGATAAAGCCCGAGTGAGATAAAACCGTTAAGGGGGTTGCTATTCAAATCCAAGTGTTCGACCAACCAAAAGAGAATTACGAAATGACCTTTCTAAATAGCTTCTAACAAAGTGCGATGGATGGATTATTTGAAACTTAATTACTTAACCTAATTTTGTATAAAGAGATTAAGAATATACTTTCCACTTTGATGGTCGGCTTGATCATATGGTTAGATTGCCGGTTTTCGGAAAAGAGGTCCTGTATTCGAATCTTGGTAGGGCCAATTCTTTGTGATGGACACAGATATTTGTTCTTGAGTCATGGTTATTTATGTAGTTTATTGAATATTTATATAAACTAATATAAAGTTATTATTATTTGTTTGTCATCTAGACAGTATCGATAACACAAGTGCTTTTTGCTACTTACTTAGGGCTAGGAGTTAGGTATCAGTGTAAGAAATATTTATGAATTTATTTATTAAAAGAAATGATTAAAAAACAACAGTAAAAAGACTACACAAAGAATAATAAATAATAAGCCCTCAGTTTTGAAATGAATAAAAATATAAATTTCATTCTTTACGATACGATAGTTTTATTTTATTAATAGCTTCCAGACAATATTTTAAATACATACATGAAATATAATCGGTAGATAAATGAGCGAGTTTTTCAAATAATTATAACTTACTCATTAAAACCATTGCGGCAATCACGCAATACGTCTTAAGTACAGTAAGGAATATTGTAGGCAAATATTAATGAACGAAATCACTTCTCCAAGACATGCAAGCTTATACATTAAGCAATACTAATTGCGGGCAGATGGCAGTAGAATTCGAGAGAAAACAGATATCATTCCTGCAAGTACCACAATAAATAACCTGCAGTTTTCACTAGTAGGTACTGGTGGTACCCATAACTAGTTTATAGGCCAGAATGCGGAGGCGGGCAGTTGTATGTAACGTAGGTAACTTCATCACTCAAGCAGCAGCGGTGGCGGGACGGTGGCGGTGGCGAACCCGAACAAACGTTGACCGCGCTGGTTTAAATATTGTCGTTAACCCTAGATCACTAACCTTATTTAACAACGCTTATTACTAACCTTCGTCGTTTCTATAAGGGTATACAAGGAAGGCTATTGAGGGTTTATGGAATAAAATAGTTATAATTATGTTTTACGAATTTATTACAATAATCTTATTAATAATTTTTTAACATGTTTATAAGTTTTTATTTACTAAAATCACAAATTAATTGCTTGACAGCCTTTTAATCGAGACCAGAGTTTTTACTTTTTTGTTTTTATAAATGCTTAAATTTTATTAACTAAAAAGAACCAATACTTATGAAAACATTAATATATTAAATTAAGTAATCAAATCAACAAAAGAAAGAAACATTTTAGAAAAAAACTATTACCTAATAAATATATTTGGGACAACTGTTAAGATTGTGTTCGCCACACAAGGATTTGTTGCACTTGGTGCAACAACTCTTTGTCATTCTTCGTCTTGTGGAGGGGTAAATTGAACAACCCTATCTCTTCCGTGGGTGTTAACTAAGGGTAGACACAGCGGTGAGTAATTTACATGCCCGATATATGGCAATAGGATCGCCACCTATTACAGCGAACCAACTAACCTAATGGGTGTTAATTCACCTCTGCCTACCCCTTTGGGGATATTGACGTGATTTATGTCCATTTTTTTTAAGCAAGCTTTTAAGCAATAAGGTAAAAACCAATATAATTTTAATGGTTTTCAAGGCCTGAATTGATAAAAAATTGCCATCACAATAAGCTTTCTTGTACTACCTTTTAGTTACAAGGACGCGTTTTATTCGTCCTATCTAGTATTGTAATAAAATACTTTACTCGCTCTCAATACGAATGATCATCCATCACAGTTGATAGATTATTCTACCTACAAAAAAATTGTACCACACAAGGTGGTTAGGACGACCGATTCGTAATTTACGCGTAGCTTAACCATTTGTACCGTACATGCGAAAAAAGATAGAAAACTAACTAAATGCTTAGTTAGTTTTGCTGGACTTTTGCCACACTAACTGCCGCACTCAGAGACGTCAATTAACCGGGTCCATGGTCTAGATTTAAATGATTTTTTTGGCTGTAAGTACTCATTAAAGTTTTTGACGTCTATTAAAGTTGATTGAAGTGCGGCAGTTAGCCTTGTTCGGTCTTCTTACTCCAACCTGCCCGATCTGGGCTAAAAGTTAGCCGTTTTTTCGGACTGCTGCAGGCTTTCGGGAGCGATACTGGAGATTGGAGAAACGGTGCCAGTTGATCTGCCACGCCCTGCGGTGGCAATTCTTCTGCTCCATGCTTCCTGCATAGGGGGGATAACTATCTAACATACATACATAAATCACGACTATATCCCCGAAGGGGTAGGCAGAGGTGAATTTGCACCCACGTTTCGCCAATTATGTTAGGTCCTGAGTAATAGGTGGCGAGTCCATTGCCATTTATCGGGCACTAAAGTCTCATTACATTGCTAGGTGGTACAAGAGGAACACTGCTGCATTCCTCACAACTGTTTTATCCTTAGTCGTCTTGTGCGACTCCCACGGGAGAGATTTGGGATGGTGACAATTGTATTCCACTCTGCCGTCACCACACGGCTACCTAATATAACTATCTAACATAGCTAACAAAAACGTAGGAGCCTAAGGCGGTTGCATTCATATGGCAATACGTGTCATGCTAAGAAATTCTTAACACTTTTTCTATTACTTTTTTTGGATCATAGGCTTCTCATTTAGAAAATGTTTCGGATAAAATAGTTATTTTTTATTGATATAACATAGGTACCTACTTCATATCTTGCCGCAGTGATCTAAGCGTCTGGTTAAATAATATCAGTGTTAAGGTTTAATAACAGTGCCAAAACACCTAAATATACGCGAGTTAGATCAAGAAAAAGTTGTTTTATATATATTTTCCATTTCGTAGATGATTTGCCATACCTTTCGCATATCACCAAATACAGGTCATAATATCAAAAGAAGGTTCAGTTGGTGTCAGACAGGCTCGGATCAGACGGATTGGAATATTGATAAAGCAATCATTCTCTCCGTTCATTGCTATCTAGACATGGTCCTTTATTTCACTTTCCTCTAAATTCATTTCATCAGCACGATTCCGATGTGATAGATGATATGAAATAAAAAGAAGTGGGCAGTCTAGCTGATATGAATAGAAGAGTAAAATTAATGATCCGACCTCAGATGATCACACCAAGAAGATGACGACGACCTCAGATGATCACACCAAGAAGATGATTATTTTTGTGATGTAACGATGTAAGGAATGAAAAGATTGAATTAAAAGACACAGATCTTGGAAAAAAAATTTGTTAATAGGGTGGTTCTAAAAACAGCGCGGCAACAACACGCAGCGTTTGCAGACTTAATTTCTGTGCATTATAGTTTGTATACCGCAGCTTATTTATAGATTAATACATTTCAATGTCACTAATTCAAGCGTATTTATCCATTTTCATCGCGGTATCAATTGAGAGGCTACGAATACGATATGGCATTAATGCCGCGCTGTTTGGTAACACCGTGCACCATTCGAACATCTATATGGCAATAAACATGATTGAGCTCACTTTACTTATAAAAATATGTTTGGATTTTATCAGAAAAGGTACAGAAAGACACGACCAGTGTTTTTGAATTTCACATTGTTCGCGAGACAAAATTAGGTAAAATATTATTCTAGAATATTATATCAAAACACCACAAGTAGACAATAGACAATATTGTTCTTGCAAATACCCTCACATCACGACTTGACTAGTTTTATGTACAATTAATATATACATGTCATTGGTTCAATAGTATAGTGTATAAAATAGTCCATGCAAAACTTATCGTTTTATCACAATCTACAACCATTTCGTTTCAAATAGCATCTTTGAAACATAATCATCTTCAACAGCTTTGACCACTTCCAATAGCCCCTATTCGACTTAACCAACATCCTGTACTGCAGGTAACTCTTTATCCACATGGATATTAAACATAGGATTCATGACGGTTATTTTATTCTCGTTGTAGGACATCATTTCAGGATCTTCTTTGATTTTATTAATCATATTATTGTATTTACTATCAGGGTTACTAATAGATCTTTCGATGCCTCTTTGTCGGGGTCTGGTAAGAGCTAGTCTCTTACAAACATGGCAAACTAGTTGATGAGTTTCCACAGTATTTGTTGAGCCATTGGTTTCCTTATCGCTGCGTTTCCTTTTCTTGTAGTACGACGGATCACTTTTTGAACAGTTTCCTGCAATAAAATAAGATAAATAAATAAATAACCTATCATCTACACTCACAGCTATCGTCTAGCCCAAAGTAAGTAGCACTTGTGTTATGGATACTAGATGAATACTTTAATGACCCCACTGGGCACGGGCCTTCCCACCCACCACGCTGGCCCAGTGCGGGTTGGTGGGTACTAACGACTGCAGATGCAGCCGGGACCAACGGCTTAACGTGCCTTCCGAAGCACGGAGGAACTCAAGATGATAAATTTTTGGTCACCAATCCAATGAAGTTAACGCAATCGCAGGCCAAGCGCGCTGTGCCACTGCGCTAGCGAGCTCCTCAATTATGTATATAAATGTTGAAAATATACTACATAAACATATACACAACCATGACTCAGAAACAAACATTTGTGGTCATCACAAAGTTTGCCCCTACCAGGATTCGAACCCGGGACCTCTTGGCCAATACCCAGCAATCTGAGCATTCGACCAAGGCGGCCAATTCGGCAAAGATGTAGACGATTTCTGAATTCACGCAACTAGAATTAGTAACGAAAAAGTTTAATCGTGAAGTAATAGTGCTAACTGTATTGTAGAACATACTGCGAGCATTGAAATCACTTTCAGAATTATGTAAGTAAACAAATTTACATACAGCCTTAAGTAATTAGCATTTTATAAAAGTTTAAACAGACTTTAATTTAATTTCATGGCAGAGAAGATCCCTAAAAAATACTGTACTCCATGATACTTTTTAATTATCTAACATAGTTAACAAAAACGTAGGAGCCTGAGGCGGTTGCATTCATATGGCAATACATGTCACGCTTAGAAATTCTTAACACTTTTTCTATTAATTTTTTAGATCATAGGCTTCTAGGCATTTCTCATTTAGAAACAGTTTTAGCTAAAATAGGTATTTTTTATTGATATAACATAGGTATCTACTTCGTATCTTGCCGCAGTGATCTAAGCCTCTGGTTAAATAATATCAGTGTTAAGGTTTAATAACAGTGCCAAAACACCTAAATATACGCGAGTTATCTCAGTAAAAGTTTTTATATTTTTTTTTTTCCTTATTGTACTCCACGATACTTTTTCGCAAATAATTCGTGCAAGCCCCACTAGAATCGATTCTGATTCCGTTATTCCTGATGAGCTTATGAATTTTATTGATACCTGTGTTGCCATTTCCCGAGGACGTGGGGTTCCTCACAAAAGCCATGACTGTGTAAGAGCATCGCTTGCTACTCAATTGTTGACTTTTACGGCAGCACCAATGGTGGAAAGTATTCTAAAACAACAAAACCTTTTAATAAAGGGGAGAAGCAAATACGATACGGTTCGATAAGATCGAGTAAAATTTCATCTAAGATTGAGAGACTAATCTTTATCAACATCACCAGTCTTTTAGTGGTCCCACTGCTAGGACACCTGATCTAAAGATGAAATTATACCAGCAGACTTTTTGGTCACTGCAAAATTTTTTGGAATTCGTTCAGACCATTATACTGAACGAATTTAACTATGGGAGCAATTTCAAATTCACGAAAAAAATAACAGCTGTTTCATACATTTGGGTCAAGTAGGTATTATCATTTTGTATGAAACAGCTAATATTTTTTCGTGAATTTGGAGTTGTTCCCATGTATAGAAAGAATAGGCATTAATAAATAAAATGAATCATTTCAGCTTTTCTGTTATTATTTTTGTTATTACTCTTGCTTTCAAGATTATTTCAACCATGATCATCATCATCTAACAATAAATGCCCTACACTTCTGGCCCATCAATGTGAACTGTATTAACTAAGATATTTATTTTGGTTGTAAAAAAATTTTGGTCACCCATCCAATGACCGGAATGATTGTTATTGCTTATTTTACGCAATCGCAAGCTGAGCACGTTAACCACAACACTATGGAGCTCCTAACAGAACACTGAAATTAAGTGTGATGGGTCCAAAAACACTACCATATTTATATATTGATATTTTTATTTATATAATTATATTTATTTTTTTATGCCATATTTAATGTACGGCCTTTCGTAACCACATAATTAATTTTCCAAAGTATTAAACTAACATTTATCAAAATTTTACCTACAGAAAAAGATATAAGAAGATACCTACACATTCTAATCAATCATCATAATCAAATTATTCAAAGAAAGCAGGTGCTCTGCGGCCCAGTGAATTAAACTAGACGAATTTAGATAAAGCCTACTACTGATAAGGTAGTCTCGAAGCATGGCTTCTGTAACACAGCTCCCTACAATATCGCCTAGAATATTCCGTTGAGACCTACAATCTACCATCAAGAATAAATAAAACGAATTCTTAAAAGGAATTATTAGCATAACTAAACGTATATTTTAGAAAGTCCATTGAAATAAATTATTAAACAAATGCGTTATAACCTAATAACTTTGAATAAAATAAACACTAAGCTGAAATACATCAAGGTTTCTGTAAAGAATACCATTATACATTTTATTAACTGTAGTCCTAATGCAAATATTGTGTCTCATTTACTGATGACGATGATGCTGAGAACAATAATCGATGCTTAGTTATTTGAAAGGTGAGCAGTGGGGATAAAAATTTGCAGGTGATGATGACTATTCCTCAGAAAAAATATTAAATAATTCACTGCAAAACAAGTGTAAACCAAAATATAGTTTGTGTAAATTTTTAATCAGTGGAAAAACTAGGACAATTTCAATTCAATGATATTCTGAGGACTGAAATATGAATTTATTGTTCCCCTATTCATTAGACGAGTCAACACGAAAATCGAAAACAAGATTGCCGTTATGATATCGCCCTGATAATATTATATGAACATGTTTCGCTATCAATGTAATGTAATGTTTCTCATGATTTCGTCGTCCCAGTTACAATTCAGTAACAGACTCGTCTTTAGTTTGTAGCAATTAAGGATTTGTAGTTTAATGTCGGCTTTACCAGATATTACAAACATAATAACAAAATTTTATAATAACCTTAATTTTTAATCATACTTCAATAGTATATAGTCACTGCTCATTATTGGGAGTTTCTTGGGAGGTAAATATTACAAATAACTGTATCCAAAATGGCAAAATTGTTGTTTTCCGAGAGAATTAAAACCATTGCCACAATAAATCGTCACCTCATCTCGTTTCACTATGGATGGCGGCACAATTCCAGCCTGGTAATTTTCGTACGTTGAACCATCGCAGCCGAGCATGATGTATATTGTATATTACATACATACATACATAAATCACGCCTATATCCCCGAAGGGGTAGGCAGAGGCGAACTAGCACCCACGCTTGTGGGTGCTAGTATACCTATTGTATATTATGGTTTGCAAATGACGTGCGCAGTTGATGTACTAGTTCTAGTTCAATATAATATGCGACCTAGGATACTTAAGGATAGATTTTTATTAGTAAGTATAGATTTTTAAACAAGCGCGCGCGTCATTTCCACGGATACACAAATGCTGATTATACTGTCAATATTATTATGACAAATTTTCTCAATCAACTTTGTGTTTTATATAAAATAATTTAAGGTTAATAATTGATGGAGGAAATTTGAAAAGTACATGGGGAAAGGCACTTTAAAATTTCCTGAACCTTACTTTGAAAGCTTCCCGGAACTTGTTCGACATGATGTGATAGAATATAGGGTTGATGCAAGTGGACATGTAGTAAAAGACCCCGGAAATGTACGTGAGAAAATTGTAAATCTTTTCCATCAGGGGGAATCGCGCTAGATGCTGTTCCGTGGTGCCGTATATTGCCACTAATCGCTGCGCGTGGAAAGGCGCCCAGCACACGAAGAATACCACGACGACGGCAACTGTAGGGAAAAACAAATAATTAGCACGGCACTGGATAAAAGAAACCAAATCATTATCAGTATAAATTAGAATGTTGTCATCCCACTCTTTCCGTCCATCGGTCTCTCGACATGGCCCTTTCCATCACTTTTCTATATTTTCATTCATGATTAACACCTTTTAATAATCAAAAGGGAGGGATAGCCGTGTGGTGACGGCAGAGTAGAATACAATTGTCACCATCCCAAATCTCTCCCGTGGGTGTCGTACAAGGCGACTAAGGATAAATCAGTGATGAGGAATGGGCAGCAGCGTTCCTCTTATACTACCGTCCTGACAATGTACTGCGACTTTTGTGCCCGATAAATGGCAATAGGCTCGCCACCTATTACATGGGACTTGACATAATTGGCGAAACGCGGGTGAGAATTCACCTCTGCCTACCCCTTCGGGGATATGGGCGTGATTTATGTATGTATGTATGTATGTAAAAGGGAGTGAATAGCTTGATGACGTTTGACCAAATAATAATTATTGGCAGAGAAAACACACAGACTTAGATACGACACTGACCTCAGGTATACTGGTAACAGAGCAGGAAGAAGATGATGACTGGATAAAAAAGACATCCTTAAAGCTTTTACGAACTAAGCTTGTTTCTTTTAACTGTTACCTTTAACTAATACTGGAAATGTAAGTAGCTATATAACATCATCGACCTCATACTAGGTATTTGAGTACGTCAAAATACATATTCACGTCAGATTTTTGTCAGATTCACATTCACATCACAAACTGTCAAAATTTCTCTACGCATTCTGCACGTACTATAAAACATATAATTTTAACAATAGGTTGAAACAACTTGATAGTTTTGTATCAACAGACGTGTTGTTGATTGTTCTCTAATGAATTTTGGGATTTAAAGGGCGTTCCCACTTTTAATGAGTAGCATTGTCAAAGTTCATCTTGCTCAGACAAATTACCACGAAGAGATCAAGCTAAGTCTGATTAAATAGAATTTAGTACTAGTTGAAAACCGTTTCAAAATAAATACTTTAATCGAATAAAATAATTATGTTTTTATCTTGTCTTATCATGGCATGGATTTACATCAATTTATCCTAATGGTAGTCAAACACGATTATCCTTTCTACCCAGCCCCTTTAGACAAGTGGCCAATCTATTCAAACGAATAGAATACAATGTATGAAACTGACGTTTAATGTGTAATTAGTGTAATTATTTTTTATATACACATATTTTTTGAGTTTGTGTGACGTTTATTATTAACATTCAATCAAGGCAATAATTTTCGCAAATAAAAATACTCAACTCATAACTTAAAAAAGTGTCACGCTAATCTTGAGATAGTCTTGTTAATGTAAGAGGCGTTCAATATTAACAATATTTATAGTTTATTTCCTAACATCACTTGGGACTGTTTAAGAGCGGTAAAGAAAATATTTTAGTTAGTGGTAATATTTTAAGTCCCAGGTTACCATAATTATTGTAGGTACTTATTATGATCATATAAGATTACTTTCAAGATCATTAATTATAATTAATGTGAAATCGCTAAGTAATCGAATATTTAAAAATGTAATAACAATGCTCAAGTTTATAAAGCACTAATACAAATGAATTCATTGGCAAGGTCACTCACAGAATTGTAATAATTTTATCGTCTTCTAATTTAAATTGCATTCGTGAAACCGATGTTAAATATAAATTACTGATTGACATCCTTCGAACGAATGCCGCGGCAAAGTCGAAGTATTGATTGGCTTTACATTGTTTTCTTTCAAAGTCAAACGTTTACTTTAATATACGATTTTACTAATTTCTAATAAAAATATACTCTAAATACATTTCGAATAAAATTTTATAGCGACAGACGATGACGAACGTACAGCTGTACCTGTACGTTCTTTTTATTTATGAAAAGATTCAAGCAAGCTGTTTTCACACATTGCTTTCGTGTTGGGGAAACAAACATCTAAAATAGAAATATCAAATCAGCTCATCCGCTTTTATGCAATAAGTATTTCTGGAATATCGCAGAATTCCGTTTATAAATAATTGAGTGATATTTAAAACGTATGGACTCAAAATAGCACTACTAATTATAAATGATCCCAATTTATCTGAGATGAATTAATATAATTATATTCCACGCAAATGCTCGGTTTTGGAAATTAGTTCTTATATTATAAATGTAGAACTTTTCATTCCTGACGTGAGAAGTTTCAAAGCGTTGATTATTTAAATGACGTTTATAATATACCTAGTATTCAATGTGGACTTAGAAAACCTACCGGTGTAATTTGCCTTAACTATACTTACCTAACATTTTGACGACTCTGCTGGTAGATTGAACTGGTTTTTTCCGGCTTTTGTTAGTGTGTATGCAACTTAAGCTTCTCTCGAACAATTTTGGTTCTTGCATCTGTTTCCTAATACTAGTTTTTCTTAACTTCAGTCCAATCAATGTATACAAAACGGTAATCAAGACCATTGGAGCGAGGAAGAAGAAGAATGTCGATATCTCGAAAGAATGTTTGATGATGACCTGCGTTTGTAAACACATCACCACACCGCTGTACTCCTTGACTCCGAATTGCAGTGCCTGAGGCAGCGCTAGTCCAAAAGCTACCAGCCAAAGTAGCATCACATGCTTCGTTGCTCGAGAAAGCTTCGACATTTTATGCGACACGAACGGATGACATATCGCTAAATACCTCTCTATTGTGAACAGAGTTATTGTTAACACACTAGCGTTTGTCGATGTTTCCGCGGCAAGCCCTCTTATAAGACAAAAAGCTTTCCCAAACACATACGGCCATTTCGACCAAATCGAGTACATTTCTTGTGGCATACCGCTGACTAACAGTAGCAAATCTGATATAGCTAGACTGAATAAATAATAGTTTGTTGCTGTGTGCATGCTCTTGTTTCGTACAATAACAAGGCAAGTCAATACGTTGCCGAATAAGCCCGTAATGAAAATCAATGAATACATTATTGTGATTGGAAGTACGATAATGAGAGCATCTCTCTGCGGTCCAAATATTTCTTCGGGGGCGACCGCTGTTGTCGGCTTAATGTTAGTGATGTTTAGGTACTCATTTGTTAAGGTACTCATTGTATCAGTCTTTAATCTTTAATTGCTGTGGTAATTATTATCTTCTGTCGCATCGCTCCATTTCAATGATGCTGCACCACCTGCAAATGAAAAATTATTATTGATTATTTTTAGAATAAGTTAGCTTGGTTGTTTTTGAAGCAGTTTATTAAAAAAACTTAAAAGTTTTATTTTTTAATCTTTTGAACTTGTAATAGAATATTCAGGGGATATTATTAAAACAAAATATATAACTGCATAATTTTGTGTGGACATCTGAAGAGAGATAGGTACACATGAGAGGGATAATAAGTAACAAAATAAACAAGTACTTGTTATATTTCCTAATAATTAATATACGATTTACCAAGAGGTAAGAAAAAGATAGAGATTATAATCAAAATAATTTATCTATTTGTGTCATACAATGATTTTGCTAATGTCTACGGCATAAATAGATATAAATATAAAACCAAACCATTTGCGTGTTGGATATTTGTCTATACGAGTAAGTAAAACTTGTTTACTGAAATTGACAACATAAAATTTGGTTACGTTTATTACAGTAAATGGAATATATTGGGGTAAGCTGAATTGCTCATATGTATAACTGATAAACGAGGTTGTTTGTAAGTAATCGAGATTATCTTCCTCGTTGCAGTGATAGAACTTAGGGGCCCCATTTCGTATGATAATGTGTAATCCAAATGAGTGGGTGGTATCGGTAACGTTCATGGAATGCATTTTATTGTGCAAAAACTTAGAACTGGTATTGCATACGGAAATGGTTTCAAAATTAGGAGTTGTTCGTTGTCGCAATAAATGTCGAAACATTATTTCACTGAGTGTTACTGTCGCACTCAGAGACGTCAATTAACTTTGATGAGTATTTAATTTAAAAAAATGCTAATCAAAACTGGACCCGGCAAGAATAGAGACTTTAGTCCGACAAGTTCGTGCGCGACCTTCCTGCGGTATGAGACGGTGGCGGTGACGGGGCGCTCTGGATGTTGGCGGGGGTGGGTGATGCGGGGAGAAGAGAGTTTACCCTCTGACATCCGGAGTGCCCCGTCCCCGCCACCCTCTCTCTTACCGCAGGAGGGTCGCGCAAGAAGTTGTCCGACTATAGTTTTGAATTGTCATTTTTTGACATTAAGTTCCTACTCATAATATTCATAACGTCAAAAAACGTGCAAAAAAAATTATATAGTAAGCACTAGGTATATTCTCATAACTAAGTAATCAAATAAAACAGTCTGTACTAAATAATACTAACAATATTGGAGAATTTATAGGTAAGTAGCATACTTCTAGAACTTTTATACTCTGAACACAACAAACCCTATATTAGGTTTTATTTTGTTACGTTGTAGAACAAAAGCCTAGTAGATATATCACCGTTAATATTGGCAGTTCGTATTGTTATGTTGGAAACTGGCACGAAGGGAATTTTTGCCATTAATTTATCGCTTGCTAACTTTTTTAATTACCCTCTGTCTATTTATTATTGAAGAGTATCATTATGTAGTCAATAATTGGCAATTCAGATACCCTTTGGAATTAATTGAATTAGTCGTCATATACATACACAAATCACGCCTATATTCCCAAAGGGGTAGGCAGAGGTGAATAGCACCCACGTTTTGCCAATTATGTTAGGTCCCATGTAATAGGTGGCGAGCCTATTGCCATTTATCGGGCACAAAAGTCGCAGTACATTGCTATTGTTAGGTGGTATATGCTATGAGGAACGCTGCTGCCTATTCCTCATTATTGATTTATCCTTAATCGCCTTGTACGACACCCACAGGAGAGATTTGGGGTGGTGACAATTGTATTCTACTCTGCCGTCACCACACGGCCATCATATTATTTTATTTATAGTCGTCATATTATTATTATTATTATCGCTAAGTTATTTTTTCTGTAATACGTCAGTTTTATACATTTGCATTATATGCGTTCGAATAGACTGGTCACTTACTTGCCTAGGCCTTGTTAGCCGCCTTTTTTCTACTGACTGTTAAAACATTCTGTTTATCAGATTTGAGAAATGAAACCGAAATAAAATGCGCCTATGAGGTGATGGAAGAGGGTTATGCAGCTTATTTTATTATTACTTAGCAATACTGTAGTAAAGCTGCTAGGTTTCAATGATAAATTCATATTATTGTCCTCTATGGATAATTTGCTCGCCTTTTATCACATGGAACATAAAAAACAAAATTACATTAATTTGATTCTTTTTTCGAAATGAAACCTTTTTAATGCCTTGAATATCAGCCAGATGCGAACAGAACAGCCAAAGAGATTTTATTACAAGTTTATACACACTATTTATGAAAAGTCTTTTCCCCCGACCCAATATTACATCAAATAGACAACTTATTCTTATGATTGACTTGGCGAGGACTTGTGCAGTGGCCTGTAACAAGCGCCTGTTGTAATTACGCTGAATTGTCATTGTTAACGAATGCCTGCGTGTTCTTAAGATCATGCCCCTTAATATAAAGAAACATATAGGACGGAATAAATACTGTATAATTACGTAAAGCCGATGCGACATTCAAACAAGTTCTTTGTTGGAGCATCAGCTATAATCTGCGGTTTCAAATGTGTGCTATTTCAAAGCAAGACGCCCGAGTTCAGTTGATATTACATTTTACGTTTACGTGGAAATATATTTTCAATTTCAATAATATAAAGATAGCAAATACCTCTTAGATGTGGCGTGGCACCCTTTAAAAATATTAAATTTCTGTCTTGTGGATAGAAACATTTATATTTCTTAGTTATTTAATGAACGAATTCTTGTACCTTAATATATTAAAACCGGGGATTCTAGAGAAAAATACAGTAGATATAAGGCTGATACTGCTTCAACGATTGTAGCGGAGTGGTAGAGTTGTGGAAATGACAGAATGGGGTTTTTCAATTTTTAAGTAAAGGTCTTTTCGTATTGTCTGAATTACAGAGAGCGTCAGACACACATCCTTTGCGTGAGTGTTACGAGTTCAAATAAACCAATAATAAGATTATTATAATATCGTATGCCTTAAATAATGCCTCTTCCCCATAAGGGGGCAAAGGTATGTTTAACACCACATGTCAGCTTATTTCTGGTCCCATGTCATAGTGGGCGAACCTGTTGCCATTCACATTGATTGCAGAAAAAAACTCTTTTCCAATTTTTTACGTATCGTACGTAATAAAAACTCTTTGATTTTACTTTTACTGGGATTTTTTGTCAAAGATATAGATTGCTCTAATCGTGCGAATAAAGTTGAAGGCATTTCTGAAAAAGTTGAGCAATCAGTATTCACGACGTTTCTAAAGAACTGGAATTGATTTTTTCAATCCGGATCTCTACCACCATGAGCTAATGAGACTCAAGCAAGAAATTTAGAAAAACTGCCGAAATTGATTGACAGATAGAAATAAACAAAGTAGGACACACACACACACACATCTTGAGCTACTCAGAAAAAATCATCAATTTACCAATTATAAATTAGTAAACCAATTAGTAAAAATGCCTGCCGTGTGGTGACGGCAGAGCAATACAATTGTTCTACAACTACAATTGTCTTACCAGTGGCTGTCGTACACGGCGATAAATGGCAATAGGCCGAGAACAGAGACATGGAACGTAACATAATTGGCGTATAAAGTACTAGTATTTCTTTGCGGCATACAAAGCATTTCTCAAAAATCATAGGTAAAATCTAAGATTTTGTGGGCCACAACACAAGTTCACGACACACACGACACAAGTTTCCCAACTCATATTGAGAGAGTTTGGATCGTTCGTCAGATTTCTTAGCATCTTCAGAATTATTTAGAAGGTGTAGGTAAGCTTAACATCAAGAGAGGATCGTCAAAAGTTTACGTTGCAATGTCTTAAATGAGTGAATAATGTCACTAGCAGATGGCAACAAATAGTAGACGAAAGGAATGCACAAATCTTATACCTCTAAAGATATATCGAAGTTTACCTCGTAAAACTTCGTTGTATGAAAATCTTCTTCTCCCTGCCCTGTTACCAGTTTATCTGGGGGCGGCGCAGTATGTTTCCTCTTCCATTCATAACGGTCAGACGTCATCAAGCCATCCACTCACTTTTGATTCATATCATCCATCACACCGTAAAGGTGCTAGTGATGAATGAATGTATAGAAAAGAGACGGAACGGACCATGTCGAGAGACCGATGATGGCGAGAGTGATTGGAATGACAACAGTCTAATCCATACTGCTCAAGGTTTTGGCATAGGTTTAACAGCCGGCCGCCCTTCGTTGTATGAAAATAAAATGGTTAAAACTTTTGGTGACAAGCATACTAATTGAAAACAAATTTAAAATTGGAACATTTCGAAACGGGAATAGAAAATAAAGTTTCCTTTGGCTGCACTTTTGTTTTATAATATTAACTTATAATTATTTATGATCGTCAAGTAAGTAACGTCATTGTAACACTTGTGCTATTGTGATCATCATTTCGGCGCATTACCATAAACCATACTACTATAATAATTGTTATTGTTAATGGTATGCCTATAGATTAGTGATTTTTGTAACAAGAACTGCAAACCAAAAAGTATTACTATTGAAACGTTACTTCAACATATTTACGTTAATATTCGCAGAATCACCGAGATGTGTGGCATGGTGGTATACGTAATAGTCAACAACTAATAACTCGGGCCATCCAAAGTTCTCAATCATTTACTTCAACCAATACAAGGTTCAAACATAATAATGTTGGAACCTTGAGACAAGATAAACTAATAATAGTGGAACTGTAAATAAAAATGACAATATAATATTCGATCACATTCGTACAAAAAAATTCAGTATTCGGTCATATTCGAATAAAAACAGTCTTGTAAATAATATCAATAAACTAATAAGACTCTTACTGCCGTACCCAGGGACGCCAATTAACATTAATGAGTACTTAATGTCAAAAAGTGACAATCCTTTGTGGGTTTAGATTTAATGAAATTTTTTGACATTAAGTACTCATTAAAGTTAATTGACGTCCCTGAGTGCAGCAGTTAGAAGCTGTAAACGCTCGGCTCTGGTGTTTTAATAACTTGGTAACTTCAGTGGTGAAACGATGTGATTATGGTTTCTGCAGCAGTCGTGTCCATAACAAAGCCCTATTGGCTTTGTTACGTTTGCTTTAGTAGGAAACGTTTTGAAATTGACACACACGTTTCCAATGTTTTTATTTGACCATCCATGAGCGTATGCATTATATTATTAAAAAAATGGCTAAAAATGTAATAACTTGTAAAAACTTTAGCTGACGTGTTTTTCTTCTTTGCTTGTAGTATTCCTAAATATTTTGTGGTGTGGGTACAATCTATGCTATAGTGTTTGGATGACAGATCATAATTCATAATTGAAACAATTAAAGAAAACAACCTTGGTATGGTGTCAGGCATGCAGCCGCCGGCTGTAAAATCCAAGTCAAAATCTTGAGCAGTATGGATTGGAATGTTGTCATCTCAATTACTCTCTCGGTTCATCGGTCTCTAGACATGGTCTGTTCGGTCTCTATTCTATACATTCATTCATCATTCATACCTTTCGGAGTGATATAAATCAAAAGCGAGTGGATGGCTTGATGACATCTGACTGATATGAATTGAAGAGGAAACATACTGCGACTCCAGATAGACTGGGAACAGGACAGGAAGAAGAAGGATCATAAATATGGCAACAAAATTTAGAATGTTATTCTTATTAATACTGTAAAAACTAGAAGACGACATTGTTCGTGATAAGCTTATTTTGATGCTACCTACACACACATTCTAAATTCAATTTATCTACACCTAGTTTCTTGTAGTTCTCGTGTCCTTTCATAACTTAATTATTAGCGAATGATCCGACTTTCTGAGAAATAGGGACTAGAACAACAGACATAGCAGCTTGATGAAACTGTGGAAAGTTATATGAAATTAGACCAAAAATAACGACATCCAACTTTTTTTATTAATATTTCGTTTTCATATAAAAGTCGTGATTAAAATTCCGGCCATTCTAAACAGACGTAAGCACCAAATGACGTCATAACTATGACTGATGGCGAATTTACTCTTCTGATTCGTTCTGATGCAAACTCGTTTTTTCATCGTCTATCAAATAAAAACAGTTTTTTTATTATTAACTAATTTAAATATTTTTTTTTCTAATTTTCAAGTAGCTTATTTTGTTCACCTATGTGGGAAAGCAAAGACTTAACTTAATCTTTATCTGCGTTTTATAGATTTTTCTCTGTAATTACTGAAACGATTGTATGTGAGCAAATTTGAATAAAGAAAAGATGGTTATTGTTGTCAAATTTTTTCCAATTATTCTCAAATAAAATATAAATAAGGAAATATTTTGTTATAATGTCGTAGGGTTTCAATCTGGCAGTTCACGTCAGCTTATGACATACATTAAGGCGATTATTCTTTATTATTGGTTACAGGGGTTCATATTTCATTTTATTCAGATTCTATGGAGGATATATTAAGGAAATGGTTTGTTGATATCACTACTATTTAGTCATAATGTTTAGTTTGGCTCTAGTTGCATACCGATTATACGATGGTTTATTTCACATCTGGCCTATGTATTATTTACATTAAAAACGAACTATTTAGAGATTCCTAAAATTAGACTGGCACCAATTTAGCTAGGTAGCATACGAAATGGCAAACAGCATACGCACTTCCTTAGCGGAGCATACCTTCATAATATTTATTATAAATTGTTTATAATAAAACAACGTATGCAATTACAGTTTAAGTGTATGTATGTCTAAATATATAAATATGAAGACAGTGTAATGAGATTCAGTGAAGAGAAAGACGTATGTAGGGAAGGTAGAAAGTGTAAAGGAAGTCTTCTCTGCCTGCAGTTGTATGTGTGTATGTAGGTATTCAATTCCCTTGTATATAATTGTGAGACAAAAACTATAAGCATTCCATGGGCGGGCGCCGGGTCTACAGTATGGCAGAGAAGGGAGTAAGTTGCAGCGCCTGGGACTTGTGACCCAGGTGTAGGTTTAAGGGGCCCCTTGACAATAGTCAACACTCACCTTCGCCACCCTGACTTCTCTCTCTACATACATACATATGTCACGCCTTTCTCCCACAGGGGTAGGCAGAGATCACTTCTTTCCACTTGCTACGATCCTTACATACTTCTTTCGCTTCATCCAATCTCAATAATCTCTTCATGCCTGCCCGTCGGTTTCGGGTACTCTTGACCTGGCCCTTATTTAATAGACTTTCAATTTGATTATGAAAGATCCGCCTTGGCCTTCCCCTTTCCATTTCTCCATTCACTTTTGCCATGTATATCCTTTTTGTCAGTCTCTTTTCATCTATTCATTCTACTTGACCTAACCATGCGAGCATCCCTTTCTCAATCCTTGTCATTACATCTTCTTTCAAACCAAACCTTTCTCTTATCACACTGTTATACAATCGATCGCTAAGCCTTACCCCAGCCATGCTCCTCAACGCTCTCATTTCTCCTACATTTATTCAACTTTTATGCTTCTTTTCCCATACCCAACTTTAACTTCCATACATTAATGTCGGGACCAGCACTCCACTATCAACAGCCATACGAGCCTTTCTGGACACGTGCCCGGCAATTCTCAACTCGACTTTCAGATCGTTACTTAATTTACGCAATCGCAGACCAAGCTCCTCAATCAATATGAACGGCTATATCTCGTAAATATCATTCGGTCGTCAGGCCGCACATCTTATCAAACCTTCGAGACTAGGTGTAAATTATTAGCGGTTATGAGTACAAAGAAAACTCACAAGCAACAAAAGCTTCGTACATACATACATAAATATCGCAGTATATTGCTAAATAGTACAAGAGGAATGCTGCTGCCCATTACTCATTGCTGTCTTTACCCTTAGCTGCTCTACCGTCACCACACGGCGCACGAAGCTTCGTAAATTTAACCTACTTTAAAACTTTACCTAATTATAAAATTATGTTTGACGAAGGGTTAACAACATTTAAATCATTGAACATATCGATTCCTATTATTACACTTGATTACATTTTTTTTTATTGGACACCTTATATATATTAAAAGGAATATCTGAAAAAAATCGTGTCGTTAAGTAACCATATGCTGGGTGAGCACACGGGATAAATATGCGTGATTTATTGTGGGGTGGGTGAGCGCTTTTAGGCAGCCTGAGTCACGCATCGGGTCCTAAATTTACGAAATAATTATATATATGGTGTATTAGCCAATATGATATATATCTACTAGTGGTCGCCCGCGGCTTTGCTCGGGTTAATGTCGGTTATTGTATAACCTTCCTCGATAAATTGACTATCCAACACAAAAATAATTTTTCAATTTGAGTCAGTAGTTCCTGAGATCAACGCGTTTAACCATACAAACGAATAAACTCTTCAGCTTTATAATATAAAGTATAGATTTTCTTGATCGACCAAGTTAAAGCTGCTTACTTTGGGCTATTAGGTATTTAGTGCCACCGTACGAAATTTTAATTTCAATTGCAATGCATATTCATACAGGATTTATAATTATAAAACTTATTAATTGTACTTATTTCGTTCCCATGAGAGTTTAAAGCGAGAGGGATAATTAATAAAAAATCACGCTTAAACATTCAGGTAATTAATTTAGGAAATTGGTATGATGAAATTCAATTTAGGCGTTCATTAGGCGTAAATAGTTGGATATTTTGTTAAATACCTACCCTGAATATTTCAATATTCAACATTTCAAGCGTCTTAATATATCCCCGAAGGTATAGGCAAAGATGAGACAAGGTGTTAACATTAAAGGTAAAATAGACACTCGTGTATGAAATCATATAGAGCCTCTGGAGGACTAGACAGGAAAGAACTACATTTCCCACCATTTTCAAATATTGATTGGCGATAAATTTCAAAAACCCAGTTTAAATTGGCGATAATCATCAGACTGTTGATTTACATCTAAAATTTCATAAGCAATATCTGTAGGTACACCAAGTACATTTTAAAACCATTTAAATTTTAAGGAATGTATAGTTCTATTTTGGTATGCCGTGTGGTGACGGCAGAGTCGAATACTATTGTCACCACCCCAAATCTCTCCCGTGGGTGTCGTACAAGGCGACTAAGGATAAATCAGTGATGAGGAATGGGTAGCAGCGTTTCTCTTATACCACCTAGTATTGGTGGTATAATATAACAATAATGCGTAGCTTAAAAAAGGCATAGCAGTAAAACTAATAAAGAATTAAGGGTATCTGCTAAGTTACGATTCTTTCGCTGCTATTAAAAAGGGATCAATAATAAGTGAGATAAATCATTCAGACAATTTTAAAAGCAGTTTAATAAATACCTATTTCAGTTTCTACGACGAAATGTCATAGAAACTGTTAGTTATAAATAGCTATCTGATATAACGATTTTAATAAAAAAAATGATCTTGTACTTGAATATACTACTTTAATTTAGCACACCACGTAAGAATCTACTCTTAATACATAATATATAGTACATAATATATAATATATATCACTGTCATAAAGGAGAATAGGATGATATATTGCGTTGAACCATGAATGCTTCCAAATTTGATCACTCTTCTTATGTACCGTCAGCAAAAGATGAATATCTATTAAATTTGATAAGTATTATTGTGAAAATAAAATCTCAGTGTTTGGTAATAATAAATAAATTATTAAATATTAGTTGCACTGACATACTTAAAACCAGGTCGATAAAAATATAACATTAAACATAAAATCATACACATTGTCAAATCATGCTTATCTATCTCCGAAGGGGTTGGCAAAGGTAAATTAACACCCACCTTTCGCTATTTATGTAAGGTCCCAAACGACCTATTGCCATCTATATCGGGCACGTACCTAAATCGCAATGTATTGATAGGTGTTAGGTGTTGCAAGAGGACATGAAGTACCTCGGCCTGATTCTGGACCCCCGGTGGAGTTTCGAGGAGCATTTTAGCATTTTAGGCTCCTGGCTCCCCGGCTGTGTGCAGCCGCCGCCGCCCCCGGACGGATCCTCCTTAACTTGGGAGGACCCAGCTCGTCGTGCCGTCGACTGTATCATAATGTGATACGGTCGATGGCACTCTACGGAGCCCCGATTTGGGCGGAGTGCCTCTCCCCCCGCACGATCGCCCTCTTGCGTCAACCGCAGAGGGTCGTCGCGACCCGGGCCGTGCGAGCATACCGCACGGTCGGCCACGAGGCTGTCTGCATTTTAGCAGGCACGCCTCCCTGGGAACTCGAAGCGCTGGTTCTGTCCAGGGTGCATCGAGAGCGGGTCGCAGCTAGATTGCGGGGGGAACGCCCCGTGCTTGAGGAGGAGAGACGGGTGCGTACCATGGCCAAGCGACAAGTTGGCCAGTGGGGCGAGGCACTCTTAGCCCCGCGTGCCGGCCACCGGACGGTTGAGGCAATCCGTCCGGTGTTGGAGGAGTGGGTTGGGCGCCGGTACGGCAGCCTCACCTACCGCCTTGTGCAGGTTTTGACCGGACATGGTTGCTTCGGTCACTACCTGC
Source organism: Cataclysta lemnata (assembly GCA_963931975.1). Classification (NCBI taxonomy): domain Eukaryota; kingdom Metazoa; phylum Arthropoda; class Insecta; order Lepidoptera; family Crambidae; genus Cataclysta; species Cataclysta lemnata. The sequence continues at coordinate 12,290,427 of OZ008346.1, read as the reverse complement.
ACAAGGTCGCCCGTCGAGAGGAGTCGTCACGGTGTCATCATTGTGACGCTCCTGACGATACGGCCGAGCATACACTTTGCATATGCCCGGCCTGGCGACTCGAGCGCCGCGAACTTCGTGCGGCGCTTGGCGGTGGCTTTCTCTCGCTCCCAACCATGGTTAGATCCATGGATGGGAGCGAGAGAATTTGGGAGGCTGCAACCTCCTTCTGCGAATCCGTCATTTCGCAGAAGGAGGCAGCGGAGAGGGAGCTGGAGGATGATCCTCTTGCCGCTCCCCTCCGGCGCAGGCGGACGAGCCGAAGGAGGCGAGCTCACGCTCGTCCTCCTTAGGTCCGACAAATGTGGCCTGCACACATGGGCCTAAGCCCCCCGTGTGTGCACTGCACAGGTCACCTCGTCTGGGGGGATGTCCAGTGTTTCGGACATCCCCTCCTTTGGCGCTGACCCTGGCGTAAGCCGGGAGGCCCTGGGGAGAGACTGGTGAATGGCCTCACGGCGGATCCCAGACTCTCCCCGCTTGAAGGGCTAGGGGAACACCGGAGTGGTTTAGTGGTGTATTCCCGACTCGAAAGAGTCGGGCGAGTCCCACACACGTCAGCCGCTTAGCTAGCGGCTGATATGGTGCGTAAAGGCAGTCCACTCCATTAAAAAAAAAAAAAAAGGTGTCGCAAGAGGAACGCTGAATGCGCGTCCATTACTCATCGCTATCTTACTGCCGCACTCAGAGACGTCAATTAACTTTAATGAGTATTTAATGTCAAAAATTTTCATTTAAATATAGACCATAGACCCGGCAAGAATAGCGACTAGTTTTGAATTGTCATTTTTTGACGTTAAGTACTTATTATTATTATTAACGTTATTTGACGTCTCTGAGTGCGGCAGTTAATGCTTAGTCATCTTAGGGCCTACCCAAGAGGCTTATCTGTTCGAACGCATAGAAAACAAAAGTTTTGTATTCTATGCGTTCAATAGATTGGCTAGGAGGGCTATGACCACACAGCTAATATCACAGATATATCAATTATGCTAATATGATTATAATTATTTATATTCAGCCAGTCTCTCCGCAGGTGCCGTACAAGGCGACTAAGGATTAAAACAGTGAACAGGGAATGGGCAGCATATACTATACACAATAAACACAATAGTAGTACCACGCTTATAGTAGTAAAGCTATACAAAAAAATTATGATTTAGTGTGACAAAGGTACGCTAACTGGTTACGAAACCGGTTTGACGACTTTGTAGCTTAATCAATACTATTGAATTGTAATAGTATTGATTCAGACACAATACAACCATACACAACACAACCATGTACATACAGCATACAGATTTTTACATAGATACGTTTATAACAATAGATGGCAATATTATGCTTTGATTGTTTGTTGTACTGACAATATAGGTAAAAAATTATATATCATTCGATGAGTCTATCACTTAATATCAGAAGACTATTATATAGATTCATCAGCATCATCTTATTGCTGTCTCCAGATAACCCGGAGGCTGATTGGGTAACTCTGTTGCTACCAATTCTTGATTGAAAAATAATGTAATTGGTTATTTTGCGTTTATGTATTTACGATAGGAAGATAGAGATGCGAAATACTGTAAAATCGTAAAAACATAATCCCTGTAGGAATAATTGCATTCATTTCAATCGGGAATTTTCAGCAATTGAATTACGTAATCACCTTTTGGGGTTAGTGCGGTATGTTTCCTTTTCCATTTATTTCGTAAGTGTAATGAACAAATTTGTTTGAGATATACCAAAAATCGCGTATCCTAAGGGTCTTGTGACCTCGTTTTGCAAGCCTTACAGATTATTATGAAGTTCGCGCAAAATGCGAATATTAATACCATTTGATGGGCCTATTCATAAGGACCACGCCTAGTAGTTACTTATAAAAACTTCGAATGTTTAAACCAAACTTTGTTATTACGAACCCTTATACCTACTTATACAGATACTTTATGATTATTCAAATCACAAATCTTTATATTTGGGTTGGATCCTTTCATAGTATATGCGATATACCTTGAAGAAAAAGATTTTCGGCCTTTTTTCGGGAAATTATTGCGCCACTCGAACTTGCGTCTTTCACAATGCGAGTAGCCACCGAAATCTGATTTGTATTTTTTCGCAGTTAGTGAAAAAAGATATTTGAAAAGGGATTAGAAAAGGGGTCTAAAAATAATATGCCTCATTTTTATTTCTTTCTAAATGTTGGTATTACCACAACAAGCATCAGCAGATCAACAGAATTAAGAGAAAATCGGTGTTATAACAAAAAATGGTTTATGTCGTGTTTTGTTTGAGAATCAGATACTATCTCCGTCAATACTAGGGTACTAGTGGGTACTAGACCAAAAACAGACAACATTTGAGAACCTCCTCCGGTTTTGTGAAGTTGGTTATAAAGACATCTCAAACATTTTTTGTAACTTTTTTGTAGGTTTTCGACTTATTTCTCATTGTAATTAATAGTTGCGGGTAATGGTTCTTTTGTTTGTAGTTTGCATTTACGTGACATCTTATGGAAGCTGAGCATTTTAAGGTGTTGTTATGTAAAAGCAGACACAACGCGTATATTTTGATTTTAATTTAAAGAATATTTAATTATTACAAAAAAATACCTACAATTACCTCAGAGGTTAGAAGAATGTTGTCCTGATCCGGGAGTAGAACCAGCGTCTTCCTCAATCCGGGGTAGGGGGAGAGGAGCCTTTACCAATAAGGCCAACCAGAACATTAATTAACTCTCAGATATTTCTTTAATCTTGCCAATCCACGTTGTAAGCCGCCGGGCAATGAATTTGGATTTTTTTTCCAACATTGATACCGTGAACAAATAAAGATCAAAATGCCAATAGAAGTTTGTAGTGAGGGAGAACAGTAGACAAGATGGCTTGACTATTAAAACAATAAAAAAATATCTATAAGAAAATAATAATAACAGTGAAACAAAAGACAAGACGCAAATACTTGCGGAAAAGTAAAAGGTATTAGATGTTAGCGAGAAATTCTAATTACCATACCTACCGTATTACTTGATTAGAATTTATTTCATAAAGTTTTAGTTGGTAGGCTCTGTTAATTAGATAGCTCTCCACCTAATGCCTCTCTAGTTTGAATAGGTACGATTTACCAGCCTATTGGGTACTCATTAAAACAGTCAAAGTATCTGATATTACTCATTAGTTAGCATTTCAACAGATCGTTAATTAAGTGACTTTTATATTTGTATTTGGAACTCAGTCGTGTTGTGTAGGGTGCTAATCATCGCCTATTTTGCCTATTTGAAACTCAAAGCAAAGTCTATACTTAGATACTAATATTTAGTAATGTACTGCTATAAGTATTAATCGAGCTAAAAGTGTTGTTGTGGACTGTTCTTGGTAATTGGAAACTAAGAACGATGGCAGAAGAATGTTAGGTTATTAGGTATGGACGTGGTAGGACGTAGAAGGATAGGAAGACCAAAGACGAGATGGATGGATAGTGTAAAGAAGGTTATGACAGCGAGACGAGCGGATGGTGAAGAAAAGAGAGGAGTGAAAGAAGAAAACATGTTGAGCTGAGTGGAATAAGGGCAGGATGAAGAAAAAGAATGGAAGTAAAAGAAGATTTTGCACGATAACGTTTGCAAAAAGGTTAACAATAAAGTTTGCAAAAAGAAGATACTAAAGATAACAGAAATGAAAGTTTGTTTACTAATTCTAAAAAAAGACAAATCACTTTTTTTATAATGCTAGACAAGGAAGCTCATGCCCTTTACCTCACCTGATAGTAAGTGACGATAAGGGCCGAAGATGGAATCGAATTTCACCTGGAACCCTCAACCACAGAGGAGCTGGCTATCTTATCACAATTGTTGGTACCTACACAATAATGTTGTTAACATTAATGTACTCTTATATTTGCACGAGCTCTACAAATTTGAAATAAAACAACTTTTACAGATTAGACTCGCGTATATTTAGGTATTTGGCACTTTACATCCGCTGTAAAGTGATCGAAACGTCGGGTTAAATAATAATGCCTAATCGTCTAATTCGTAAAAGTTGTTTTATTTCAAAAGTTGTTAACATTATTATTATGGCGATAGATTTTTGATAAGTTGGTGGCAGCTAGCCAGACGGACTTGAAAAAAGTTCTACCACTAACCAAACCGTTAACAAATTAGTATTTTCAAACCGTTTACAAATTAGTATCTGAGGATTGAATCCGGGACCTCTGGAACTTAATTCCGGTGGACGAACCACTAGACCATGGAGGCGGTAACCACTAGACCATGGAGGTGGAAAAACTAAAAAAACTGTAAAATAAACATAAAAAGGTTGAATTGGCAACACTCTCTCTTTAAGTGTAAATAGAGATATTGTGCAAGCAAGTCCGATTACGATCGAGCATTTAAAATTTGAATTAGTCCAAAAAACCAATATCGCTGCGTATATGTATAGAAAACCCGTGGTATGTCAGAGTAGAATTCAATTAACACTATTTTTAGAGTTTTAGATGCGTCAGCCGTACTGTGTAGTTCTTTTTTCTAGAAATTTAAATAAAAGAATAACTGACATAATAAATTTAAGTTTAGCAGGTTTTTAAACTTGATTTTCCCTAAATAAACTGGCAAAATAAGCATGAAAATATCTTTCTAGGAATTCGATCTAATTAACAAACCAACTTTAGTATCTATTATGGTAAAGGCTTAATAAGTCTAATACTTTATTCCGCGGTGTTTTCACCGAAACTTAAAATAACATTAAAAAAATTATTATTTACAAAGAAAAAGGAGGTAGGTGATAATATTATCATAATGTTAAACAATAAAGTCTACTTATTTATTGTTTTAGCTTTTCCCCACAACGAATTAAGAGAGCACCTAAAGAGCATGTCTTTGACCTGTTAGAACTAGCAAATGCGACACGACAGTGTCTCTCGTGATCTATTAATATGAAAATAGATTTCTATATTTAGGCACGACAATTATTTTTGCTTATTAATATTTCATTAGTGAGTATAGGAAATAGTGTAACTTTCTTGCCGTGCGTCATGTGGTGATGGCAGAGAAGAATATATTGTCACCACCCCCGCCTCTCTGGTGGGTGTCGTACAAGGTGAATAATAAATGGTATGCTTTTGACAGCCTTATTAACGGTTCCCTTGAAGGGGGGGGGGGGATGTGTTAATTTCTTATGTCTCATGTTATGTGATTGAGATATCAACGCACTGGACCAGCAGCGTGGTGGGTCCATTCTCCGTAAATTCTTCCACATTAAGCTAGTGACAGTAATATTGAAACCTATTACATGGGACCTAACATAATTGGCGAAACGTGGGTGCTAGTTCACCTCTGCCTACCCCTTCGGGGATATAGGCGTGATGTATGCAGAATATTACATGTATGTAATATTCTGTTCATTGTGAACTAAACTTTCGGTGACTCTGTCCATGTAATATCATTATGATATAACCAGGAATAGGCAGCAGTTCCTGGTGCAAATTACTGCGATTAAAGTTTACGGTCAATAGCAATAGGATCGCACCCTGTTACCTGGGAACTGGAATAAGCTGGCGAAACGTGGGTGCTATACATTTCTGCCTAACCTTTAGGGGAGAAAGACGTGATATGTACGTATATTATTATGTTATTTTACAAAATGATAGGCACCTATGTGTCCTGGGTTATAAAAAATAAAATATAATAATCTAAGGAATCCGACTTTAGTTCAGGTTTCTTCTATAATTAATGACTTTTATCCATTGATTAACATTATTAATTGTAATCAACACAACGGTATCAGATCTAACTGTAATGCCTTAATACATAGAACATAATAAATATGCATTGAACAACAATAACTCGGGATTTTCCTGTCAGTAAGCAACTTGGTTTGATAAAAAATGAAGGAAGCTAGTTGATGATTGCAGCTTGCTTAATAATCATTATTAGCTTTATTACACAAAGCAAGTATTTTTAAAGCCACACATACATTTATGCAGAGGTTCATAACACCCGCGTTTCGACAGCTTATTTCATGTCGAGCCTATTATAATGCAACGGAAATCTTATTCGCTGCAATTTGCTAGATGGTGAAGACCAGGAATGCTGCTGAACATTCCGTTGTATTGTAACTTCTTAGTCGCCTTATACGACACCCACGGAGAGGTAGGGGTGGTGACAATTGTCTTCTTCTTTGCCGTCACCACACGCCATTTTTATTATCAGTACATGCATACTAAATGTTTGCTAGGGTGGTCATTTGGTGCTAGGCACAGTTGACAGCACTGTAGTTAATAAAAAATAGTAACATTTATGTAAAAAATCAAGTCTAGTTATGACCCTCAAATGTTTGATGGAAAGTGGTTAATTGATTTCGATCTTTTGGAAGGAAAAATTAAACGATGTTATTACAAAAAAGAGTTTTGTGTAAGAAGCAATTTTAAATCTGATTTTGTTCATTTCTCTTATAATTGTGATTTAAAAATGTGATTTAAAAACTTCTTTAATAAAAAAAAACACCTTAAACACTTTTTTTGTAATAACACCGTTCGTTGTTCATGTGTTTAACAAGTTGTAACAAGGACTATGTACTTATAAAATATAGCGTTTTCTTCTAGCGTCTTCTTTGCGTTTCTAGTAGTCCTAACTATATACCCGGTAACATTTTGGGGCAGGTGCCACGAATCATTATATTCAATTCCACTCTATTTGCCGAGATCGATCTAGGCAGGTCCTAAAATAAAATAGTATGGAGAACTATTCGATTTTAATTTTAACATTATATAAATGTTAGAAAAATTAGTACAAAGATTTTGGGGTTAGAAAAAGAATTTCGAAAAATTATGATCTTGAGGCGGGAATCGAACCCGCGTCCGCTGCTATCCGGGCAGGTGCCTGACCGCTCGGCCACCCAAGACACTAATTAACTTGCCGAAATTCTTCTAACCTTTACACTTCACGTTGTAAGCCAACGGGCACCCTCGCAATGTAGAAATAAATTTCAAACATTCCAAAGCAGATATTTTTACAAATACCGTGCGTTCGGTTAAGCTTGGGTTTGCTTTATAAACTATTCGATTTTAATTTTAACATTATATAAATGTTAGAAAAATTAGTACAAAGATTTTGGGGTTAGAAATTCTTTTTCTATGGAGAACACCAGAATAGAATATTCTTGGGCATCTCAATGATTCCACATCTTCTTTTCTGTCGAATAGGGTATTTTATCAAAATTGTGTACGAACGTAATTGAAATGTTATAGTGCGTTTCATCTTATAGTTCCTGTGCCGTGATGATGGCTGCCCTGTCTGTCAACAAAATCAACCCGTAAGTCATAGTTGCAGGTTTTTATGTTTTATAGACAATCTTTGAGAAAAACATGTCCAAAACATAGAAAAGTGATGAAAGATTAATTGTGTTAAAAGCTAAGGTGTTTTGTGAATGTGAAAAACGTAAGGAGGTCCCGCATAATCCATATTAGTGTGTACAAGTTCGGTTTGCCGCCATTAAATTGGGTTACCAGTATCAGTTTTATTATACATACATACATAAATCACGCCTATATCCCCGAAGGGGTAGGCAGAGGTGAACAAGCACCCGCGTGTCGCCAATTATGTTAGGTCCCATGTAATAGGTGGCGAGCCTATTGCCATTTATCGGGCACAAAAGTCGCAGTACTTTGCTAGGTGGTAGGTATAAGAGGAACGCTGCTGCCCATTCCTCATCACTGATTTATCCTTAGTCGCCTTGTACGACACCCACGGGAGAGATTTGGGGTGGTGACAATTGTATTCTACTCTGCCGTCACCACACGGCCAGTTTTATTATGTGTTTGATAAATAAATAAATAAAATATATTTATTTCAGTTTTATAACTGTAAATAAATATACTAATAACGATTTAACGACTGACAAGAGTGAGGAAATGTCAAATGTAGACATGTTCGATGAACACAATTATTGTTAATCATAATAAATATATATTTTTTTTTATAATTTAACGTTTTATTTACTTAATGAGTCTATCCTACTTACGTCAATACAGTTTATATTTATCTATCTAATTTCTATCATACTATTATTATCATAAACTAATTGTTCTCGCAAATTTTCACGAGCTTTGGCTTATGACTTTCATAAAAAAACTAATAAGTAACTACTACTTAGTACCGCTAGTAGTTATAAGTAACATAATAAAATAGATGCATAATTTGTTTATATACTTATTTGAAAAAAATCTCCCTGAATTAAAGGTAAGACAATAAAGTTGACATGTTATCATTTTCTTGCAATACTACCAACTTGACGGCATAAGAACTATAAGACGAAACGCACTCTAGAGAAATTTCTAAAAGTACCCGGTGTGGTAAAAAATATATAATATAACGGATTTTTAAGAAAATGTATTAACCAATCATTTTAAGCGAAACATAGTCTTACGTATTTCCTCGAACTTTGAAAATATGTACATACATACATAAATCACGCCTATATCCCCGAAGGGGTAGGCAGAGGTGAACTAGCACCTACGTTTCGCCAATTATGCTAGGTCCCATGTAATAGGTGGCGAGCCTATTGCCATATATCGGGCACAAAAGTCGCAGTACATTGCTATTGCTAGATGGTATTAGAGGAACGCTGCTGCCCATTCCTCATCTTTGATTTATCCTTAGTCGCCTTGTACGAAACCCACAGGAGAGATTTGGGGTGGTGACAATTTTATTCTACTCTGCCGTCACCACACGGCTCAATATGTAAATATGTAATTAATAAAAATACTGACTACGTATCATAAATTAATAAAAAAAATTTAAATGTTTTTCTATGCGAGATCTAAGTATACAGGGCGTCCCACGACCATGCCACACGGAGGGAAAGTATATTAAATATTGAACGTAGGATATTTTACTAAAAGTAGACATCATTTTATTTTTAATAATAAGTAGAACTGCATGCACAGATTTTTTAAAAATCGCCTACCTCAACCGGGAATCGAACCCGCCAAATGTGATAGAAAAATTACTTGTATTTTATAATAGCGTTTGAAAGGGCTACTCATAAGCATTATATTTTCCTAAATAACTTAGCATATTAAATGAAACTAAGATCATAAAATTATTCATTTTATTTAAAAAAAAAATTTATCAAATGCTCAAAATGTGATCCGTTCTGTTGTATACAAATTCTGACTCTTTTGATAATTTCTCTCCCTCCGTGTGGCATGGCCGTGGGACGCCCTGTATACCTACTTGAATTTGGATTTAACGTAAATTAATAGCGATCGATAAAGCGATGAGCTCGTTGGAGCAGTGGCTTAGCACACTTGGCCTGCGATTGCGTAAACCAAGCAATGTTCGCTAAGGACGGTTATTGGTTGGGTAACCAAAAATATATTATTTTAAGTGTCTCTCCTTTTAGCTCTGCCGTCACCACATGGCAATTTTAAATAAGAAGGTACTGTTGTTTCGTATTATAATTCAATCTGTGCAACACCAATCAAATTGGATAAAAAAATCTAAATTAATTTAACTTAACAGTGATAGATGTTTTGTACCTGGATCGTGACTTTTTATTTGTAAAAAAAACGCACAAAGTTGTAATGCCTTCAAAAAATGTATAATGTTGTCGTGTCAGTAATGAGTTTTTATTTTTTACAATTGGTTTTTAATGAGCAAAAAGTTGAAAGACCCCAATTTTCAGAACTAGTATCTGGATACGTACTGGTAAGAGTGAGACGCAGGTAAACAAATTATAGTTCCAGGTGAATGGCATTAGGCTCGTCCCCTGTTTCATGGGAAGCCTTCTCTATTGATGGAAGAAGATAGAGACAATGAGTCATAACACACGACATCATTAAAGCCATTTATCGCTTTGAACTGTCAAATATCTATGGAGTTTTGACAGTTCAGCGCGATGAATGGCTGTATCATATCGTTTTTCAATAGTTATGCTAGGCGGGCTGGTCCAGTTCGGATTGGTGAGTGATGCAGCGGGGGTCAACGGCTTGACCTGCCTGCCTACGTACGGAGGAACAGAGACAATATTTTTTGTCAGAAATCAAATGACTGACCTCAGCGATCATATTAGGGGAGAATATCAAAGTCAATATTTATCTATTATTGCGATTATTAATGCTATTTGCTATTTCATGCAGCTGTAATGTAAGACGTAGATTTGACTTAACCCCAAAAGAATTCACTTAATCGCTACGTCTTGTCCCTGGCGAAATAAAATATGCTACGAACAAAATAAACTTTTCGTGAGCTTTTCGTAAACTGTCTTAGCATCCCGCAGGAGTTGAACTATCCACGATCTAACTGACAGACAGACGTGATAGTTTTTTCTTATTCATAATTACTGTGGTGAGGTTGCATTGAAATGTTTGTATTGTATTCTATGCGGCGTATCTATCAAGCGATCTGTTGCGATGAATGCTGAAAATTTTTAATTCCCAAAAGGGGTGATGATTGATTTTTATATTTCTTCAATTTAGTGCTGTCTTTTGTTAGAGTGTATTTCAAACACAAGTGTCAAGTACTATTGATTTTTACGGGTGTATATAGATTTTTACAGGTGTATATAGATTTTTTTGGATACTTCCATAGTTTTAAGGGAGTTGTCCGTCGTTATAACAATGTGGTTATAACATTGTTGATGATATTATGATGGGAATGATTTTGCATACATACCTACATACATAAATCACACATATATCCTTGAAGGGGTGGCAAAGATGAAATGACGCCCACGTTTCGCCAAATATTAAGTGCCATATAGGTGGCGAGCCTATTGCCATGTATCGGGCACGTAAATCGAAGTATATTGCTAGGTGGTGTAAGAGGAATGCTGCTGCCCATTACTTATTGCTATCTTTATTACCCTTACTGCCGCACTCAGAGACGTCAAATAAAGTTAATGAGTGCTTAATGTCAAAAATGTCATTCAAATCTAGATCATAGACCCGACAAGAATAGCGATTGGTTTTGAATTGTCATTTATTTACAATAAGTACTCGTTAACGTTATTTGGCGTCTCTGAGGGCGGCAGTTAGTCGCCTTGTACGACGACACCCACGGGAGAGAGATGGGTGGTGGCAATTTGTATTGGGCTCTGCCGTCACCTCACGTCTTAAGGCGCGGAATGATTTCGGCTAGGTATATATAAGTACGATATTTCGTTAGCAAAACGTAAATGTTTTTGGACTTTTTCGTAGTGTTATTGTCTTAAGTTGTATTCGGAATGGAATATCTAGAAGGTAAACAAAAACGACTTGTTTTTGTTTGTTTCAAGGTAAGTGTGATGTCAGCTTTATTGCTGAGAATCATACGATCGGTTATTGTGTCCCGATATTCTAATAGAATTTTTAACACTTTTTTAATTAGTATTATTTTATTCTATGGTACTCCATAATCCTATAGGTGTCAACAAGATTCTATTTGGAAGTTGTTATTTGATGTGTTTTGCAGCGTCATCATTATGGCGATGTGTTCTTAAGACCCCGTTCAGATACACGCGATTCAGACGCGTTTCGTTATACATTGCTCGCTATTAAGCAGCGTTTAGTAGCTTATGCTGTTTAATAGCGGGCAATGCAAAACGAAATGCGTTTCACACGAGCGTACATCTGAACGGGGCCTTATTGTCACTTGTGATACGCAACCTTCGGTAATGTGTGATTGGAAGCATAATCTACATTTATCAGTATCAATTACTTACCTTAATACAAACTTAGAACTCTTTCCTGGGAGTGAAAAACTAATGTAGCTAACCCCAACTCATCCTAAGGATTTCTTAAGAGCTGACAGGGCGAGATATAAATAGACCAATAGCTACACGAATGGTGGAGGGTAAACAAATAACAGCAGCATACCCAAAGAGGGTTGGTGTCAGGCAGGGGACCGAGTGTAAATCCTAAGCCAAAACTTTAAGCAATATGGATTGGAATGTTGACATAGGAATCACTTAGTCAGTTCATCGATCTTTCGACGTGGTCCTTTGCATTTATTTGAAATAAAACAACTTAACGGATTTAACTCGAGTGTTTTTTTGTCATATTTTTTTCAGCCCGACTTTTCGATAACCCTACAGCGACCGTTGACCCTCTTTATTACAAATATATAGTGCTTGTGCAAATAATACATAAGAAAGCAGTACCTACTCTCCTTTGCATCAATTTTCTTTTCATAATTGATCACTAGCACCTTTCTGGTATAATGAATGATAAGAGTTAAATCGATTGGATGGCTAGGTGACGTTTAACTGATATGAATGAAAGAGGTAACATACTGCGGCAAACTCAGGGAACAGGACAAGAAGATGGTGATATAAGCCACAACCGCATGTGGTCATACACTTAAGTTAACAAAATTACCATTACTACTATACTAAATAAATAAAATATACATAGATACCGTCCTACTTGTTTGATATGGCTGGGCAGAGAGAGAAGTTGGGGTGAGTGTTGACATGTTGTGAAGCGATCCGAACCTTCACTTGGTTCACAAGTCCCAAGCGTTGCCACTGATTTCCCCCTCTGCCACTCTATGGACCCAGTACAGTGAACCCACGCAATGATAAGAGTTAACGTCTTGAAACTCCTACCTAAGACATAAGTATGCTGGAAACAAATTGCTAATTATGTACGTACTGCTCGTACAACTAGTTAAAAATCTAATTAGAATATATAACACAAAGTCTTATACGGCTGCAAGATAGCGAAGAAAAGCTTTTCTGTATCAAATATGGTTACCGCAATTTATTCTGCATTAATTATCTTTCCTACATATAGTGACTGTATTATTTTAGTAATTATTAAAAAAATCTAGAAATTTATACTAAAAATTTGGAGGCACGGTGTTTAATTAATATTCTGACCCCCGAATACAGAAACGCTACTCAAATTTAGGGGACTGCTTAAAAAGTTAAGTGGACACTACCTGTCAGAATTTGTATGGAAAAGCGTCAATTTTGAATAGGGAATCAAACTTTGAATAGCGTTTCTGTATTCGGGGGTAAGTCTTTTCTGGCTCCTCTGGTCTTCTCTGGAAAATATGTTTGTAGGTACGATGAACGACAATGCTGCTACCACACCTTTACGGTGTGATGGACGATATGAATCAAAAGGGAGTGGACGGCTCGATGAAGGTGATATTATTGGCGGAGGAAATATACTGCGGCGACCCCAGATAAACTGGGAGCAGGGCAGGAAAATGACCTACTTCCGAACATACCGGGTCAGCAACAAATATACCGCGTATCAGATTTGTTAATACACTGTCCATTTACGACACATGCATTTTCAAAATTTAATTGTGACACTTCAGTACAAAAATAACGTGTTCCAATTTTCCACAGCTCGTATCTCGTCATTTCTGACAGTGAAATCGTCGTTAACTTGAATGAGGTTCAAAATGAAATATTAAATCAATACTGAATGTTTTTGTTTAGGCGTAAAGCTAATAGAGAACGGAAATTGCCAGGAATTTACCGGAAATAAAATTAATTTGCCCGTAATGAAACCTTGCAAGCCATAAATTGAATTCATTTTTCAAAGAATTTATTAAAACGGTTTTTTGTTTAGTTGTATCAATTACCTAACTGAATAATATCGGTAATTGAGAAACATTGAACTATTAAAGGCCATAGCGAACATTGTTTAGTTTAGCAATCGCAGGCCAAGCGCGCTAATCTACTGCACCACTGAGGTCCTCAACATTCCTAACATTGTGTAAAAGTTTAAACATTATTAAAAAAAAACTCTGACCTATTTTACATTGTGTTCAATATAAAAATAATAGGGGTTAAAGTATGAAATTGCCGTTTTATTGCAATAGGTTTTTGGAATTGACATAAGAATGTTAGGCATGAACGTGGAAGGATGTAAAAGGAGAGTAAGACCAAAGAAGAGATGGATGGACTGTGTAAAGGAGGACATGACAGCGAGAGGAGTGGATGAGAAATTGGTGAAGGATCGAAAGGAGTGGAAGAAGAAGACATGTTGTGCCGACCCCGCTTAGAGCGGGATAAGGGCAGGAAGAAGAAGAGGTTTTTGGAATTGACATAGAATCTTCATGGTTTGAGGTTTTCGAATGAAACTTTTTTCACATGGTTTCTATGATGTTCTTTTTTTAAAAAAATGTGAAACATTTGAATATCGACTTCAATTGTTTTTGTTATTCAACTTAGACAAGAAATATGGATACTGCGAATATTCGAGTGACTTTTGAATACGAGTTCAGGCGTTGATGTAACGCGGCAGAAAAAGCCCGAAATATCAATGTTGCGTTTGGTGAAGGGTCTGCTAATGAACGCACCGTGCGATTTTGGTTTAAACGCTTACGTGATGGAAACTTAGACTTGAAGAACGAGCCACGAGGAAGACCGCCCACACAGGTGAATAACGATGAATTAAGAGAGATGGTGGAAGCCGATCCGAGTCAAACTACCCAGGAATTAGCGGCATGGTTTTACCTTACTCACAATCTTGACTCATTTGCGTCAAATCAATAAAATAAAAAAATACGTAAAATGGGTGCCTCATGATTTGACTGATCTGCAGAAAGAAATGCGTGTTAAAACTTGTGTTGCCTTGTTGAATCGGTACAGAAATGAAGGAATATTGGATCGAATTGTGACATGTCATGAAAAGTGGATTCTTTATGATAACCGTAAAAGAAAAATGCAATGGCTGACCCCAAACGCCACAACAGTGTCCTAAAGCAAAAATTACCAATAAAAAAGTAACTCAGCATGGTGTTATTCACTATAGTTTTCTCCGATCTGGTCGAGCAATAACGGCAGATGTCTATTGTGCCAAACTCCGAACAATGTTGGGAAAACTAATGAATCGATCTTCACCATTATTGCTCCATGACAACATGAGACCTCATACAGCACGAGAAACCGTTTTGACCCTTCAGGAACTGCAGTTAGAAACCATTCCTTATCCTCCGTATTCGCCAGACCATGCTCCAACGGACTACCATTTTTTCGTGATTTTGACAATTATCTACGTGACAAGAAGTTTTCTTCCCAGGAGGCAGTACAAAATGCTTTCACACAGTTTGTGCAGTCTAGATCCTCAGAGTTCTATCGCAAAGGCATGAATGACCTTCCTATTAGATGGCAGCAATGTATAGATAATAATGGTAACTATTTTGATTAAATAAATTCGTTATAAACAAAAAAATAAACAATTTAGATTTTCAGTAAAAAACGGCAATTTCATACTTTAACCCCTATATGTATATCGTCTATCGATAGATTATATCGTCTTAGGCAATACAGCCCAAGACGATATATATGGAAAACCCGTGAGTCCTAAGAAGGATCAGTCTCGGTGTATAATGCCGGGTCTCTAAGACCTTGCCACTATTTGCAGAAATCACGATGCCTAGTTTCTATAGCACAAGCACTTCAAATGCCTATTTTGCATTAGATCTTCTGTTGTGTACACATTAAAATTTATTAGGTAGGGTAATCGACCGTATTTGGAACGTCAATTTTCTTTCTTCTGAACCATAGCGTACACCTAAGAAACGAATGATCTTATCTGGATTGATCTAGGATGATATCTTTCATAGTAAAATGGTATAAAAAATTATAACTTTGTATGTAAAAACGGCCTGCCAAAAAGTTCTCGAAACCGACAGGTAAGCATGAAGACATTAATGCCAACGTGGATGATGCGAAAGAAGTATGTGAGGATTACAGCAAGTGGAGTGAAGTGACGTTATTTTCAAGTTCCTATCCTTGGTTATAATACTATAAATTGTCCACGTATGTAAGTGTGAGCAATGATGTTGGAATTCAATTATTTTGGTATTACTGAAGGATTACTTTTATCCCAGTTGTAAATTCTCCGTATCTCCATAAGATTTAGGTCTTTTTTGATGAGATTCTGAGTCTGTTCGACTCAGTTCGACAATAAAGTTTATTTTGTTTTAAAACGACGAAGAATAGAAAAGTATATACAAACATGACGTTACACCTAGGCAAGTAATATTGGTTTTTGGCTGCACGTAATATTGCAGATGGGGAGCACGATGGCATAGTGGCTTACATCCTGTTCAGATACTTTTTTATAAATCGCTCGATAATAAGGGGCTTTGGCAAGATGGTTTAGCATTCGGCCAGAAATGTATTCATATTTACGAAAGAGTTCGCGGTAATAACGTCCCATTAAAAAAAGGGCGCTCATTGCGATCATTCGGAAGGCCGGTCATTGGATGGGTGTCCAAAAAATATATTATCTCGAGTTCTTCCGTGTATGCATACACATACATATATCACGCCTATATCCCCTAAGGGGCAGGCAGAGGCGAACTAACACCCTCTTTTCGCCAATTTAGCTAGGTCCCATGTATAATAGGTGGCGAGCCTATTGCCATCTATTGGGCACATCAATCGCAGTATATTGCTAGATGGTACAAGAGGAATGCTGCTGCCCATTACTCATTGCTGTCTTTACCCTTAGTACGACACCCACGGGGAGAGGTGGGGGTGGTGACAATTGTATTCTACTCAGTCAGTGTGATGGGTTATATTCCATTCTCCCTGTATCCATACATCCACAGGGAAGGCCTGTGTCCCAGCAGTGGAGACGTTAGAGGGTTATGATGACAAAAACTGTAGATTGGCACTTTATAAATAAGAAAGTGAATGTTAATTATTAATTACAACTCAATTTAGTGGAAATCGGTTCACCTACGCATTTGTGGTTCCGTGGTTTCAGCGTGAAATTACCGATGCCAGGCAACGTCTGCAGAGGTTTTTATCCCTTGTTTGCTTACCGGCGGTTATTTCCATTGTCTGTTTTAAAAGCAGCATAAGAGTCATAATCATTAAAACAATAAGTAAAATTAGTAAATAAAAATGTTAATTTTGTTAAGTCTCTAACTGCCGCACTCAGAGACGTCAAATAAAGCTAATGAGTACTTAATGTCAAAAAATGATAATTCAAAACTAGTCGCTATACTTGCTGAATCTATGGTTTAGATTGAAATGAATTTTTTTGACATAAAGTATTCATTTGAGTTAATTGACGACTCTGAGTGCGGCAGTAAGATGTTTCTTCAGGAAAATAATGTCAGGAATACATCAGGTCAGGGATGACGATAAATAAGAATATAATATATTACAGTGTATACTATACCTACCCCCTAAGTCTAGCAAGTTCCTTCACTCCTATTATGGTATGGAAACTAACTTGAAATGGGTATTAATACATCTCTGCTTTGGGGAATACAAATTTTGACAAGAGTCTGCAACTAAAAATGAATTTTTCATCAGCTTTTTTAATTCTCCGCGGACCAGGGTTGATGTTCCATAAATATTTTTCCAAATCATAGCGTCATAGCGAGAAAAATTAACTAGATCTGCGAACTATGCTAATGCTAATTGAATTTGGCCGAAATACATCGGAGCGAACGATTAATAATCATAGATATTTTGCCTATGAAAAAGGTGAATTCCAATTTTTCGCTTCACCGTTTTATAGCTAACTACACAAAAAAAAATAGGCAAAATATGGAATCCAAATAATGTATTGTAGCAACGCAATTAAATCTTCATTCGTGTGTAAAGTAAAAAATATGAAGTAAACGCCTTTTTTGTCTCATTGTCTGGATGCTTTTGTTAATGTAGAATACGAAACAAAAAGGCATCAATGTCGCACTGAAGTGGTGTCAATGTGTAGCTTTTGTTTATGATACGACCCCCGGGCCGCGACCGTGGTGCCGCTCATGTCAAATGTTTGAAGGTTATTCCGTAGAGTTGAAAACAAAAAGAGAAAAATATTATTAACAATGTTTGTACAAACAACACTATTCTTCCGTAGCAGTTTGCAGACAGACCCCAAGCACTTCTACTTATACGTTGCATACATACGTAAATCGCGCCTTTTTATCACCGAAGGGGTAGGCAGAAGTGAATTATGTTAGGTCCCAGGTGGCGAACAATTTCTTCTTCTCTCTGCCCTTATTCGATTCTAAGTAGGGTCGGCACAACATGTCTTCTTCTTCCACTCTCTTCTATTAGACGTGAGCGCAGCATGAACTCCCCTCTTTCCCATATCATGTTTCACACAATCCATCCATCGCTTCTTCGGTCTTCCTCTCATTCTAGGTCCATGCACATCCATACTTAACATACCTCTAGCTGCGTAACATTCATCCCTCCTCATTACATGCTAGTACCGTATGTGTTTTCCAATTATATGCGGGCCGCAGTCAAATACAAGGAAAGTTTTTTATACACATCAAATCCCGCTGGAATATTAAAAATTAGCAGACTGAAGAATATTTTAATCATTCGGTCGCCTTAACTTCATTCCAAGCAAACGTTAAAAAGTCCGTTTCGACAAATAGGTCCGTCACTATTTACGTAAACTTTCCCACGTCTTTTTCTTTGTTATAATTTTTTTGACATTTAATGTCGGAATGAAAAAAATATTTTACAAGTAGCAAACATATCACTGGGTTGAATCCTTTTAGCTCAATTGCGTCCAATTATAGTGACTAAATGGAGTTTTCTAAGTGGGCCAAAGGGAACATCTACTAAATAAGCTTCAATCTCTTGCTGCACTAAACGAATCATTATGCTTTGAAACCAAAGTGAGTTTTAGCCACCCGACATCGCATTAGTTAGGTGCTATGCTCGACTAGGTAAAGTTCGTATATTTTGAACTGCATGACATTTGTTATGTTAATTGAGTTTCAAAAAATTCAATTTAACGAATGAATTCTTATAATTAGGCATTATTCTTATTCATAGTGTCAAACGGTACTCATGGGTTTATTTACAATTTTCCTGTCTAAAACGTAAATGCTACTAAAATTAATATTCAAACGCGTTTGTCAATCTAATGAGTGTAGTCTTTAAGCTCAATTTCCATTGCCAAGGCATGGAATGAAAGCTATTTTTTTAACGAAATCTGATTTAGTATTCTGGCTTTTATTCCAAACACATAAGGCACAAACTAGGTATTAGCCAAAAAAAATCGCGTGTCTACGGAGAAATCTGTCACATTGTCATGGATGAATACGTACACTCTCTGATGGGATACACCTAATAGCCTGCCGGCCAAATAATAAGGCAATATTGTGTTGTCAACAAAGTGATGTTGGGTAGAACTATTCAAAATTCAACATCATCATCATCACAGCTCTTTAATGTCCAACTGCTGGGTCACATGCCTTCCATAGACGGGAGAATGGACACGCGGGCTCAATGCGGATTGGTGGGTACTAATTAACGACTGCAGATACAGCTGGGACCTACGCCTTAACGTGCATTCCGAGGAACTCGCAGTTCTTACCTATCCAATGACGCCCTTACCGAACATAGCTTAGTTTACACAATCGCAGGTCGAGAGCGCTAAGCCACTCCGCCATAGAGTTTGTCTGATTTCTTCCATAATATTTTTATGTATTCTGTATTATTTTACATATTTTATTCTAGAAGTCAAACATATAAAACCCTCCTAGTATAAGAAAAAGCAGCAAAAAGGTACTATTGATGAAATATTTTATAGAACGTAAGAATGATTGGCCATTGGAAGGTTGACGAGGTTAACAGCCAATCGAACACGTATACGCCAGACGGCAACCAATTACAAGGATTAAGTAGATTTTCACTGCTGGCAGTAAAGTATACCTGAGCTCTCAAATTAGGTATTTCGATTTTGTTCTTCCAGCGAAAAAGTAGAGTGTGGTAGGTAGCCCTGTGCCGACCTAGGGGTGTCGTAAAAGGCGACTAAAGGAGAATACCCGCTGTATGTAAGTACTCTGAGGCACCCAAATGGTGGAGGGAAAATCACCAACAATAGTACACCTACCTTACCTAACCTAACCCTCCCTGGGTTGGTGTCAGGCGGGCGGCTGACTGTAAAATCAAAGCTAAATATCTACTTATAAAGTTCGTAGGTATACTTTTGTAGAATAAGCGCTTACCTATTTATGAGTGAAGAAGACAAATCCATTGCGTATATGGCCATCCAAAATGGATTGGAATATTGTCATCTCAATCACTCAATCACAATTTCAATTCAATCACTCTCTCCGTTCAGCGGTATTTAATAAAAAAAGGTAGGCTAGTCGTAATCGAATATATGTGGATGGTTCGATATCGTCTTACCGATATGAATGAGGGAAAAAAACATACTACGCCGATCCTAGATATATAGGGCATGAAAATGATAGTGATTATCAGGAAAATTCTTCTTAAAAAAAAATCAACAATAGTGAAATTAATTTTCATAAAATCATGTCTAAAGAGGTTGTTGTTTATGTTGACCTCATTTTATGGTACATTGTACATAATAAAACAGTTAAGTTATGCCTGTTTTCAGTAACGACTCAATTGAAATATAAATCTTCATAATTTTCAAGAAATAAAGTGTCTTAGGGGATGTTTTCAGATTTGGTGTCTTTGGCCTACTCCGCCCACTACGCGTTCAGAAAATCCCAATTCCTGGTCAGGGGGTACTAATATATTTCTTACTTTTTCTAGATAGGCAATTGTAGAAATTCCTTTAAATAATTATGAGTGATGAGACTATATATTTAATTTTATGTTAGTAAGCAATATTTCATGCTTACCATTCGTCATAGTCTACATTTAAACAATGTTATGTAATTAGGAAAACACTTTAAGGTATAATTGTTTTTTCATTAAGTATATCTGCGAAATCGTTAGATCCCCTGAAAGTCGTTATTATATATCCACCTGTCCCCATAATATTATATGGGAAAAAATTTATACACAATAGCCAGCTTAAGTTGATTTTCTATTCAGCCAGCATTGCGCCCTTTTATGTATCACAAATCCTTCGACTAAATTAAGAATTAGCAGCTGCTCTCTGCATGGTATTGTTTCCATATAATTTTCTTTAGCCATACAAGAAACTGCCAAAAAAAAGACATCAAATCCTTGAGTAATATATTCATAAACTGGCGACTTGTCAGTGATTTATCGACATATCGTGAGGTTACACAAAATTTGTTTTGATTTTTTTTCGTAATATGTTATTCCAATTTTTTCGAATGGCCAGATCGCTGGCTATTGGCCAAGAGGTGGCGGGTTCGAATTATGGCAGGAGCAAATATTAGTGCTAAGAACACTGCCATTAATTTGTTCTATATGATGTATTATTTTTGGTCGCCCATTCAATGACTTGTGTTAGGGAACATTGCAGGGCATTCGTAATCGCAGACCGACTGCGCCATGAACATTCTCATCCAGCCCGGCTAGGATGACCACCGAAATACAATATGTAAAAGTTGGATCGACAGTTCAAAGCGACAAATATACAAATATCTCCATGATATATACATATAGCCATCTAGGCTGATATGATATATCCATAAAGGCTATATCATATCATGTTTCGGTGGTCAAGCTAGCCGGGAAGGTTAACTTAGAGGTAGACTGTGTCCAGCAATATCCATAAATATAAAATGTCTCAATTTATTTAGAAATGATCCATTGGTTTTTTTCTGGCACCTATTATCTATTTCCTTTTCCGTATAATTTTATTTCTCATCACCATCGGTTGTTTGGAAGAGATTGCTCTTTAGAAATATGGTCGGCTCTTTGTATTTTTCTTCTATTTTATTATTTCTTTTTTGTATGTAATTTTTTGTCTTTGTACGCAATTAAGAATATTTGATTGTTATTATTTAAATATTGTTATTTCTCTCCGTCTATGACCGGTTTATTGCTGTACACAGGTCTAGGCCAAGTAAATTAATTATTATAAAAACTAGTAAGACATATTATTACCCGATATTAATGTTCATTTTATCACAAACACGTCGACGCTAGAACGCTTTACATACACACGGAAAGTTAAAGTGAATAAAACAAGCAAGATGTTTGGTTTATCTTCACCGCAAGTTCTGTAATGATAACACTCCTGGTTTCTTTATGAGAATACACTTGAATATGCTATGTAAATATATTATATAGAATATATAATATAGCAAAAACATGACATAACGTAATTGTGTCGAGATTGGTAATTTTTATTTTGGTGGAACTAGAATATTGACATAATGTATAAGTAAAGATTGCGTAATATTTCAAATATTATGAAGACTGTTTTTGTTTTTGTGGTACTTAAATGAATAATAAGTAATAATTAGTCCTTCTATGCAGGCCGGGGAGTGAATAAATATCGGTAGAACGTCCCAGTTTCGTAACGTGATCGTAACGTGCTGTAATGTGTCGTAAAAGTTGACTTACTGCCGCACTCAGAGACATCAATAAACTTTAATGTGTATTTAATGTCAAAAAATTTCATTCAAATCTAGACTATAGACCCGGCAAGAACAGCGACTAGTTTTGAATTATCATTTTTTGACGTTAAGTACTCATTAACGTTATTTGACGTCTCTGAGTGCGGCAGTTAGGGAGATTACCCAGTATAGATATCCTTGGGACACTCGAATGGTATATTTACTAATATATTAGGCACTAAATTCTTTTTTGCAGAAAGTTAAAATGTGTTGCGGTAAATGCACTAGGTCAGTAAAGCGAGTAACCAGTAAGCAAGGTCCCGCGGGCAAGTTTGCAGGCATGCCCGCGGGCATGCCCGTCTAATGAATTCTCCGCTTTAGAGTACACCATTTTTCAGAAACTACATGCACAACTTGCACTTCTAGACGCGCATATGAATTCCTATGTACTGTGATCCGGAATGTTTAGTAAGTCCATCAGATCTTGCGTAATAAACCTTCTTCGTCTTAGTTTAAGTCAGTATGATTCAATTAGATGTAATTACAATCAGTAATTTTAGGGCATAACTTTATTTTTAATTTAGTTCTAGACTGGACATTATCTTAATTTAGTTCTCCAATTGTTTTATTAATGTTGGTTTTACATGACGCTTCATACATACATGCATAAATCACGCCTATATCCCTGAAGGGGTAGGCAGAGGTGAATTAACACCCACGTTTCGCCAATTAGATTAGGGCCCATGTAATAGGTGGCAAGCTTATTGCCATTTATTGGGCACGGAAATCGCAGTACCTACATTGCTAGGTGGTAAGAGGAACGCTGCTGCTCATTACTCATTGCTGTCTTAACCCTTAATCGCCTTGTACGACACCCGCGTGAGAGATTGGGGTGGTGGCAATTGTATTCAGCTTTGCTGTCACCACCCGGGTCATTTGATGTTAGTCATCTAAAATTGTTACAGGTTACCAATTTACATAAAGAAAATTGCAAATTGTGTAGTGTGTAAATAAAACTTCCAAGGTAGGTAGGTTAGGTATACAAGTGGTATACAAATTACTGACAGACTTATATAGCTTATAGGGAAGTGGAAAACCTAAGCTAGATTGTATAACGAATATCTAAAGCTGCAATAATAGCCGCTTTTCAATTGCTAGGCAGAGAGAAGAGTAATCACACTTTTAGTTATAAGAATCAATTGCAATTGATTTGAAGGTCAACTAACAAACAACACAACGTCACGATATCGTTCCAGAAAATAATTTAAAATTGTACAAACTGTTATATGCAGCAAAACTTTTATTGACGAAGAAATAAGTTTTGTTAATACTACTCAGTCTACTTATTCGCGGGTAAAGTTCTTGTAGCTCAAGCAAAGTGAACTGGCAATGGTCACAGGCAGCTGCTGGATGCGGGCAGCGCAAGACCTCTCGGTTTGGAGGTCCCTGGGGGAGGCCTATGCCCAACACTGGGCGTCTCTCGTCTGACATTATGATGATGATAGAGTTGTTGTTAATATAAAACAAGTTTTGAAAATAAGACGAAAGGCGGGCCAGATTACAGCGTTAGAAAGAATACCCGTAAACTGGCACATTCAACCGTTATTTAGGAACAACAGCTTAACGTATCTTCCGAATCACGGATGGACTAAAGATAATTACATTTTCAGTCACCCATCCAATGACCGGCCTTAGCGAACGTTGCTTAGTTTACAACATTGCAGGCCGAGTCCGCTAGCCAATGTGCCATCGTGCTCCTCAGAAAAGTACTGTAAAACACAATTATAGATATGGGACATATTCTCTTTGCACTACCACAGATCTACACACAACCTCGGTAATGATGAGACAGTGTCGGATTCTCAACATTTTCCTCCATATTTAAAAGAGTAGACTAAGCACCTACATCTTTTCCACTATCTCCATCTTTATTACTCGCCCCCTACCATATCATCATGTCCAGAAACCTACTACTAAACACGGAATTATTTCAATCTTTCAACAAACTTGTAATTTGTGTATTACATTCTTATTATAAAGTTTCTTTATGCGTGTAAACAAGAACGCAATTACCATACAAATATCCTATACATATACTATGAGCACATCAATGAAAATATGTAATCATGTAATTAAACCTTCGATCCAACGAAATCTCTGATGGCGTAATGTAAATTAGAAAACTAAAATATTTGAATCTGATGTTCAAAAGTCACAGAATCAAGAATTTTATTAAAAAGATAAATTTTGCATTTTTATATATTATAACATAAATGCATGTTGATTAAATATTCAATAATATTTTGTTGTGTGTGATAAACTAACTAATTAAAAAAAAACTGCGTATAATTGGAAAACCTCTGGGTAATTCTCTAACAAAATACCGCGTCCTTTTATACTTGATACCAAAATGGCGTCCTGCAAATTAAATTAAATAATTAAATTACGGTGTTATTTGCATGAAATCATTAATTTTACTTTGAAAAAAAATACCTATACATATAAAACTTTCTCATCATGATTTAGCTATTCTTTTACTTCAAATCAAAAATCCCGCAAATCACAGAAATCCTGTTTTCATCAAAGGCTTTTAAGTTTAAGGCTTTCTTAATTAATATTATATCTTAATAGCTTTTTGGCGAAACGTGAATAAAATATAATAAGTCGTGTGTACAAAAAAAAAACATAGTATTGACTTTTATATAGAAAATCATGTACTTATTTTCCTATTTCAGTTATGTAGAGTTTTTTCAGGGAGACCCTTTAACGCTGGTTTAACCTAAGACCTATTAGTAGGTACTTTATTTGAATAATCCACCAAATCAATATTTTTGCTTGTATACATCAACCGATTTCGCTGTTGGGACAACCCAACACTAGTAACTAAAAAAAAAGAAGACGATCACTCACCTATAAGTCAAAGAAGAGTTAGTACATAATCCATTCTGCATCAAGTAACATTATCCAAACAGCCTTCGTGTAAAATTTAAATATTCGCACAAACACACACACAGTTTATGTTATACAGGTGCACAGTTCAGTTCAAAGTTGATGCATGTTCCCGTTTATGTTTTGTTTAAATTAACAATCCGCCGCGAAATAAATATTTTTCTCGCGGCTCCGGCGGCAAGTTGAATCGCTTATCGAGATCCGGACGGGACGTGTGTCCTCCGCAACTCCTCTCAGCACACTACTGACTGTCGCAAATCTCTGAACAGTCCGATCATGGAAAATCTGATAGAAAATTTCGTAATTCACGTGCTGATAACGATGATCTTAATTGATTCGCCCTGAATATTTATGGATTATGTTAAATCTGACCAACTTTCCGTTTTGTTTGTAAATGTAACGTTTCAGGTACCATGTCAATGACCTAAATGCTAAAT
Organism: Cataclysta lemnata; assembly: GCA_963931975.1. NCBI lineage: Eukaryota > Metazoa > Arthropoda > Insecta > Lepidoptera > Crambidae > Cataclysta > Cataclysta lemnata. The sequence goes on along the minus strand of OZ008346.1, from coordinate 12,264,786 downwards.
AACGTACCTAGTATTTTAAGTGATTTCGAAGAAATACCCAGAATATTTCGAAGTGTACAAACCGTACACTTATAATGAGACGGTGCAGCGGAAGCGGCCATTGTGTTCAGTACCAAGAAAATCATATTTAATTTGGTAATTATTACAAAATAAATTTATCATTTCGTTGCATAAACAAAATTAAATTTGCAATTATTAAAAGATATTTGGTATACATAGTTAGTTTAGCTGGGCTTTTGGTATACATATCATTAAATATAAATGTTAAGTTGTTTGATAATCTGTGGCGCAATTTTAAAGTACTTTATGGCCTGAGATAATATCAGTTAAAAATGTTCTCAAATGCAGGCTATAGGAAAAACGGAGGTTAATCACGAGAACTAGACCATGAGAGTCCATCTGAAAAATAGCTTGAAGTGGTTTCCGACACACAGAGGTTTACTCGCGGTAGGGAAACCCATCCAGTCTTTGTAAATGCACTGCTTACCTTACGAAATTGTCATCTCCCCAATTTCATCCATGGGTGTCGTACAAGGCGACTAGGGGTAAAACTAAGAAAAGAGAGTTTTCACAGTAAAAAGATGTAGTATATTCTTGGTATGCAATACAAAAGTACAGAGTGTGACAGACGAATATTTATATAATTACAAAACAATTCTAAAAGTAAATACGACGTCTATCAAAATACGGCCAGGGTGTTACTATTGAAAACAAAGAGTTTCAACACCCCCCCGCAATGGGAACATCCTGTATATAAGTATATACAAGTATAAAAACGATATATCAAAGTTCACTATACAATAACACACAAGTAACATTTTATATACACACGTAATCAGTAAACATTAAGTTATATATACACACCTACCTATCACTAACTATATACACCTTAACAACTTATACACAATATCAAAAAACATACGAACTGACTGTACACCTAACCTAAACCTAAACTATTTATGCACTTATAGTGTTTCAGTTTCGGCAATGATTTTGTCAGTACATCTGCAACCATGTCGCCGGTATGTATGTATTGAATGTGCAAGCTGTGGTGTGATAGTGAGTCTCGTATGAAGTGGTGTTTAATGTCAATGTGTTTGGTGCGTGCGTGATATGTGTTATTATGACTTAGTTTGATGGAACTTTGATTGTCGGAATGAATGACGAGAGTATGAGTGATACCGAAGACTTCTGTGATGAGTGACTTGAGATAGATGGCTTCCTTGCAAGCTTCGGCCAGTGCCATATACTCGGCCTCTGTGGTCGATAGTGCGACTGTCCTTTGCTTGCGGGATTCCCAAGACACAGGTGCTCCGCTCATCATAAACGTGAATCCTGTATAGGATCGACGGTCTATTAAATTATTGCCGTAATCGGCATCGGCGTACCCTGTTGGGTAGAACTGGCCAGTTGACTTGAATTGAAGCCTCATATCTTTGGTACCCTTAAGATACCGTAACACACGCTTAGCGGCCTTCCAATGTACCCCCCCGTAATGTGCATTAAATTGGGAAAGGTAGGAGACCGTGTGGGCGATATCAGGCCTTGTACAGATGGAAATGTACATTAGAGACCCGATAAGCTCTTGATATGGTGCTTCAATTTTCTCGTCCTCTTTGTCAGGAAGAGTCAACTTAAGGCCAAGTTCTAGCGGTGTAGTGACGCTTATAGCATCACTCATGCCGAATTTATCGATAAGTTTCTCGATATATTGCGTTTGATCGAGGGCAATGCAATCTTTGGATTGTGTCACTCGCATGCCAAGACAATCCTTTAGGGGACCGAGATCTTTAACGGTAAACTTTTGTTTAAGTTTACACTTAAAATCTTCTTTTAAGGTATCGTTGCTGCTTAGTACGAAGAAATCGTCAACGAAGACAGCAACAATAAGGATGTCTTTTTCTGATCTCTTATAGTAAAGGCAGTGTTCTGATGGCGCTTGAGTAAGTGACAGCTCTGCCATAGCTTCACATACCTTCTTGTTCCATTGGCGTGGTGCTTGCTTAAGTCCATATAGGGCCTTTTTAAGCAGGCATACTTTCCCTTTGGAATCATCAGCAAAACCTTCTGGCTGCTCCATATAGATCTCCTCTTCAAGTTCTCCATTTAAAAAGGCGGTCTCCACGTCGAGGTGGTCCACTTGCAGGCCATGTTGTACTGCAAACGCGAGCAAAAGTCGTACAGAGGATAACCTAGCCACCGGGGAAAAGGTTTCGCCGTAGTCGACTCCGGCGACTTGAGTAAAACCTTTGGCCACCAGTCTGGCTTTGTACTTTGTCACGTTACCTGAAGTGTCCTTTTTTATCTTGAATACCCATTTACATTTCGTAGTTTTTCGACCGGATGGTCGATCAACAAGAATCCAGGTGCCATGCTTGATCAATGAGTTATACTCAGCTTGCATAGCATCCAGCCATTTGTCCTTTTCCGGGTGTTCTGTAACTTCTTTATAGCTTTCTGGCTCCAGATCTGAAGTGAGATAAAGATGATTCTCGAATTTGGCAGGAGGTCTTCTTTCCCGAGTAGGATATCTTCTTTGAGTCTCAATCCGTACTGTGGGATGAGTTTCTGGACGCTCTGGTGAGGTTACAGGAGTGATATTCTCTACAACGACCGGCTGTAAGGTTGGGACTTCAGGCTGGTGCTGCTCAGGTAACCCCTGAGACTGCAGCTGAAGTGTCGGCTGAACTTCTGGTTCTTCTTCGTGTATGGGTATCAAGATATCAGACCGTGACGATGGAGAGCCTGAGGAAGAATCAATGTGGGGCTCAGCTACTGGTTCTGCTTGCGTTTTGTCTTCGATGAAGACTACTTCTCTCGCGGTGATAATCGCTCGAGGATTTTGGGGATCAACAAGGCGATAGGCTTTACTCTCCGTAGAGTACCCTACAAATATGCACCTTTTTGTTTTAGGGTCGAGTTTCGAGCGCTTCTCTTTCGGCACTAGGATATGAGCTTCACTGCCGAAGACTCTCAAATGAGAAAGCTCAACTTTCTTTCCCGTCCACACCTCTTCAGGGATCTGATTGTTCAGAGAATGTGTGGGCACTCGATTTTTTATGTAAATCGCCGTATTGACTGCTTCTCCCCAATAAGCAAGCGGTAGCTGTGAGTCCTGGAGCATGGATCTTGCCTTTTCCATTATAGTACGGTTGGCGCGCTCGGAGACACCATTTTGTTGTGGTGTGTACGGAACCGTGGTTTGATGCACGATGCCGTTCTCCTTCAAAAATAAAGAAAATTCTCTATTAATGTATTCGCCACCATTGTCCGTACGTAGCACCTTGATCCGTTCGCCAGTTTGGTTTTCTACTAAATGCTTAAATTCTACAAATTTACATAAAACTTCTGATTTAGACTTTAAAAAATATCCGAATGTTTTGCGACTAAAGTCGTCTGTAAATGTTAGCAAATAAAGAGATCCGCCCCACGAGTGCGTGCTCATTGGCCCGCACAAGTCCGAATGGATGAGCTGTAGGACTTTGCTCGATTTGCTCGTAGAATTTTTGAAAGGCTTTTTAGCAAGCTTACCTTGTAAGCAGGGAATGCATTTTTTATTTAAATTCCCGCTAAAATTTACACCAATGCATTTGTTTCGTATAATATGCATACTTTGTGCATTTAAATGTGCTAGACGCCTATGCCATAGTAACGCAGATTCCTTTGCCGTAACTGTAGAGTAAGCATTAGAATAATCTACGTCTAGTCTATACATTTCTTTATGGTTAGAACCTGTCGCAATGACGGGACCTGTGACATGACAACTGCCACTGGGACATATCTTTGCGCCATCCGATGTAAACAAAACATCGTAACCCTTATCAACTAATTTACTAACGGATAAAAGATTTGTAGCTAAACTAGGAACATATAATACATTTTTTATTTTATTTACACGATCGGAAATAGGAATATTTACAGTACCTATGCCATGGCTTAAAACTTGCTCCTTGTTGGCAACGTTGATTGGTGTAACGTGGCGAGACATCGACACAAACCAATCTTTCCTGTTGCTCATATGAGAGCTGGCACCTGAATCGATGATCCAGTCTTGGGAACCTGTAGGGATGTTAGTGAAACAAGATGAAAATGTAAATTCGGATGTGTAATTTGTGTTTTTAGCCGAAACTGAATCACTATTAGACACATTTTTCTTTTTATTTACAATTTTCCTGCACTGAGATACTACGTGACCGCTTTTCTTACAATATGTACAGAAAGGTTTCTTCTTTGCACTTTTTACACGTAACGCAGTATTCACAGGTTCTTCAGAGGTACTAGTAGTTGATGCAGCACGAACATCTTCCTTCATCAATGCTGCAGCAACATTCTCCGATGTGATCTTGCTGTTGGAATGCTCCAGCGCCATGACGAGAGGTCGGTACTTCTCAGGAAGTCCTGCCAGCATGATGATGGCGAGAAACTCGTCGTCTACTGCAGCTCCAATGCTTTGTAGTTCCTGCTGCGTAGCTAGCATTTTATTTATGTACTCATGTATTCTACCATTGAACTCGACTGTCATTAGGTTCTTCATGAGGCCTAGTCTTCGTGTAAGGCCGCTGTCTGCGTAGGCTTTTTTCAGACAGTTAAAAGTATCATACGCAGTTTTTGCTGACCTGATCACGGGGTAAATCGACTCGTCGCAAGCGAGGCAGATCTTGGCACGGGCTTTCGCATCCTTCCGCTTGGCTAAAGGATCTGTGAGACTGACTTCTTCTGCAACCACGTCCCAAAGTTCGAGGTCTGTTAGCCAGCATTCCATGGCAAACGCCCACGTGCTATAGTTGCGGCCATGCAGCTTAGTAAAGCTTACACCGCTTCCCGTCGAAGACTGGTTTTGTGTCGGCAAACTTACCGATGGGGAAAACATTTTATTGTTATTTTTCTCCATAACACTTATCTCATGCGATAACTACACTTTTATAGAATCTTAGGGCCCATAACCACTAAGAAAAGAGAGTTTTCACAGTAAAAAGATGTAGTATATTCTTGGTATGCAATACAAAAGTACAGAGTGTGACAGACGAATATTTATATAATTACAAAACAATTCTAAAAGTAAATACGACGTCTATCAAAATACGGCCAGGGTGTTACTATTGAAAACAAAGAGTTTCAACAGTAAAGACATCGATGAGTAATGGGCAGTAGCGTTGCTCATGCCAACTTGCAATATACTGCGTATTACGTGGCCAATAGATGGCAAAAGGCTCGCCACCGGACATATTATGGGACCTAACATAACTGGCGGAACGTGACTGTTAATTCACCTCTGCTTCGACCCTTCGGGTATACGGGTATATGTATATATGAATGTTTATCTATGTATGTGTATGTTAATAAAAGCCGAATTAGTATTTTATACTTTTTATACTACATAATATTATGTATTAAACGTGGGAATATTAATTTCCCCTAATTCTTATTCAATTTTCGGAAGCTTTCAAAAAATTCTGCTTAATATTAGGAATGTCTCGTAAAAGTAAAGATTCGAGCTAAACTCTCAGTGCTGTTCTCAGTAACCAACTTATTTAGTTTCAGTCGGATTGAATTTCTTGAATTTATATTTAGATCGAATTAATATTTAACAATTTTAATTGTGTGGCAACAAGACAAACTAAAGACTATAATTCGCTTCTGAAATACAATTCTTGTTATGATGGCAGAGTTAACTAAATATTGTTAGACCACTGACTATTTCTTAGACTGACTAGGGAGGGGTTTTTCACTTCTCATGCTCATAAAATTTTGTGTCCGATAGATGGCAATAGGCTCGCCATCTATTACATGGGACCTGACATAGTTGGCGAAACGTGGGTGCTAGTTCACCTCTGCCTACCCCTTCGGGGATATAGGCGTGATTTATGTATGTATGTATGCTCATAAAATGTCACAGCGGGAGTAAAATTCCATTTTAATCTGTGCCCCCGTAGCACGGGACGTGGACACATCTAGCATGATATAGCATGATTATCATGATTAATCTCTTGCGTGGGTGTCGTACAAGGCGACTAAGGATAAACACAGCGATGAGTAAATTTATGTGCCCGATAGATGGCAATAGGCTCTCCACTATTACATTATGTGAACTAGCTTAAGTGGCGAACATACATATACATACATAATTCACGCCTATATCCCCGAAGGGGTAGGCAGTGGTGAACTAGCACCCACGCTTCGCCAATTATGTTAGGACCCATGTAGTAGGTGGCGAGCCTATTGCCATATATCGGGTACAAAAGTCGCAGTACATTGCTAGGTGGTAAGAGGAACGCTGCTGCCCATTCCTCAGCCATCACTGTTTATCCTCAGTCGCCTTGTACGACACCTACGGGAGAGATTTGGGGTGATGACAATTGTATTCTATTCTGCCGTCACCACACGGCTTTAGTGAATATTGCTTAGCTTATTTACGCAATCCTTGGCGCCATAGAGCTCTCTGTAATTTACAGTAAAAAAAATGACAGACACACCAAATATAAACACAAACAATGACTCATCATAATCCTGTTGTTAATGTAATAAACAAAAGGGGCCTGATTTCACAAGCGATTGTTTCACGAATTAAATTTACATCTCATTCGCTTTGTTCCTTAGTCGTTCCACATTACTTTTGACTGCTTAGATCTAAATTAGGCTAGCAAAATACCTAGTGGGTTCAGGGCTCTTTTGTTGTTTCTCTTCTGACATACCTACATAAATGTTATAATTCTGTTTTTCCTATTCACCCCACACATGCACCTTAACATCTTGCTCCAACTTTCGTCGCCTAGCATTTTGATCCTTAAAATACGACAGATTTGAGATGGTTTCAAGGTACTTATTTCATTCATTTGTTCATTGTTTGGTCGCTCGCATATCTTTGAAGAATTAATAAAAATAGTTATTACATAATTGGACTTCCACTGACTACTTTTTCTCGTTTAATGTTGGAATGTATCCTATCATATCTTCCCATATTTCTTGACAAAAAAAATCTTATTGCTCTAAAAAATCTTATTCTTACGACTGAATTCCTGGTCCACTTAAAGGGTTAAAAAGAAAATATCTATACTAATATTATAAAGCTGAAGAGTTTGTTTGTTTGTTTGGTTAAACGCGCTAATCTCAGAAACAACTGGTTCAAAATGAATAAAATATTTTTGTGTTGAATAGTCCATTTATTGAGGAAGGCTATAGGCTATAATATTACAACCGACTTTAACGCGAGCGAAGCCGCAGGCGACCACTAGTATTATTATATAAACAGTCAAAGGGGCACTTATAAGCAGACAATTTTATCTTTCCTTTTGATAATAATTGACTTTATTTTAATAAATTACAGTATAAGTAGTGAGTGTTGAAGTCACGCAAACGAATGTAACAAACAAACAATACCTTTTTAATTATATTTTATATATATATCTATCTTTGATATATTTTAAAGTTCTTTGAATTCCTTAATTCATCCATAAGTGTATTTTGTTTCCTGTAGTACAAAATACCTTCACAGACACGGAAGATGGGATGTTTCTAATCCAAACCAAGTGCAGATTATTTACCTAATATCGACGTGTAACGATTATTTAACACAGAATAGATAAATATTGTAAATTAGATCGGACGATAATATATTACTCAAACATCCAATCCGAATATTTATTAAGAATCACATGGATCAAATGATAATCGAGATTAGGTATTGGGAAATAAGAATTATTAAATATTGGATTACTAGGACCGAATATATTTTTCACCTAATCCGCTTATGGGGGTAAAATATTACCTAACTCAAGATAATTATTGATGCCGTCTGGTGACGGCAGAGCAGAATACAATTGTCAACACCCCCATCTCTCCCGTGGGTGTCGTACAAGGCGTCTTAGGGTTAAGACAGCAACGAGAAATGGGCAGCAGCGTTCATTTTATGCCACCTTGCAATGTACTGCGATTTAAATGCCCGATAAATGGCAATAGGGTCGCCACGTATCACATGGGGCCTAACCAAATTGGCGAAACGTGGGTTTACCTCTGCCTACGGCATATATATAGGCGGGATTTATGTATGTATTGTTAGATTATAGCAATAGAAATATCGTCCGCAACCTAGATTTCGCGTTCATTGAGATGATTGTATACAAATTTTCTTTTAGAATTTCAAATAGCCCGCTTTTGCAGTAACTAGGTAAACATGCACATATCTCGTAGTTGCAGATTCGCATTACTATGAAACTGAACCACGTTGGTGTCCGTTTCAGATGAATTGTTGCCAGGTAAGCTTTTGTCTTGGGTTCATGGCAATATAAGGATTGTTTTAAAACGTAAATAGCAATCTGGAATCCTATGAATTAATAACCTAACAATTTTCATTTATCTTCATCGTCAATATTGTTCACTTTTGCCCTTTTTATTCTTCGGCGTGTCGCCCGCGTGTATGAAGCTTTTCATTAGTTCCGCGTGCGACCGGTTGCGTAGCTTCATACAAAATGCGCCGGTCGGGTCTGCACGCGACCGGCGACACGCCGAAGAATGAAAGGGGCCTTAGTAAACCTTCAAAAAATATTTTATTTTCTTCTTGCAAAATTAAAAAGTAATATCATTGTTATTAACGCATACTTAAAATATTTTAAATTTAAAAAACTGTGATGACGAAAACTCAAACGTAATAATCTTGCCTTGTTTGGCATAAGAACGGTTTCCATTGCCGTTTTGATGAAATCGTAGTATCATATTAGTCATCAAATATCGTGTTGTTAACGTTAGCTTTATTCACTTTTATTCGAGATGTTTACTTTGTTTTTCATTTTAAGTTCAGTTGTACCTCTTAATAATAATTCTTTTCGATTGATTCTTCTACAGTCACTTAAGTTCCTCTCATCCTTCTCCCTGTAAATATCGGTCCGAAGCCTCCACTACGCGCCACGGTTGCTACAGGTTACGGTAGTACTACGGGCGAACTGACCTTCCAAAGTTCAGGCTTTGTGAAAAATGTTTACGGAATTACCGTCTGGGCATATTGTAGTATCGAGTTATTCAAGATTATAATTGATATGTTTTAACTTGTGATAGCAATGTTCAACATTTGAAATAGACGTGTAATGTGTAAAATACCGTTAGGTTACAACGTGAAGTTGAATGGTGAGAGAAATTTTGGCAGGTTAAAAAGTCTTAGTTGGCCGATAGGTATAGGCATCTGCCCGGATCGCAGAGAACACGGGATTGATTCTTGCATCAGGACAAGTACTTTTTCGAAATTTTTGTGACCTTATTTTCTTCTGTGTAATTGTGTGTATAAAAAAAAGAAAACATGAAAAATAATTTACTCAGAAGGAACCATTGCTCTTTGCAGGTATTACGTAAGTGGGTACCTAATGAAACTTTTGGTTATTCACCCGACGACAATCGAACGTTGATCAGCTTACTGAGCCGCAGGCGTATTTCGTTCAGTAGGCGCAATATCCAGCGGCTTGATTAACTTCACAAAGAATTCGTTACTCTCACAAAACATCTCCAGAGGTGGTTACTCTTGCTGAACGAGATCAGAATTTTGAAGGATTATGTGAAGACGAGATGATTTTCATTTGTGAACCTTTTGATTGTTTCGGGGTTTATTTGGCGAACAAAGGGCTAAAATTGAGTTGATGCTTTTCATTCCACAATCAATCTAACCTTAATCAGAAGGTAGAAATTATTTGAGCTACTACAGTCAACGGCTACTACTGTTATGTCATCCCAATTACTGTCTCATTCTCGGCATGGTCCTTCCCGCCACTTTTATATCATTATCTTCATCACTAGCCCTTTAATGTCCCCACTGCTGGGGCACGAGCCTTCCCTATGGCTGGGAGAATATAGGGAGATTGGGCCTTAACCCACCACGCTGGCCCAGTGCGGGTTGGTGGGTATTAACTTAACATCCCAAGACAGATGTTGCCAGTTCAGGGGAATATGTTAACTCGTGTTCCGTGTACAGGTGTGTTTCATATACTAAGAGCGAGCTTCCTTTATGAACAATAACTTGCACTATGAATCACAGTTTCATCCAATGTAGCGAATTTTGGTTGCAACATGACGTGTATAGCATGACTGGTAGGTAGAATGACTGTCATCTACACACCGGTATATTAAGTAGAAAGAAAGCCTACGAGCTCAGTGGCGCGAATGCGTAACCTAAGCTGTAACTGTTTTAATGAGGTGGTGATAACCTTAATGTAACATACATGGAAGGAAGGGGGCCGGAGCTGGTTATACTGCCTAAAGAGGGTACTTTGATGTATAAAATAACTTCCTTACACTCAAGTGGACATAATAGAATTAAATGTTCACTTATCACATCTAGGGAGCAAACAATAAGACTGTAAGTCCCCTATTACATGGGACCTAACATATTCGTAATTGGTGTCAGTTCACCTTTGCCTACCCTTTCGGGAATAAAGGGGACAAAGGCCATATATTTAGCGAGCACCCATCAATATCTCAGGTCAACTTGAGGAAATATTTTTTCCTCAAGTTGACCTGAGATATTGATTTAAAATCAATTTAGAAGAAATAATTAAATCACCATGCAAATGTTCACAGGCTCATAATCCTGTTGGCTCTCCTCGTAGGAGTGCTGTATTGTCTCCATCTCCTCGTGAAAGACTACCAGGCGCTGACAGCAGCGCCCAGACTCTTGCGGTTCCTGTTTAAGAGAGACATTGGGAGCCTCAACAACTCTATAGACACTTATGTGAGTTATATGACTTTTCCTTTATCAATAATACAGATAATATCTTTAACTGAATCATACATTGTAGTAGTAACCCAGGCTAAATAACACATTACATTATCATCATCATATAACAAACATTTTATATCGATTCTAAATCATAATAATCTCCAACACCTTTGCTCACTGCTGAGGCCTCCGGAACACGGGCCTTCTCTTAGGATAGAAAAATGTTGGGAGAATGGGGCATTAAGCATTGCAGATGCAGCCGGTACTAACAGGTTAACGTATCTCCAAAAAAAAAACGAAAACTCCAAAAGAACGTCTCGAGTTTACAATAGCTGACCGGGTACGCTAGCTACTGCGACCATTTTCATTTGGTGTCATAAAATAAAAATAACAATATACAGAACAAACTTCAGATTTCTGTGTAACCGGGCTGCAACAGATGGTGCATCTCCCCAAATTCAAGCATTAAAGCTGCAAATTATTTATATCACGTTTTTATCATGTCGTTCATTAAAGAAGAGTTTATTAGTGCTATTTAGGCTTGTGGCTACTTTTGAAATCTCACTCTTTATTGAATCCAGTATGTAATGAAAACAGTTGACAGTTGAGAGTCAAATTTCTCTCGAATTACAATATAAAGTATGAAATTTACCATACTGTTCTTTTTCTTTATTAATTTCATGCGCTCCAATTCTAATTTTAAGCATCTCCCACTTTAGGTAGGAATTTTCGTATTCGATTCTAATTTCAACATTATATAAATGTTATATAAATTGGAATGTGAAAAAGAAAATAGTAAAGTTAAAATGCGCGGGTTCGATTCCCGCATCAAGACCATAATTTTTCGAACTTTTTCTAACCACCAAAATCTTTATGAATTTTCGGTTAAAAATAAAAGATCGTCATCCAATAATATTATATTTAAACTTAATATCATTGTCGTCATCCATGTTTTCCAACCTTTGACAACTGACAATGTGACGTCACAATCGCGTGACCGCCTAGCGGCCAACGTGAACACGAACTCGCGAGGTCCACCGCGCCCGCACACGCGCCCGCGCGTTCATCGCGAACAGGTACTAACACTCTCTGAGTACGGCCATTACTCCTACGATCCCAATTCATAATAATAATTAAAGAGCAATTTAGTCTCAAATCACAATAACAATATTATTTGAAATCGCACGTGCCGCATACGTGTTCACGTTTCTCGCGGTTAACACTCCAGTGGTTTGGAATAGGGATAACGAAAGTACGGTCAGCATAAAAAAGTTTTCATTGACGAGTAAATATTATTTCGTGACAATACATACATACATACATAAATCACGCCTATATCCCCGAAGGGGTAGGCAGAGGTGAACTAGCACCCGCGTTTCGCCTATTATGTTAGGTCCCATGTAATAGGTGGCGAGGCTATTGCCATTTACTGGGTGCTAGGTGGTATAAGAGGAACGCTGCTGCCCATTCCTCATCACTGATTTATCCTTAGTCGCCTTGTACGACACCCACCCACGGGAGAGATTTGGGGTGATGACAATTGTATTCTACTCTGCCGTCACCACACGGCAATACATACATACATAAATAAATCACGCCTACATAGGCAGAGGTGAATTAACACCCACGTTCCGCCGTTTCGTTTAATATGTTAGGCCTCACAATAGGCGGTGAGCCTATTGTCATTAATCGGGCACGATAATCGCAGAACATTGCTCGGTGGTATAAGACGAACGCTGCCGCCCATTCCTCATCACTGTTTTAACGCTTAGTACTACGTAGGTACGTACGACACCCGCGAAAGAGATTTGGAGTGGTGGTAATAAAATTGTATTCAGCTCTGTCGTCATCACATGGCAAAATTAATTAAATAAATTAGTAATAAAATAATCAAATAAATTAGTATCCAAAAATGCAGTTGGTTTTTTTTCTAGATTTCGTGCATAAAGAACATTTTACAATTCTCTACTAACTAAATATTTTATAATAACATCGGTCAGTTTAGCTTTTTTGAGGGAATTATGTAACTAGTAGACGAAAATTTTACTTCTGAAAATAATAACAATTTAACGCATCGAACAAAGTTTTTACTCTGAGTAATGTTATTGCAAAGGTCGAATATATTTGCAATGTTTTGAATACCTTCAAAGCTATTCGAATTCCTATGGGCATTTGGGCGTCGAAAATATTTGGGTTCTGAAATTGTATGTGATGAGAAGTTTTTTTATAAAATGAATATATCAGATTAGATTACATAGAAAAGTTGTTTTCTGCAACATGTTATTAACCTTCGTTCTTAGACCAAGGTATAAAATCAAATAAAGGTAATTTTGTGGTAAGCTCATAATAATATGCTGTCTGTACTAAGCAATAAGATTACATTTGTGGCTTGGTAAAACAAAATGCCAAAACGACATATTCATAATACTGTTGATTCAATATCAAGAGTATTATTAATAAGTAGGTACATTTTGCAGAAATATACGGATAACGAATTCTTGTCTGTTATTTTACTAAACCAATCATAAAATAAAACGACTCAAGTGTCATAATAATATTGTATCTAAATAAACATATCAGTACAAAGATTTTGGTGGTTAGAAAAAGAATTTGGAAAAATTATTATCTTGGGGCGGGAATCGAACCCGCGTCCGCTGCTATACGGGCAGGTGCCTGACCTCTCGGCCACCCAAGAAGATGTCTTCGGGTTCGATTCCCGCCCTAAGATCATAATTTTTCGAAATTCTTTTTCTAACCACCAAAATCTTTGTACTAATTTTCTAACATTTATATAATGTCAAAGTTAAAATCGAATAGTAAACATACCAGATTTACACATACATACATATTTGCACACAAATGTTTACCATATTATTATAATATCGATATTACCGTGTATTATTATCGTGGTATATCTTCATCATGGTCATCATTACCGGTCTTTAATGCTGGGCTAGGGTTCCCTATAGATGGAAGAATATAGCGAGAAGCAGTAAATGCCAATCACGCTTGCCCACTACCGATTCGTAGATATTGACGACTGCAGATGCATTCATAGTTCCCGGCACGTAAGTTGAATCAAAATGACGGTCGCTGCACAGGTTTAATTTAAGCCTCACTCAAACTGCAGCGGTCAGCGTTGGCGGGAGCGGTGGCGGTGGCGGGCAATTGTAACATTATTCAAACTAGCGCGGTCAACTAGCGCGGTCAAGGAGATGTGTCTAAACAAAATTTTGTACCCGTAGAAGTGAAGTGGAATCCATACACCATACATGTCGCACCACATCCAGAACCTAAATTAATACCTGAAAACGTTTTACTGCGCTGGGCATAGGTCAATTTATGTTCCGGGTATTGTTAAAATTTAGTGTGCCTACCAAAGCATAGGGGAGCTGGAGCTAAAACAACTACTATACTATACAATCTTCGGTTTTAATAAATATTGCTTAGTTCATACAAAAGCAGGCCAAGCGTGCTAGTCATTGCCTCTCGGGATTTGGCTTAGGAAAATAGTATATACAATTCAATGATTTTGACAAGAGACAGTGAAATCTGAAGGAATCGTTAAATAAGAATTCGGGAGGGAGAAACCAACCTCGGTGAACGCACTCCAGAGGAGTAGATAACATTATAAATGCACGAACTCTCCTGGATGCTCCCGAAGAGTTCACAACGAACTATATTGTTAGTATTTTGCGTAAGGTCTAGGATTGTTGGCGAAATCTCAAGGGCCAATGACCAGACAACTTTAATAAGCAGAGGACTATAATCAATTATACAGTCATGATTGATATAAAAGATGCCTACTTATTAGGCAGATGAGATTTTTTTTATTTACACCTACGTTTCGCTTAAAGGCGTTTTCATGTCACCTGCGGTAGAGACAATTGTATTCTGGCGGCTGGTAATAGTTATTTGTTGTACATGAGTGCAAAGTTGTTTTTTAACCGCGTGCTCAATTTTGATGACCGAGCTAGCGAAGGATTCTAAAATTGAATCACGAGCGTAGCGAGTGATTCAAAAATTAGAATCCTGAGCGATACTGAGGGAATCAAAAGAGCACAAGGTGAAAAATCTTTGCACTCGAGTGCAACACGTAACTTTTCATCCCCCCCAACGAGGAAATTGCAAAATACAAAAAAAAAATACAATCACAAGAGTTTCTGTTTTCACCCAGAAACTTCCACAACACCCTCCCATTAACCCAAACACACTCTCAACACCCACCCAGAAACACCCACAACATTCACACCCATCCACTCAGACACACCCAAAAAACACCCATTCACCCAGAAACACCCACAAAACACCCATTCACCCAGAAAAACCCACAAAACACCCATTCACCCAGAAACACCCACAAAACACCCATTTACCCAGAAACACCAAAAAAACACCCATTCACCCAGAAACACACACAAAACACTCATTCACCCAGAAACACCCACAAAACACCTATTCACCCAGAAACACCCACTAAACACCCAGAAACACCCACAAAACACCCATTCACCCAGAAACACCCACAAAACACCGATTAACCCACAAACACCCAAAAAACACCCATTCACCCAGAAACACACACAAAACACTCATTCACCCAGAAACACCCACAAAACACCCATTCATCCAGAAACTCCCACTAAACACCCATTCACCCAGAAACACCCACAAAACACCCATTCACCCAGAAACACCCACAAAACACCCATTCACCAAGAAACACCCACAAAACACCGATTAACCCACAAACACCTACAAAACACCCAATCACACCCAAAAAACACTCAATCACCCAGAAACACCCACAAAACACCTAATCACACCCAAAAAAAACCCAATCACCCAGAAACACCCAAAATACTCACCCATCCATTCAGACACACCCACAAAAACCCATTCACCCAGACACACCAACAAAACACCCATTCACCTAGACACACCCTCAAAACACCCATTCACCCAGACACACCTCCAACAGCCACCCATCCACCCAGCCACACCCGCAACATTCATCCAGACACACCTGTAAGTCCCTAATAAAAATTACCGTCCCTAATGGAGTTCCGAGACGGTCAATCAGCTTGAGTCAAGCACGTTGATTTTCTGTATGTTTTTGTTCCGTTGCTAGCGTAAACAAATCAAACAGACCTAAAAAGCTTTTAAATGCTTGACTCAAGCATCAAGCAAGCGTTGTAGACGATCAAAATGTTTAAAGCAAGATTGACGCCAAGCTGATTGACCGTCACGGAACTCCTAGGTTTTAACAAATTTGTGACGTGAAAAGAAAATGGCGCGCGCAAAGCAAATTAGAAAAAAAGTACACCAAGAAGTTTCCGAGTCTGAGTTTTTAACAAATTAAAATAGGTTGCATGACAATTTCGGCACCATGGAGGTAGAAATAAATATGTATAATGATGTTTTGAATTCACAAACTCATTGCACACGATGTTCTAAATTCAAATTTACTTTAACCTCTAGAGGATAAAAACGGCTTTTGCACTCAGATATCGAAGAGCAAAAACGCTTTTTCCGAGATAGTGGGATGAAATAGTTATTTGTTGTACGAGAGTGCAAAGTTGTTTTTTAACCGCGTGCTCAATTTTGATGACCGAGCTAGCGAAGGATTCTAAAATTGAATCACGAGCGTAGCGAGTGATTCAAAAATTAGAATCCTGAGCGATAGCGAGGGAATCAAAAGAGCACAAGGTGAAAAATCTTTGCACTCGAGTGCAACACGTAACTTTTCATCCCCCCCAACGAGGAAATTGCAAAATACAAAAAAAAAAATACAATTACAACAGTTTCTGTTTTCACCCAGAAACTTCCACAACACCCTCCCATTAACCCAAACACACTCTCAACACCCACCCAGAAACACCCACAACATTCACACCCGCAATATACACCCATCCACTCAGACACACCCAAAAAACACTCATTCACCCAGAAACACCCACAATACACCCATTCACCCAGAAAAACCCACAAAACACCCATTCACCCAGAAACACCCATAAAACACCCATTTACCCAGAAACACCCAAAAAACACCCATTCACCCAGAAACACACACAAAACATCCATTCACCCAGAAACACCCATTCACTCAGAAACACCCACAAAACACCCATTCACCCAGAAACACCCACAAAACACCCATTCACCGAGAAACACCCACAAAACTCCGATTAACCCTGAAACACCCATTCACCCAGAAACACCTACAAAACACCCAATCACACCCAAAAAACACTCAATCACCCAGAAACACCCACAAAACACCCATTCACCTAGACACACCCTCAAAACACCCATTCACCCAGACACACCTCCAACAGCCACCCATCCACCCGGCCACACCCGCAACATTCATCCAGACACACCTGTAAGTACCTAATAAAAATTACTCCGAGACGGTCAATCAGCTTGAGTCAAGCACGTTGATTTTCTGTATGTTTTTGTTCCGTTGCTAGCGTAAACAAATCAAACAGACCTAAAAAGCTTTTAAATGCTTGACTCAAGCATCAAGCAAGCGTTGTAGACGATCAAAATGTTTAAAGCAAGATTGATGCCAAGCTGATTGACCGTCACGGAATTCCTAGGTTTTAACAAATTTATGACGTGAAAAGAAAATGGCGCGCGCAAAGCAAATTACAAAAAAAGTACACCAAGAAGGTTCCGAGTCTGAGTTTTTAACAAATTAAAATAGGTTGCATGACAATTTCGGCACCATGAAGGTAGAAATAAATATGTTTAATGATGTTTTGAATTCACAAACTCATTGCACACGATGTTCTAAATTCAAATTTACTTTAACCTCTAGAGGATAAAAACGGCTTTTGCACTCAGATATCGAAGAGCAAAAACGCCTTTTCCGAGATGGTGGGATGAAAAAGTGTTTTGTTTAATTAAAATTAATTCATAGCCATTATTTTGATTTTTATTTGAACATTATAAGAATGTTCGAAAAATTACTATTCGGCCAGCCAAGACGTTTTGTAACAACGTTCTAGATGGACGAGTTGTATCAGCCGCCCAGATTGCGAAGGACGCGGGTTCGATTCCCGTATCAGGATAATATTTTTCGAAAATTTTCTCGTTTGTCCTCTCGATTCTTTGTAGTTTATAATCATACATAGAATACAGCATAGGTAAGTATAGATTGCTTACTCATATTATATTACATGGTTTTCAATCGCCTATCATTAAATCGGTGCAGGTATGCAGGCAAACAGGTTTGTCAATTACACGCATTGGTTTTTCCTGCATATTACGTAATTAAGTACTTGACTACTAGAAATCTTAGATAACAAGTGGTACATTAAAAGAAATAAAATTGTTGCCATTGTCGATTGGCGCAATCAAAACTTCATAAAAATTATCGCTACCTGTCGGCCTGGAACCATTAAAATTTGTTCTGCATATTATTGTCTTTTTTACATACATACATAATTCACGCCTATATCCCCGAAGGGGTAGGTAGAGGTGAACTAGCACCCACGCTTCGCCAATTATGCTAGGTCCCATGTCATAGGTGGCGAGCCTATTGCCATTTATCGGGCACAAAAGTCGCAGTACTTTGCTAGGTGGTAGGTATAAGAAGAACGCTGCTGCCCATCCCTTATCACTGATTAATCCTTAGTCGCCTTGTACGACACCCACGGGAGAGCTAGTGACAATTGTATTCTACTCTGCCGTCACCACACGGCCGCTTTTATTATCTTTTTTACAATTTATTATTACTGTCGTCTAAGATATTTGAACACATGCTCTGAAAAATATGTTGCTTTTGAATGCGAAAGAAGAACGATGATATTCAACATTTTCAATTCAGTGCACTTCTACTCATGGCACTGAATAATGGAAATTGAATTCCAAATAGTCGGAACATCCAATTTATCACGATAATAGTACTTTTTATTCATAAACCCGAGATACTTGTCTCTCTCTTTATTTCAGTCCTTTCTTTTAGTACCTTTGTCTTTTCCCATATCTCTTTCACTGCCAACATTAGATATGTTGGTGTGCTAAAATTTATGATCTAATAATTCATTACAGGGTCCGTAACCGTGACTGGATTAAATAATAGGCTACCGAAGATAACTGTGAACCTCATTTATTACACATTTCTATAAGATCAGGAACAAAGGACCTCTACTCGGGGCTGCGTTCTGACTTACTTTTTAGTTGTGTGCATAATTGGGAGGGAAATAAAATATACAGGATATTTTGAAAAAAATGTCATCATTTTCCGTCCAAACCTAGGTCATCTGGAAATAAGGCTATTTCCGGGTGATCTGGGGTTGGCATTAGTATGTTTTCTCCTTCATTTACATCCACCAGACGCCATGGAGCTATCGACCTATAAATTGATATTATCCAAAGAAAATTGTGATTAGAAAAAGTTAGAAAAGTTAAAGTCTTGATGCGGCAATCGAACCGGCGTCCTCTGCAATTCGGGCAGATGCATACCACTGGGCTAAGCAAGACGTTGATATTATCCATCGCAATGTATATGTGATAAATGCATGTTATTATTATTAATTATCCAATACATACCGCTCAAGGTTTTAACTTAGGTATAACACAAAGTCGCCTGCTTGACACCGGCCATCTTTGAGTATTCATCAAACGTGGGGTTATTAAGCCTAATTTTCCTCATTTATTTGCGAATAAACATGCGTGATTTGTATGTATTAATTTATGCAAGAAACAAAAGGAGACATGGCAACACCGACCCTGGTTAACCTGGAAACAGAAAGGGATGATTGAAAGATGATGATTCGATTCGATGAATATCAATAGGTTTCGCCGTGTGGTGACGGCAGAGTAATAGGTACAATAGTCACCTCCCCAAACCTCTCCCGTGGGTGTCGTACAAGGCGGCTAAGGATAAACCAGTGATGAGGAATGGGCAGCAGAGTTCCTCTTACATCACTCAGCAAAGGACTGCGACTTTTGTGCCCGCTAAATGGCAATAGGCTCGCCACCTATTACATGGGACTTGACATGGTTGGCGAAGCGTGGGTGCTGGTTCACCTCTGCCTGATACAGGCGTCCGCGTCCGCTCGCGCTCCAGTGCAGACGTCCGCGTTGAGCGCCCCTCCGTGTGACCCCCGCTGTTGAGCCCCCGGACGCAGTGACCGCCTCGCCGTCGAGCCCCGCTCCGGCATCACTCCAATCAGTCGCGCGCGACTGCAGAAGCCCCCGAGGGCCGAGCACCGCTCACGCGTTGAGCTGTTCCTCGCGGTGCCGACGCCGTCGCAGACGCCGATTGTGTTGTGACTTTTTGCGCCAGGACGCCAGTGATAGTGACACCTTGTGATAGTGACACTTGTGACGCGACAGGACGCTAGCGCCCTTATCATTGCTCCCTCTATCTATTTTGATAAATAGTTTGGGGAACAAAACTTTTCTTTTTTTTTTAAACCTACCCACTGAGACTTTTTATCACACTTCTTATAAATACCTGTCGTTTTTGTGCCGTAATTCTTTTGTGTTCGTTAGTGTAGTGTTTTTCGTGTGACTTTTATACAATGAGTGACGAAGTGCAGCCACGCAAACCGCCAGACCGAGCAGTGCGAACGGCCACCGCCGTCAACTCGCCCGCCACCGCCCAGCCTCCCGCGCCTCAGGGCTCGCAGGGAGGCCGGGCTACCCACCTCGGGGAGACCACAGCCGCTGCCTCCTGCGCCTCGGCACCCGATTCATGGTCGAATCGGGCGGCCGCGCTCGTACGAGGAGGGCGGAAGGTGCCCCGGATGAGGAGTTTCTCCAGCGGGGAGGAGGTGTCAATCGGTGGGGATGACAAGCGCCCCCGAACCGGAC